>VDFB02047230.1:623759496-624359496 GCA_007258455.2 Sequoia sempervirens
AATATATCCAGATATCAATCAGATATCAAATCAATATATCATATCAATATTGAATCTCCATTGTGCATGCCTAGTTGCAACACTTTTTGGGTGGTTGATTATCTTTCCTGGCTTAAAGGTCCTCCATCGAAGTTTGTAGCTTCAAGGACTGTGCATCCATAATCCCAACATTTGTATGATAGGGCATGAAACCCTAGTTGAACCAAGTGGGAAAAGGGGTGAATTTGAGTGATTTTACAAAGGAAGTGTGTGAGTTCTTTGAGGGTAGTAGGATTTGGTGATAAATTATGCTTGTATAGGTAGAATAAGGAGTTTTGGAAGTGGTTTCAAGTTAGGATGAGGTTTGGGTATGAGGTTTTCAATAAGCCCTAGCCAATTGTGAAGAAAGTGAGGGTTTAGTGAAAGTAGGTCTAGTGAGTGAGTTGTGGCTTAAAAGTTGGAGATTCTGGTGTTTTGGAGGAAGGTTGAAGACTATTTTGTGTTTTCTTGGGTTGGTTTTAATTTTTAAGGAGTGTCTCTTTGTAAAAGAGGCCTAATTTAAGGCCTAGGTCTACATAGAAGCACAAGGTTGAGGGTTTTGTTTCAAAAGAGTCTCATGGGATTTTTAGACATGTGAAAGTATATGTTAAAGGGTGTTTGAAATGAATGAGGGATGGAGAGATTGTTTGGAAAATTTGAAAGTTATGTCAAGAAAGGTAGGCTTGCTGACCTACTAAGAGCACTAGGTGGAAAGTAGAAAACAAGCCTAGATTGAATTTGTGAGAGAAAGTTTGGTTAGAATTCCTTTGAATGGTGAAAGTGAGATGGTTTCCACCCTATATTTCTATCACACCACCACTAAAGGGGTATTCCAATAATTCAAGTCTCACAAGACATTATAATATGGATAGGGGTAATATATACCCCCCTTAAAATGTCAACATACTTTCTATGTTGATATTTTAAGGAAGGAAAAGGTGAAGATGGAGTCCTTAAAAATAATACACACCTCCAAATCTAGTTATACTTGCTCCCCAAGTATAGATACAAGGACAACCATGCAAGATACTATCGTGTTGCTATCATGGAAGTATGGTTGCACCTAAGATTGTACCACCGTGAATGACAATGAGAAAACAAATAAAGCTACAAATGCCACATAGTGAGGAGTAACACCATAGAATAAAGACCATTATTATTTATAATGATTAGTTGCATCATCACATGGAAGAGTATCACAATCACTAAGTTGTATTTTAATACTCAATTCCTTACATTCATTGGTAGATTGACCATGCACTCAGTGGTATGCACAAAATGAGTTTTTGTTATAAATTTCTTTTGTGGTTTTGGAGGAAGAGTGATCAAGTAGGATTTTAGAAGCATCAAAAGCATATTCTCTTTTTCATTATTAGGAAACATTCCTTTCTTGCTTACCATAAGATGTCATAAATATAGTAGACGATAAAGAATTATATGTAGATGGGGATGACAGTTGGAAACCTAGACCATTTTTAGTAAAGTATGGTAAGGAATTCACTTTATCCTTATCATTTTTCCATGTTTGCATCACATCCATTTTTAGAAATAATTTTGTATCTAATCCCATAACATCCTTCCAACTTAGATGAAGAAATATTATCTACATGCTCGTGAGAGGAATTAATTCTTTCATAAGAACACAAATAATTTTTAAGTTTTCTAAAGTTAGGCATCTTCCAATCATGAGGGTTGGAAAGTTAAAGATCCCCTGTCACTATCATGGGGTGATTTTTTTGAATATGTTGATGTAGACCAAGATAAAACACAAGACTCTTTGGGTTTAGACTATGATATGTCCTACTTTCCTATAAAGGAGGCTATAGAATCTAATGAACCCCAATCATCATCTAAGAGTTTTGTTACAAATTAATGACAATCATGATTTTATTCAATGTGTATAGGCTCTACTTTTGAAGTTGAGATCAAAATATTAAGAGAGTTGGAATTGCTATGATCATCTTGGACTTGTGAATTATAACTTTTTTCATCTGCTTCAACCATATATATCTTGTTATTACATTCATACTTCATATCATGATGAAGAGTACATGAGACTCCCTTCATGGTGTGAATCCACGGTCTACCTAGGAGAAGGTTATATGAAAGAGTTCTTGGCATAATGTGGATAGGGGTAGGAAAAACCACAGGGCCTACCTTAATGAGTAGTATAATCACTCCTAATGGTTGCTTATTAATTTTATCAAAGCCATGAATTGAAAGATCATTAGGTTCTATAAGATTCTTATCCATACCAATTTTATATAAAATATGAATGCAACAAATATTAAGACTTGATCCATTATATATGAGGATACATCTAACTTTATTTTTATTAATAAATACCTTTATCATTAAGGCTTCATGTTTATTTTGGATCTCAAGTGAGGGTAATTCATGTTGTGGGAATGTAATATCCAAAATTTTCACTTGCATACAGTCAAACAAGGTGGTCACATCATTTGGTTTAACAAAATTTGAGACAACAATATTATAGAAAGCCTCTTGGAGCACCTCATGGTATGTAGGTGATGTTTGAATCAAGTCCCAAGTGTAGATCTTGGTTGGAGTATTATGAAAATTTTCTCAACAATATCATATTCTTTACCACTACACTGAGGAATATTAGGTGCGTGTGGAAGGTATAGTTGAGGTAATGGGGTGGATATTGGTGTTTTTCTTGCTTGATTGTTATTTCTAGTGTTTTATGTGTGAGAAACTACATGATAACTTGGTTGTTGCAACACATGATTACATGAGTTATTTTATAAAGTTTAAGATATGGGTAGGAGGTTTATGGGGTCCTATAATGAAGGTGATCTAAAAGGTCCAATAATGAAATGAATTTTAGGAGGTCCAATAATTAAAGGAGATCCAATAGTCAATTGTGCATTCATAACCTCGACTAATTTATCTACTTGTTGATGATCTAATGTCACCTTAGCATATTCATCTATTCCATCCATCTTACTATCTTTTGAAAGAAATGTGTGAATGATTTTATCCTCTTGCACCATAATATCTTCCCAAGTAGGAGAGGTATTTGGAGAGGAACACACAATATTCTCATGAGTATCAATGGTTTCATTTATTGTTCTTTGGTGTTTTGGAATGTTAGAAGCCTTAGTGGATAATCTAGGTGAGATGAAATCCTCAAAGGAATCATCTAACATATCAAAGTCATCACAACTAAAAGGATTCATAGGTATATAATGCCCTTGCAGAAAAAGATATGACATGATCATATTACTATAATTTCCCTAAGATTAAGCATTAATTTCTAATTTTTAATTATATTTATTCTTGTTAATACAAATTAGAATAAAAAATAGACCTACAAACTTGTTGCATGCATATATTTGGATATTAGAGTCTAGATTTTCAGAAAGACAACAAATATCAGTTTACACCTAAAATTTGAAAAAAAAATTAGCTAGACAAGGGAACCTAGGGAACCCTAGTTTGGCAGGTTTTTTATAAAAATTAAAATTTGGGACTAATCTGTAGTATCTTAGGGTCCTATTTCTTAGAGGTTGAGGTCTGAAAGTTGATACATTTTTGGAAATGCACCAAAACCTAATTTTAATATATGAATCATATATATGCATGCAATTTCGGATATTTTTAGGACAATTAAATATGTTCAAATGATAATTTCCAAAAATTAAATTATGTAATTGATTGATTTTTCTAAAAATATAAAAAGTCAATGCTTTTTGACCTTTTGAAATGAAAATACTATGTAATTTTGTCACTTTTTCAATGTTTTTCACCAAGATATGTATGAATAATTGGTATACTAATTTTAAAATTAATTTTCTCAATGAAAATAATTCAAATCTATGCCCTAAACACAAAAAATCAGACCTAGAATTTTTTGGGATTTTCTCCAAATTATTTTTCATTTTTTTAATGATGAAAACTAATGAAAATGGATATTTTTTTAATATAAATGTAAATTAACACCAAGATTTTCAAATAACTTAGGTTTTAAATTCAATTTTTAAATTTTATGCATTAAAAAATTAGAAAAATTACAAGTGTAAGATATGTTAGGTTCACCAAATGGAATCCTTGGTCTAATGCATAGATCACTAGCATCAATCCTTTTTTAAAAGAACATTAGGATGCAAATCAACACGGAGATTAGATTGACTTACAACCTTGTAGGTGAGTAAATCAGCCTCAAATCTAATCCTTTAATGCCTTAGAAATTGATGTAATTTTATTAACTTGATGAAACTATGTAACCTAATCTAAAAATATAACTTTTTTGTAACAAAGAAACTACAAAACCAAATTTTAACAATAGATCTAGAAAGGGTAGATTTTTTGTACCTATTATACAAATTTGAGCCTAAATTTTTGGGACAAGGGTGCCTAGGGCACCTATGTCCAAAGATCTGAAAATGCAATCTTCTTTCACATTCCTTAGGTCTCCAGTTTAAGGCTTCTTCCTTTAGGATCTCACTATTGCATCTTCCTTCAATATCCTTAAGATCTGGAACCTAAACATTCAAAGAGAGAGGAAGGGTTATGCCATATAAGGGTTTGCTTCAGTCAAATCCCATGTTGGTGTTTCCACCTCCACAATAGAAAAAATGATGATAAAGAGCTTATTCTTTTGAGGGATAAAGGCCAAATGATAAAATAATGATGAATAAAAAATTAGATGCAACTCACCACTCAAATCTAATTCCTTGAAGGACTAAAGTCATGCACATCTCCCCAATGCTTGATTTTAGTTCAACTTGGCTTTCTTTGAAGACCTATGTACATGTAGGTACACTTAATGTGGGTATTGAGTGTGTAGGTACATGAAATTTCTCCACTTGATTTACAAGTCAAAGTTATCCCTAGTGGTGGTTATATGGGAGATGTCACATTAGGTTGTTACTCATTTTCATACGATTTTGTACTTAAGTATGATTTATGTTGTGTTTACCTATGAGGACCCATACCCTACAAAATTGGAATTATTTTGGAAACAGTATGTCATAAAATTCCAAATAATGTGTATGGTCAAATTATTTTGTGAGTTTCATTCTTTCCATAAAATAAATTTTAAGATTTTATATTTATATGTAATTTAATGGTTAGTTAAATTATGAGTTGCATGTGATATAATTTTTAGATGGAGTTGAATTATTGGGAAGGGTGAATTTGCATTGATTGAATAAAGTAAAATTTAATTTAAATTTAAATTTTTTAAAAATATAAATAAATGGTTAGAAAGGGAAATGGTACTTAGAATACTCATTCATTGTTGTTTATTAAAGATTTTTCTCTAAAAAAATCCCTCTCAATAAAATTTAATTTTGAATTAGGAATACAATTGTGAATGGAATTGAGTGGGGTTAGAAGTGGATTGGATAGGACAGGGGAAGGTATTTTTTTGTGGTGTGTGTTCTTCCTCTCCTTGGTTGTGTTGCAAGCATTGTGTGATCTTAGATTTTGGAAAACTAAAGGTATGTCACTCATTTATTCTCATTTTTTTATTGTTTTTCATTTTGAATGGAATATTTACCATTAGGGGAGCATAAAATACTCCCAATGAAATTTAAATTTTGTAATTTGAGTAGGAATTGAAAGGGTATGTGCAGGATCATCATGGGAAAAAATAGGCCCTTATGGCAAAAAAATTTAGGAAAAATCGAGTTAGCAACTTGACGAAAAAATTTGAATAAGTTATCTATATTATTTAAAAAATATGTAAAAACAAAATCAGAAAATTCATAATCTAGATTCTAAACTAGGTTTTTTTTAAAACTATTTTAGAAATTTGAAATTTCAATGCAAGAGTACTTTAAATTTCAGGGAAAAAATAAATAAGTAGGTATTCATTCAACTACTCCTAACCATAGTAAAATGATAATATTTTTTTATAAGATTATAGATATAAGTAAAGCACTCATGTCCCAATATGATGCATACTTTTTTCTAATCTTTTTCCAAGTAAATAATTAATTATGAATTTTTTATTACAACTTTTAAAAAATATAAAAACTCGTATGTCTGACCACCTTAACTTGGTCTAAACTTCATAAAATTTATTTATTTTTTTAATCCCATAGTATGTGAAGCATAAAATGTGACACATGTGTTTGATTTAAAATGTGGATTTTGTTTGAAAGTTATAGATGTTTTTCAATTAGCCTATCAATCAAGACTTTAGTCAGAATTCAAATAGAAAATGAATACAATTACTTATTAAATTCAAAGTAAAGCATAATTTATATTGGTGGTGTTAAGAATATCCTTAAAAACCCTTTTCATTTCATTAATTTTGGGTAAAAAAATTGTTAGCCACATACCCATCATATTGCCACTTTTGCCCATCATGATCTTGCACATAATTCTAAATTTAAATGATTTTTTTCAAATTTATAAAATTATGCCCTCATAAATCCCTATTTTTGTTTGAAAATACTCAAAAAATGAAATTTTCAATTGAAAACAATTGTTGTGCATGTTTAGAGATGTGGAAGATGATTTTGGCAAACCAAATGCTCTCTTGTACTTCTATGGTTTTTCACCTAAAAGGAGAGAGATGTGGGCCAAAATGAAAATTTCTACACTCAAAGTTAATGTAAGTGAGATGTATTATGTCTAATTAAGATTCTCTAATGCTCTAATCTGAAAATAAAATGATATAATGATGCTAAACCTAAGAAATCCTAAAGTGCTGGAAAACACATTGTGATGTGCAAAAATGCCTAAAAATGCAAGTAAATGATAAAATAGATGAATAGAACTAGAGAGATGTACCTGGAGGTTGAAAAAGGATGACATGAAGGTCTAGAATCCTGATGAAACTTTTATAGTTAAGTCAACTGGGACACTTATGCCAGGCTAGGTGACTTAGTCCCAGTTTCGGGAAAACTACTCAGAAACCTGTTTCGAGCAAATGGGTATCCAAATCTACAACAAAAATATCTGAAAAAGTTTAGTGGGACTAATTCGCCACTAGTGGTGACTTAGTCCACTTCTGAATCTCTAAAAATTCAAAAAAGGAAATGAAAGATCTCAACCTACACATTCTACCCCTCTAAGTATTCAGACCTAAAACTACATAATTCGACCTGTGGATGTCTTTTTATGTAGGTTTTTACCCTAGTCAACAAGGAGATGCCTTCAACAAGTCTTTAATCTTTTCTTTAATGATCTTCAAACCCTTACAGTTCCTAAATCTGCAAACACACAAAACAAGAAGAAGAAATGTTGGATGTTAGGGCATGGGGGTTTGCCTTGGTCAATCCCCTTTTTATGTACTTAAACCAAATGAAGAAAGAATGTAATGAATCATACAACAATGGATTTAGTACCTTTCCATGATGTTTGATCTTGAATTTCTATAGCGAAATGCGAAGAATCTTCCCTTGAATGTCCTTGGAAGGTATCTTGATAACTTGCAATGATAAAACCCTAGCTTGCTCGAGAAGAATAATGAAGATGAATGATGAAAGAAAGAGGAGTGAATGAAATAGGTCAAATGAGAGGGAAAACCCTATATTTAAACACAATTATGCCTTAATTCCTGAAAATACCTCATCATAGGCCGACCTTAGTTCTTAAAGAATAAAAACACAAAAGAAATTTGAATTAATTTTGATTTTTGTGCCACATGGGACTAAGTCGCCCAAGGTGGCGACTTAGTCCACCTGGGAAATTTTGAGTGGATTTCAGATATTAAGATGTATTAAATGTTGTTTATCGAGTTCTTCTTCAACAAGACACTTAATTAAGGCATGTAAGTGCATAAAGGGGGCATTTAAAGCATAAGAAAGGTTTAAATATTGACGACAAGCCTAGGAAAGTGTGAAAGTTTGTTACAAGACTTTACAACACTTTGAAATAAGTCTTGTTAAGGTTATTTAGGTGAATTATAACATTATGGTCTTATAAAAGTGTGAAGTCTATGTGTTACAACACCTTTACAAGACATCATTAAATGCAGTTTATTGAGTTTGCAAGGGTCCAAGACTTAGTGTGGATGTGTAGAAAACCTCACAACACTAAATCAAGGCCTAAATAAGCTTAATTTGTCATCAATTATTCCCATATCAAGAAAAGTATACACTTTTTGGCAACAAATTAATCCCCCACTTTAGTGAGAGGATGAACTTGCTTCAAACTCACACTAAAGTAGTCATTTAAGAAGGGTCAAATCGTACCAATGCAAATGAAAAAGGATGAAAAAGATCAAGGCATTAGTCAAGCCCCTAGGATCCAAGATCCTAATTCATACCAACATAAGCACAAGAAGACACATGCAAGGTGTATAATATGTAGCAAGACAAGATACATGATCATACAATGGCAAGAATTAGAAGGGAATGAAAATGGGGTGGATCAAGCTCTGACCATTTGTCCAACACATTGTGGATTAGATCTAGGTTGTTTGTCTGGAAAAAGAAAAATGCATACTCACTTTGGGGTGATGAAACTCATGGTTGTCTGCCAGGTGAGAAAGCCCAAGTATACTCACTCTGGGGCCATGGAACTTCTAGTTGTTCGTGGGGTGAGAAATCCCTAGAAGGTGAGACACATATGGACAATATGTGCTCACATACACACAAGTGGATATGGGGAAAATTCATGCCTCAGAATGGGCTTCCTACTTAACCATACCAAAGTTATACCTCCTGATAACTTTAATAAGGTGCCACAATGATCTTCGAGCTCGATGAGGTAAGCAAAACTTCATATGCTTGAAACTCATAGACATTGTAAATGCAAGATAGTGTAGGGAATGTTCAAAGGTATTTTGCTAAGTTTGTGCAAGGTCTCATCTTAGGGAACATTGTATCTAATGTCTCCAAGAGAGGAAAACTGTAGATGGTTTCATCTTGTTTCCAAGAGAGGACAAGTGCAATGTCTCACCTAGGGCAACATTGTACCTAATGCTTCTAAGAGAGGAGATCGCAAGAAGAAGAAAATTGCACAATGAAATGTGAGTGGTGATGTATGACCCCACTTTAAAGTGGTTGCGAACACCAGTACTATGAGAAATTGCTTTAAAGTAGAAGGACACATGAGAGCTTACTCGAAAAGCCCTATGCCAAGTCATATGTTTCCAATAAGCTACATCATGAAAAAGAAAAGTATGTCATATGTGAGCCAACTTAAGGCATGTCATCCACATCCCAAGCTTTCTCTTATGTATTCATGAAAGGTTAACGACTAGCCAAAGGAGGCAACAACAAGTGACATACAAGGACAAGGCTATCGAACCCCTTGCCCCCACTTAGTGTAGGACAAGGGTGAGTCGAAATGATGCATGCTAGAGTAAAAATCAGTATCAATTAGAGGAATTAGATGCCCCCACAAAAGGTTAATTAGAGGTATTAGATGCCTCCACAAAGGGAAGCATACCAAACTCTTGAAAATGTTGTACTTTATGAATCAAAGCTTTACATTCATTAGTGGAGTGACCATGAACTCTATGATAGGTGCAGAATGAAGTCTTGTAAGAGTATTTATTTTGAGTTTTGGGAGGGAGGGTGATCAAGTGATCTTGGAGGAGTCTCAAAAGATACCCTCTTGATCAATGGTAGAAGGTGGTCTTGTGGTATGTGACAAAGATACCCCTTGCTTAGTAGTGGTTGTCATATTTACACAAGACTCTTTATATTGCGAGATTTTATTTTCTCCATTATAGGAGGATATAAAATCTAACGAATTCAAATCATGAGCATTTTACGAGATGACATTGACATTAAGTGAAGGTGTAGTTGTGTGTTGCATGTTTGGATGATGTTCAAGACCACTAGCATCAAGGTGTTCAGTTAAGAATAATGTAGGAGTATGTGTTGTGAGATTGTTGATGGTGAGTGAAGGTTTGGCGATCTCTATTATAGGAAAATATCCAAGACGATGAGTTGTTTGTTGTGTGATAGGGTCAATAGGGTTGCAAAATTATTAATGGTTGAATGTGTTTGATGATTGATAGTGGGGAGAGGAGAGGAATACTCTATTTGATTGTCGGTTGTTTCTAAGGTCTCATTCTCTTGTACCATATTATCTACCCTACTAGGAGATCTTGTAATAGGTGCATCCAAGTTTGAGTTAGCTTCATCACAAGTGGGGGATACATCAAGAGAAGGACCACTATGGTTTTCAAATAAATTTTCCCAAATGGGAGGATCATGAGGGAAGGGAGGATCAAGGGTTTCATGATTCTTAATAGGGATGTCTTCTAAAACCAACCTATCCTCTTTACATCGAGGAGGGATATTAGGAGATGGACAAGTTTGATTGTCATGACCATGGAGACTTGGTATGGTGATATTTAGAAATGTGTTTATGATCTCATGTTCTTGTTGTCTAACATCTTCCAAAGGGGAATGAGGAGATGGACAATCAATACCCCCTCAAGGTTTGTAACTTCTTGCACCAAGATACCTTCTTCACTAATAGGAGAGGAATTAGGAGAAGAACAAGTATGATTATGATGATTTTTGACACTACCATTCTCACAAATGGGCAATGCAAGATTAAGGATAGTGCCAATGGTTTGATCATGTTTCTTAAAGTCCTCATTGTGGTAATCAAAAGTGAAGTCATAAGAGGGATTTTTGTACTTATACAATCCACTATTAATGAAATTAAAGCCACATCTTTTGAAAGAAAACATGCTATGATGAAAAAGGAAAGAAATTTCAATGCAATGACTTAAAAGGAAATGCAATTTTTAGTTTTTAAGTAAGCTAATTTTCTATTTACACAATGCAACAACCTGGAAATGAGATGTTGTAAATGAAAAAGTGCAAGTAAGAAATCCATGAAATGAGCTAATTTAAGTAAGATCTAGTGAAATGCATGTTACAAAAACTCATCCAACTAATACAAGTAGTTAAGGGTAGCAAACACAAGCTTGAAAATGGGGTTTTTAGCTTTGTAAAAGGTTGTTTAAGGGGTGAACAGGGACTAATCTTCCCAAGGTGGTGACTTAGTCCCAATAGGGATTTTTTTGAGATTTTTTAAAAAAAATTGATGGATTTTGATGGTATTTGTACTATACAATGTAGTCCTAAGATGAAAATGCACAATTTTAGAAATTTTCAATGATTTCAAAATGACTGCTTAAATGATGTTTTTGACCTTGATGCATAAAACAAATGTTCCCAAAACTTTCTAGACTTATAGTATATGATACTAGGAGGCTTAGGAAGCACAAAAATGAGGTTTCTGACAATGTATTAGATAGTGAAAAATATGGACTAGCACTAAGTCGCCCAAACTAGTGGATTAGTTCCATTTAGGGTTTTCCTCAAAATTTTCAAAAAAATTCAATGGATTTAGATGATTTTGATGTTGGAAGATGCAAATCTAAGATGAAAGTGGAAAATTTCAAAAAAAATCAATGATTTTAGATGGAAAAAATGCAACCTACATGCACTTTTCATGAAGGCAAAATTTGAAACCTAGCATGCAAATTAATATATGCAAACCCTAATGTAAGGTCAATGCAAGCTAGATATATGATGAAGGATTCCAAATTAGAAAATAAGAGTATGCAAAATTTGGGTTCACCAAAATGTGGATGATGATTTTGGCAAACCAAATGCTCTCTTGCACTTATAGGGTTTTTCACCTAAAAGGAGAGATGTGGGCCAAAATGCAAATTTCTACACTCAAATTTAATGTAAATGAGATTTATTACATCTAATTAAGATGCTCTAATGCTCTAATATGAAAATAAAATGATATAATGATGCTAAACCTAAGAAATCCTAAAGTGTTGGAAAACACATTATGATATGCAAAAATGCCTAAAAATGCAAGTAAATGATAAAATAAATGAATAGAACTAGAGAGGTGCACCTGGAGGTTGAAAAATGATGGAATGAGGGTCTGGAATCCTAAAAAAATTGTTGCATAAGTCAACTAGGACACTTACGCCAGGATGGGCGACTTAGTCCCAGTTTCGAGAAAACTGCTCAAAAACCTGTTTCGGCCAAATGGGTATCTAAATCTACAAAAATATCTTTAAAAAAGTTCATTAGGACTAATCTACCACTATTGGTGACTTAGTCCAATTCTGAATCTCTAAAAATTTGGAAATGGAAACATAAGATCTCAACCTACACTTTTTGTCCCTCCAAGTATTCAGACATGAAACTGCAGAATTTGGCCTGTGGATGTCTTTTTATGTAGGTTATTTCCCTATTCAACAAGGAGATTCCTTCAAAAATTCTTTAATATTTTCTTTAATGATTTTTGAACCCTTAAAGTTCCTAAATCCGCAAACACACAAAACAAAAAGAAGAAATGTTGGATGTTAGGGCATGGGGGTTTGCCTTGGTCAAACCCCTTTTTAGGTAATTAAACCAAATGAAGAAAAAATGTAATGAAGCATGAAACAATGGATTTAGTACCTTTCCATGATGTTTTATCTTGATTTTTTGTAGAAAAATGTGAAGAATCTGCCCTTGAATGGCCTTAGAAGGTATCTTGATGACTTGCAATGATAAAACCCTAACTTGCTTGAGAAGAATAATGAAGATGAATGATGAAAGAAAGAGGAGTGAATTAAATAGGTCAAATGAGAGGGAAACCCCTATATTTATACACAATTATGCCTTAATTCCCGAAAATACCTCATCACAAGCCAACCTTAGGTCTTAAAGAATAAAAACACAAAAGAAATTTGAATTAATTTTGATTTTTGTGCCACATGGGACTAAGTCGCCCAAGGTGGCGACTTAGTCCACCTAGGAAATTTTGAGTGGATGTCAAATATTAAGTTGTACTAAATGTTGTTTATCGGGTTCTTCTTTAACAAGACACTTAATTAAGGCATGTAAGTGCATAAAGGGGCCATTTAAAGCATAAGAAAGGTGTAAATATTGACGACAAGCCTAGGAAAGTGTGAAAGTTTGTTACAAGACTTTACAACACTTTGAAATAAGTCTTAGTAAGGTTACTTAGGTGAATTATAACATTATGATCTTAGATATGTGTGAAGATGTGTTATAACACCTTATAACACCTTTACAAGACATCATTAAATGCAATTTATTGAGTTTGCAAGGGTCCAAGACTTAGTGTGGATGTGTAAAACACCTCATGACACTAAATCAAGGCCTCAATAAGCTCAAATTTTCATCAATTATTCCCATATCATGAAAATTATACACTTTTTGGCAACACAAGAGCCAAAGGGTATTTTTCATTTTTTAGAAAAAACAAAATTTAGAAAATGTGAATATTGAAGGTATTTTAATGGAGCTTTTATGAAATTTCCATGTTTTGGTGTTGCAAAAATTCTTATGAAATTTGAATTTAACAAATGAGTTTTGGTGTTTTGGAGTGAGGAATAGAGTGTATCCTGCATGATTTTTTAAGACAAACATATTGGAATCATGTTGGAAATTTTAATTGAGCTAAATTGTTGTATTTTTTATGTCATAATCTTAGTTAGAGAATGTGATGATCCTAGGACTTAGGTGCTAGAGAGTAAATATAGGAGTGGATCCCAATATTTTGTTAACCCAAAGTGGCCCATTAGATATCTTATCAAGGAGTCTCATAAAAAATTGATAATTAATGAAACACATGGGTAATAAATTAACCAAGATAATTGATGCCTCATCATTTTTGGAGTGCTCATAAAGGCTCAGGATGAGTGTGGAAGATATGCTCACTCGAGTAGTGTTGGGTCTTGTATGATCAGGTATCCTTGTCTCTTGTGAGAGGTGCACTCATTTTTTCTTAGTTAGTACCTTAAGCTATTGTGATGGTCCACTCCCTATAGGCTCTCTAAGATCTAGTCCTTGTCTAGTTTAGTAATAACTAAAAGATGTTGTAATTCCTTTCTATCATGGCATTGGTTATATTGTATGCCTTGGATGTTGGGTATTCTATGTGTCTAATGTGTGTGTATACCTACTTCCCTATATGTCTTGCATGATTATTTTTGGGCCTTGTGACCATATCCTAGCATAGTGGGGTGAACCTATGGGTATAACATGGTTGGGTGGAATGGAAACCATCATTGGGGACTACAGGATCATGAATCGAGATTTTTTGTTTGACTACCATTGAGGAAAGTTTACTTTATGATCTATTGATTTTGTTCAAATGAATTATTTGGTTTGAAGGAAATTTTAGTCCTAATATTGTAATTGTAATATTATTTATTGGACCTCATCTTTAGATGGATTGTAATAATAAATTTAATGATAGTTATAGTAATCTATGGATTATGTAAGTTGGTGTTGGAGTTGAGCATGATCACATTATGTTATAATTTTCACTTAAAATAAACTTAGAAACTTTCTAATTTTCACTTAAAATGAACCTAGTGGGTCTGATCAGAATGGTTTAGAGTGGTGTTGTAATCCTATCCTAGGATCACCAAGCTTCCAAGTGTTCATCCTTAGGATGTCGAGTCATTTTGAGCTATTTTGGGGCCTCTTATGAAACCTTGTGAAAATTGAAAGTGGTGTATCCATCTATCCTTGTGTTTTCTTGCTTAAGGTAGAATGCATGACTATCAAGGAGGTCACAACACCCCTACCTACCTTCTCCCACGTGTATCTATGGTGTCTAGCACTCAAGAGAACTAAATATTGGTTTTCCTCGAGTTGTGTTTTGATTTATTATATTTATTCTAGTGTTGTAGAACCTCCTATGTGGCCCTTCAATTCTCAACATGTTCTAGAAGTCAATCCCTAGTCCTAGATTGCTCATTGGTCAAAAAACCAATCCTCAAATTGAACCACAATTTTTGGGAAGGAATACAATCTAGAATTGAAATCTAGTGCCAAAACAAGACAAGGACATCAATGCCCTAGGCATTAGTGTCCTACCTGGGTGCTAACTAGTCTAGGTGCTAGTGTCCTACCTAGGTGCTAGTGTCCAATTTGGGTGATGTTCTCCAAGAGTGCTATAATTCTTTGATACACCAAACAACAAGAATTGTTGGGCCTTGGATGAGAAACCTTTGTCAATAGAAGTTATTCCTCATAGCCTCATGAGTCTAAGGAAATTTAGAACATTTATGTATGTTTCATCATTGAGAAGTTATGTCATATTTTATCTTGGGATGTATGCCTTCAGTCAAAAGTATCTCATTATTGCACCTAGGCCTCAAGAGATTGTTCACCTTGTCTTGTGAAGGTTGAAACCCTTTGTATTGTCCAATGTGATATTTTTTTGAGGTTAGGATATTTTTTTGTGTCAACATCTTCCACTTGTGTGGAATCATGTTACAATGGTGGCATCATGGTTAGTTGTATTGTGTGCAATATTTGTGCTAATGTTTTGTAAGTATTATTTTTATCACTATGATTTTCACCCTATCTAAATCTTAACACAACTAATCATGTGAAACATGAGAACTTTTCTAAGGTTGTGGGTCACCTATAGTAGAAAAGGACCTCCAGAGAAAGTTGGTTCTTTATTGTATATCACCTAAACTACTCTACTAAACTTGCAGAGGAAAAGGATAGAAATAAATAACATAAACTAAAAGTTTGATAATGAAAACTAAAGGTGATACACCAAATTATACTAAGGATTTGAAATTTAGAAAAACAAACACTTGTTTTTCAATGGCTGAAAATAAAACTTGCACAAATTTTTTTGTAGGCTTATGCATAAGTGTTTTGTAAAAAGGCTTGTATGCATTTAACTTTCAAAAAGAAAGGAAACCTTCACATTATATAAGATATATAAAACTTAAAACATAGATTTCAACTTGCACAAGCATACTTTTGCAGAAAGGGAAAAAAAATATGAGACAAAACTACAAGTGAAAATACCTCACATGTAATTTGATCAATCACTTGATAACCACTATACTGCAAGAAAAATAAGGCACAAACTTTAAATATTGACATCCAAGGTCCTTTATGAATTCATTCCCCAAAATGAGTTATAGAAGCTTGCAAGAAGTTTGACAAAGGACTCAAAATTCACTAAGTCTCGATCTACATCAAAAGAACTAACTCCCGAGAAGAGTTACAAGAGTGAATATATTACTCAACCCAAGTAGTTGCACCAAAATAGGAGGAAGCAACTAACTTTGGTTGGATCCACCAAAAGAGCCTAAAATTGAGGCATTAGATTCCCCCTAAAACTATCTCCAACATGTGGGGAAAGTTGTTTTGACCATGCCAAGCATCTAGGCATGCAAAACCACCCCTAGATTCTTGTAATACCTCCAACAAGATACATAAATGCTCCTATATGTAAGGGTACATGTCTCCAAACTACTTCAACTACTCCAATATGCTTGAAACTTCATAAATTCAAGCATAACTCTCCTCCTCATACATTGAAAACCTCTCGAGTTGTTTTTCTTTGCATTAAAAATAGTATTTTTAAATCAAGTGATTTATAAACATCACTTAATTAAAATACTTTACATTAAATAAAAAAAATGAAAAAGAAAATCAAATAAAATCTTATTGACTCCTAGGAGGACTTAAAGGCTCCACTTTGAAAATTACAAAGGCATAAAACACATTGTTTTAGCCCACGGGCTCATTAGTCTTCATTACATTTAAAAAAAACTTAGACAAAAAAAATGCCAAGTTTCAATCGACTCTTAGGGTAAAACCCTAAAGAACAAAAGACATGAGAAAAGCATTATTTACTTTTTATTTTGAGCTTCTAAGCTTCAAGAAAAAAGCTAAGTTGCACCCTTGCTAGGGTTTCAAAACTCTTTCATGGTAGATATTTGCATAAACAAAGGCATTCTTCATGATTTCCTTGCATTTTCTGGCAGAATTCAACCTTTAGAAATTGTGGTAAGAATTTGTTGAAACAAGTTCTTATTCATTCTAAAGTTTTGTCTGAATCTTAGCTTACCTATAGACATTTGAGTTTTATGTGACCCTCAATGGGCAGTAGCTTCTAAAAAAAAAAATTGGAAGTTTTTTGTTCCCTATACTTTGCATTTTCTAGAATTTCCTTTTCCTGTATGGCCGCGACCACATATTCTTCTATGCATTTCCACTTTTTTGAAGTTTTCATCTTAATTTATGTAGATAAAAAATTTATTTTCGAGCTCTATTGAGGAAGAATGTTGAATACTATGATTGTTCCATATTCTTTTCCTATAGAATTTGTTTTCCTCAGTGGATTCAAAACCCTTTTTTGGGTCAAGGGTTTCATGCATTCCCATCATGATATTTCACTAGGAATTCTACAAATGAATTCTCTCTACACAATATAGGGCCACAACATTCTTTCTTTTTGCAAAAATTTGAACTTTTTTCTAAAAACCTGAAATAAGTTTCTCCTTGTATTTTATGAAAAATACACACAAAAACCCCAGTTGTGGGCTTATACTTTGGATATTCATTTTCATTTTGAAACCCCAAATGAGTCCTAGAATGGGTTTTCTTTATTTGAAACCTTACTCCTTAAAAATAAGTAGCTCGACCTTTCTTCAATGATAATGCTATCTTATTTAAAGAGAATACATATATTCTATCACTTTTTCCTCTATGTTTGTTTTCTTTCAGCAAAGGAAAATGGGTTTTAATAAGTATGTAGGAAATTTGAACAAAACATTCCTTCATTTTCATTTGTATTTGTAAAGTAATGATTATGCTCCCTTTGACAAGATTTTTGTAATTGTGATCCAACTATCTTTTATCCCTATTAATTTTCATTTACCTTTATGCCATGTTTTCATTCATATTTTGCTTAATGATTCAACTCTGTAGTTTCACAATCCTTAACATTTTCATTTTCATCTTTGTATCATGAAGCTTGCAGAAAGAAAAGATAAGGTAAAACAATGAATAAAACTCATGTGCTTTCAAGATCTTAGAAGAAAAACTCCAACTTGTAGCTTCATTTCTTTATGTTTCTAACATCATCTACATCCTGTAGCTTCATCTCTTGATGGAAACTTTACTTCATATTCAGATTACAAAAAAGAGAAACTTTCATTTTGTTGTTGAGTAATTTCTCTTCTCTATGGTTGCTTGTTGCCATTGGATGCACTATCATTGAACTTCACTTGATGGTTGTACCTGAATTTTCTCTCTTTATGTTATTGTCTTAAGTCTTGACAATTCTACATGCCGATTACACAATAATCACCTACAGCCATGTATGATTTTTTTTAAAAATATTTTTGTGCATACTTTTAACAGCTGCATTACATTACTTAATGCTTATAAATACTATCATAACTTCATTAAAGCATTTTTTCATTGAATGCTACTATTCCATTTAGCTCCTGTAGATTTTCATTCTGCTCGTATCCTATAGTCATTGAATTTTATTTATGTCATCTCTTTAGGCATTATGGAACATCTCACATGCTATGTTTATGTTGAACAAGGTCGAGGTTGACATAGGTTACAAATCCTCTACAAAATGTTGAGAGATCCATTTCTTTTCTATAAATAAGTGCACTTCATGGAGCTCAAAGTCATATTTCTTAAAGTAATATCTTGCATCCATTTTCATGATTATTACTTCTTTACCTCACTATCACTACAAATCCATAGCTTTTTTCCATCTTATGTTGATCTATTATAGTCTCTAAAAGCATCTTCTCCATGGTTGTAAGCTTTCAAAATCTAGAACACCAATCAAGCATGTTTAACAAATCCATTGTTTGCTACAAACAATGAATGTGTTCTTTTACAATGAACATATGTTATCCTCCTTGAGCATTGCTTATTCTCTCACTTTTGACATTGTTCTCTATATACATGACTGTCACACTGGTAGGAAAGATGATTGTATCCTATAGTATATGTTACAAGCTTTGAATTTCATGCTTTCCTTTACATCATTGTAACTTTTAATTGCTTCCTAGGATTAAACTGGTCAATGAATTCCTACAATCTTCTTCACTCACTTGTAATTAAATTCACCCTCTCTTCTGATTTTCTTGAGCAAGTATATGTCATTTAAGATAGTGACAAATAACTTCACTATCATAACTGATGTATACTTGATTGAGTAGGTCAGAAGGAGATGAATTATCTGATGAGTACCTTTCAATTTCTCTAAAAAGCACAATACAAAAGCACGCTGAGCTCAACCCTTGTGGGAGCCACATTTAACCCACATGTTGAAATTTGATGAAACAATAACATTATTATTCCTGTATCTACACATGAAACAAACAGTTAGAAAAATATGTGCATATGATTGATGTGCTTGATGATCCAATTGCTTTCTTTGGACATGTATAGTTTGTATGCTTATTTAATGTATTTGATGTCCAATTTATACAATCATGTATGCATGTACATGTAGTGTGAGAGACCTCCATTTCTTACATCACTACTCTAACATCGTTGTAATTTTCATATGCAGGGACTAGGAGCAGGGAGCTACAAAGGACACAAGACAACTCAAGGTAGGGGACAAACCAGGACAACAAACACCAAACTGTCATTAGGAAATGACTGGCATCTTTCCCTATATGTGCATTTTGTTTTCCTTATCCATAAATGTATAAACAGTTCTTCATTTTCATTGAACAAGTTAAGTCTCATGGCTTGTGTGAGACAAATATGTACTTTTGTATCAATAACGATTACTTTTTCAGAAAGATTTGTGCAAATATTTTCCATATTGTATGCACTTGTATAAATGCAATAATCTGTTACTATAATCTTGTAATATTTCTTATTTTTCTATTTATACAATTGAATGCAATATAGGGAAGATAAAAATGAAATGTACCTCTCTTTCATTTTTCAAACTCTTTAGCTCAAACAACTTGAACAAGTAATAAAAATGGGTAACAATTATGTTATTCATTTTTTTTAAAATGTGCTTTCCTAGCTATTGTCATATGGGGTCCTTGGTAGGACATTACATCTTGTATAGGAGATTGAGCTCCTAGAAGGAATAGGTATTTCTCAACCTTTTAATGTTGATTTATTCTACTACTATGAAAAGTAAACAAGTGGACAAGAAAATATAGTTTCATAATTGTAAAGGAAACTAAAATGGATACAATAGATGCCAAAAAGTAATTAGATGTAATTGATGTTGTGATATATTTTTGAGTGGTCAAAAGGATAAGGGGAAAGGAATATAGGGATATATAGTATAATGGAAGAACCAGATAATAATAGACAGGGAAACTTGGATGGGTGAATCAAAGATGTTATAACAAGTATAGAATTAAAATTTTAAAACTTGACAAATATTAATGAGATTCAACTCATGAAATATTTTTTTCTTATAGACTTATTGTTTCTAATGTAGGATCATCCAATCTCATGAATATTATTACGTGCAATTTATTTTTGACTTCACAAGTTTTTTTTGTATTAGATATAGTTGGAACACAAAAAAATTACATGTTTTTTTGTTCTACAATACTACTACATATAACTACACATTTTACATAGATTTTTAGGATCCCCTATATGACCCTATATAGTATATATTTTTTCCCCTTTACATTGTATATATACAAATTTATATCATATCAATGAGATTTATAAAGTATCAATTACATTGCATTGTATGTCTACTATCAAAAAATGTAATACAACTGATCAATATATAATGGAATGGTAGCCTCCATGTCATCTTGCACCAAGTTCTTCATCCCCAAGAGTGTTTTTTCTACATCAATTCTTTTAGGCTAATTAAACATGGAGCTTCTACCTTGGGATCATCTTTGTCAACTTTCCCATTGAATTCATTCTGAAATACCTCTAGATCTATGATAAAGACCTATGTACTAGGCTACACCTCCTACCAAGTGTGCCCACACTTGACTTCATGAAGATTGATCCTTAAAGTGCCCTCCAGTATTTTGAGAAAATTGAACTTGGAGACTTTAACTGTTAATGTAACCTACAAAGCAATATTGTAAAGTAAGAGTCTCTTGAAAAAATTAGTAAGTGACCTCCTTGTTCCATTAAACCTCTCATCATTCCTTGCTCTCCAAATGAGCCAAATAATTTCAGTGGAAAAACACAACCAAAAAAGATTAATTTCTTTCCCCAATTTATTATCTTTGATCAAAATAATTTTGTCAGATCTGGGCTTACCATTGACATCTCATATATAATATTTTTGGCAAAAAAAATCCACAATTCTCTTACATAAAGACATTCAAAGAAGATGTGATTTATTGATTCTGGAACCCTACATAGGCAACACATTTCAATGTCCTTAGAGTTTATTTTGAAGGGTAGCTTCTAAAAAATTAGAAGCCATCTGAAGCAGGCCTTCTTCAACTCAATGATATGCGGCCAATTCTTTTTAAATATATTGAACTATTCATTTCTACTCAATTTAGTACCCCATGCTCTGTTTAAATGGTCTATTGCTTCCTACTGATTAACACAAGTGCTATAGATTATTTTATTATTAATTTTTATGAGTTTGGTTCCACCTTTCCATAGAAACTCTTTGTATTATTCTGTATTAAGGTTTTATTCAACTATAAAGTTCATTTCCTTACAAGATTCTTTTATTATTGTGTAGGTTCTCCAATTAGTAGCAAGTAGATTGTATTCACTACATAGCTCATTCCAATCTTTTAGGTGTCCTATTTTTAGAATATCCTTAAATATGTTTATGCCTTTACTAGCCTAGCCTTTAGTAAAGCATCCTTGAAGTAGTACTAGTGGTTTACTATTGCACTCAAGGTTCAAAAAAATTGATCTATGGGTGTATATTGTGTTGTTTTTGAAGTACTAACAGTTTACAAAAAATTCCTTGATATGCTCCCATGCTTTCCAGATGCTCTTAAAGACAACGAAGCCTTCAGGGGATAATGAGTGACAATTTTTGAGGAGGTCACAAAGAGGGGGTCCTTCCAAGCTTTTGCATGCTTGGGGGAAGCACTTTTGATGTTATTCCTAACCAAGAGCTTCTAGGGTTCATTCTCTTCTAAGGCTTTAAAGATCTATTTTGAGACTAGGGCTATACCTTGAAGTTTTAAGTCCTTTAGCCCAAGTCCCCCACCTAATTTTCTTAGAAAACACCAACTCCATTTAACTACATGTTTTTATTCCTTTTACCCTTCCCATTTGACCATAAAAAATATCTTCTTCTTTTTTCTGTATTTCATCAAATTGGTAGTTGTTAAATAGCCACATAAAGGAAAAATATAGGATATAAGATGAAAATTTTTTGTTGCATACTTGAATCCTCCCTTCTAGTGATATAAATTTCCTATTCCATCTTCTGATTTTCTTTATTATTTTTCCCTTAATCCATAGCCACATCTCTTTCAGGTTTGGGCATATCAAAAATGGAATTCCCAAATATCTAACCTATTTTTGGGGACCTCCCCATTGCACATCAAATTTTCCTTACCAAACTAGGGGTTTCTCATGCCATATTAGCATGATATACTTTGTAGGTGACACTTTATCTCTTGAGGCTGCATAGAATAAGTTTATCTTTTCCATTAGATTTGATATATTTATCTCATCTAATATGGTGAATAGTGTAGTGTAATCGACAAATTGAATATTGAGGATCACATTATTATATGGTAGAAGTATTCCTTTCACCTTAGGGGTAATTTCATTGACCCTAAGAAGGTAATGTAAGGCATGTGATGCAATAAAAAATAATGCAAGCACAAGAGCACAACCTTGTCTAATTGACATTTCTAGATTAAACTCCTTTGTAAGAGAACCATTGACATCTACTTGTGCCACTACATCCTTGAAGAGTGTAACAACCATATTGCAAAAAGTTTTAGGAAATCCAAAGGCTTCAAGAGTTATCCTAATGTATGCCCACTCTACTTTATGGTATGCCTTCTCGAAATCAAGGAGTAACATTGCCACATCTTGGTTGGAAGACTTTTACCATTCCATGGCTTCCCAACTAGTGATCAAATTTTCTAGAATGTATCTTCCTTTAATAAACCTAGTCTAGGTACTATTGATGAAAATTGACAAAATGTTTACCAATATTTTTTCCAATAGTTTTGCTAAGATTTTATAAGATACATTTAGCATTGTTATTGGCCTCAATTTTTTATTATAGTATTATCACCTTCTTTGGGGAAATTTTTTATAATACCCTTATTGATGTTCCTTCCCAAAGATCCTATATCTAATGCCTCTTTGTATACTAGAAATATATCATCCACTATCCATTCAATGAATACTTTGTAGAATTCTATTGGGATACCATCTATATACACGTAAAATATACCAATTGACATTGTGCATCTGATCCTGATTACTAACATTGTTTCTTCCTGAATCATCCCTCAGTCTAACCATTTAATCAAATTCCCCTATCTGATTAAATTCACCAATATTCCTCTCTTAATTAAATAAATCATTTTATCTAATCAAGTCATCTACCCCTCTTTGAAGCAATGCACTCGTTGCGTTGGTTCACTATCTACCCTAGGGGTTTTATCATTTTGTAAGGATAATTTCCTCCTTAGATATCTCTTTACCAAGATCTTCTTCCTCCTTCCCTCCTATAATTTTTGGAATGATTCTTTTTAGTATACTTCTTGCATTAGAGCAGCCTTGAAAATTGTTTTCAAAAGTGAAAAGATTCTTGTAAAAATTGAAGAAATGACCTTTGATGTCTTTCTGATTGGTGTAGGCCACCCCATCAACCTGCACTTGTTCAAATTTTTATTAGAAAATTTTCTCTTTTAGATACCTAAAGAATAATTTGGTTCCTTTTTCTCCATTATTCAATTAGTTAATATTAGACCTTATCCTTATCCTTTGAATTTTGTCATTTTGAAACCTCCTCGGGGAGTTTTTAATTACCATGAGCTTGCCTCCCAAGTCTTCATTTCCAAGATCTTCCTATAAGCAAGCTTTAGCTTGGAGAATCCCCTCCTAGAGGATACCTTATTCCTTTCTTCTTTCCATGGCTCTTTTTCTTTCCAATGGTTTGGAACAAAAATTCTTATCCCTTAGTGTTTAGAATCCACCTTTCAATCGCACTCAATTCTTTATACATTCAGTAATTGATATTTCTGGGAGATTTCACAACATCAAAACAATCTCTATCCTTGAGTATCTTTGTGTTTAGGAGGAACCCCACCCTTTTCCTTTCACCCCCAAGACCCTTTTTAAAAAGAATCCTAATTTTTATGGGGTGGTGGTCAGATAGGGTGTATGGGTGGACTTCAATCTCATAGCCATCTCTAAGGGAATATGTAATGACTTCACAATTTTTGGTTTAATTCTATTTAGTTTCATATATTTATGATTTTATATTTATAGTTTTGAAATTTATGAGGTTATTTTTATTCTTTGTAAAATATTTACAATTTTTTTGGGAGTTCAAAATAAATGTTATTCTAATTAATTTTAAAATTGTTGGACTAATCACCAATGTCTTCCTTTAGATTCGAGACATGGAATAACTACCCCATGTGGATCCATTTATCTCTGGTGTTTGTATTAGGCATTATCAGGTTGATCTTTGGTACAACGACAAACATGTTATAAAAAATGGTATCAAATCCATGATCGCGAGTTTAAATCCCCTTGAGTGACACTGAGAGGAGATTGTTGGACTAATCACCAACATCTCCCTCTGAATTCAAGATATGGACTAACTATCTCCCATGGATCTATTTATCTTTGGAATTTGTATCAGGCGTTAATAGGTCAATCTTTTGGCACAACAAAAAATGTGTTCCAACAAAAAATTGGTTTGAAAAATCCAAAAATTGTGCCTTTTTTTACATTAAAATATTAATATTTGATTCTATATTATATGGAAAGGTTAATTATTCTTCTAATTGTAGAGTGGGAACAATATATTTTATCTCTTTCCAACTATACATATGGATGAAATATTTCTAAAAAAATATATTTTATTTCCATATATTTTCTACAGTTTATTGTTATATCTTTCCAAATAACAATAATGGATAAAATTATAGTTTTAATATGGGCATAACTATCTATCTCTAACTATCATTCAACATTCAACTATGGTCATAGTATCATTTTATGGATTATTTCTAGAAATAAATTTGATTGATGGAACCTCCTTTGGGAAATTATGCACAAATTTTTGGCCATTTTAATTCCTTTTGGAGGTCATTGTGGATAATACAATGCCTAAAATTGTTTTTCATTATTTTCAAAAGGAAGATCAATTAAATATATTGAAGGTCAATTGAAAAATATTAAAAAATATATGGAATCATTTCCTAAAAGATATTAGGAAGAAGCATAAAAAGGAAGAAAGAAGGGTAGTAATGGGTATAGAGATGAGAAGAATAGATGGAGGCCTATGTATAGGAAGTAGAAATGAAGAAAAATAGAGAATATAGAAACTATATTTTTAGCATTGAGTACTAGTCTAGATGGGATAGTACATTGAAGGCACAAGTAATTAGAGTGTACAAAGATTAAAAAAAACGCATGAAGTGACAAAATATAAAAGGGAAAAAATGAAAAACTATATAGAGATAGGTGAATAAAAAATAAATACTTATTTAATATATATTCTTTTAAATAAAGTGTTAATGTTTGAATTGTAAAGATAAATGAGTTAATCTATGTGTAAATTGTGCTTTTGCTATTGAATTATTTTTTGAAATTGAATCCAACGTATTTTGATTTCATGGTTTGATAATTTTCCCAAATCTTGACTTCACTAGTGCACCTAGGAGAGAAAATTTAACTTTAACTTTTCTTTTATAATTTTTTATGATATACTAATTTTTTGATGAACTTAAATTATAAGTAGAAACCTTAAAATAAGGACACTACAAAAATAAGGGTTACAAGGGGAGTCTAGCTCAATCACCTCCATTCTGGGTATTGAAACATGGATACACATGATTGATATGATGTAAAAAAAATTGAGATATTAATATATAAAAATAAATATATTATAAATCATATTCAAGAAATAAAACATTCATGATCAAGATTTTTTAATTTTTGGAGTTGAAAGGTAACTAACTTATAGTGGTGCAAACCTTAGTATGAAATACCTCTAATTGAGATTTGACTAGAATCAGACTAAGACTTTTAAGGGTGCAAAACTAAAATGCAAGACTTAGATGCAGGATAAATGTTAAGGAAACACACGTGGTTTTGTATAAAATGTGATTTTTGGAGTTGGAAGGTAACTAGTATAGTGGTGTAAACGTTAGTATGGAATACCTCTAATTGAGATTTGACTAGAATTAGGATAGGAATTTTAAGGGTGAAAAAAGAGGATGCACAATAATAGAAGGAGATTGAGTAGAATGTTTAAATGGTAAAATTGATATTTGATGTGTTGGCATGAATATCATACCTCTGTATTTTAGACATTAATATTTGATTTGATATGCAACAACCATATATTTAGGCCTAAAATGTCAAGACGGTTGTAAAAATGGCTTGAGAATTGCTTGGGTTTAATGATTAATATTAGAAGTTTGATGATGTTAAAATTTTTGGACCTTGGTAATTTAACATCTAATATAGTTTTGCATCTCCTATTGGTTAGAAGATATTTGATCTTGGAAACAATGATTTGGCATATTAGAGTGCTTATGAATGGTATGGGTAAAAATGTAAGATTTCTCTATTGTTTATTATTTAAAAAATTTATCTAATATATAAATATCTTTTTGTTTTAATTTCAATTCCATTGGGAAAAAAGGAAGCCCATTACAAACTTTTGAAGAACTACCCAAAATTAGTAGTTGTATTTTGATACTTGACCAAAGCTAAATTTATAATAAAATAAAAGAAATTCAAAGAGGAACTGTGTAGGAAATATTGAACACCAAGAATACTAGGAGGAGGGTGAATCAATATTTACTAATTTCATTAACTTAAACATCTATCAAAGCATCACATTAAATTACAATAATTAAAAGAAACAATGAAAGCATGAATTACATCAATAAACACAAAAACACAAAATTTACATGAAAAAACCTTGAAAGGGAAAATCCACGGTGAGGAATAGCTCACAATATATTATAACCAATTACAAAAAAACATATAGAATGGTGAAATCATTATGCAAGGACTCACTATCCAAAAAGAATGGCTCACTACCAAAGGCTAACTTCTAACGAGGGAGCAAACTTGAGACACAAAAAATGATGCAAAAAATTAGAGAAATTTTATTATTGTTCAAAAAGGAAATTATTACATGTAGAGGATCTCAAATCCTCGAGCTCTACAATACATGCAAGCTATAGAAATTTCAGAAACTACAGAATTTTCCCCTTTCGTAACATGCAGACTCTTTTCCCCAAAAAGCTATAAAAAATCATAAAACCCCCCCATAAATAGATCATTTTTCATTTTAGAGCCAAAAACCATTTGAATAATTATTTTTAGCAGTTTGGTGCCAAAAATTACAATTTGAAATTCAAAATTGAGTCCTAATTCAAAAATTGGCAATTTTCCAAAAAATGACCAACTTCCGGAAGCCATAACTTTTGATCCGGGACTCTATTTTTTGAACCGTTTGAACCATTGGAAAGGTCTCGAAGTGGAGAACACGTTAAGAACTTTATCTGCTAGTTCCAAAAAATTTTGAGCCTATATGAGACTGTTTAATGCCTCAAACTGGACTCGGAAGGTTTTTCAGGGAAAAAAGTAGAAACTGAAGATTGAATAACTTTCAAACCGGGAATGATCTTAACCTGATTCTTTCGCCAAAGTTCTTATTTTTATATCCTGAAGCTTCCCATAAATTTATACCTCCTAATGCCTTCAAATTCAAAACTACTAAAAATAGTAGTTGAGCAGAAAAAGCAGAAAAGTAGAACTAAAAGTGGGGAATTACATTATGATGAAAAGGGTATCTAGAAATGCAAAGACATCTACAAAAAACTAACAAAAGGAAACATAAATTGAAAGCATATTTTTGGGTGATGTAGGATTTCCCTTACACCACTGGATGCTCCTGCATCAACTTCCAAGGGCTCACTTCCCAAAATAGAAAGAGATAGAAGAAAGGGTGGCTCACTGGCAAGGATAAACTATTAACAATGCATCTACAACATGTTGAAAATAGAATTCAAAATAAGCTCATAAAACTAACTTAACACACTTCATACTTCACCACTATGACCTTTAACACTTCACAGTACATTAGATCTCGCACACACTCTTAATTCCTCATTCACATCTCATATCATCACCAAAACATTGAATAAACCTATATATATATATACCACAACCAACCAAAAACATCAATTAGGTTTACCTAAATAGATGAAATTTGCAACACAATAACCTATCGGCACAAAAATTCAACACACATGCTTTAGAGAGAACAAAAAATATGTACCACCCCAAAATAGGTTGACATGACCTATAATCACTCCCATGATCATGCTCTATACACTACTTAACTCCACATGACCCCAAAACCTTTAGGTCGGTACCACTAGTGAAGCAACAACTAAATGAACCAACTATTCATTCACAACTTGGTACATGGACCATAAAACCATTTTCCATTTGGAGTGCACACATCTGACACTTTCCAATACTTCCTCAAAACCACACATCATAATATTCATCCACAATGGAATGTGGAGCATTCCTACATGAACTTTGCACCTATAACACTACCATTACTAAGCCCAATATACTATCAACAATATCTTCAACTATGGAAGACATGAAGCCCAAAAACCTTGGATTTAGATATGTCCAACACATACCATGAAAACATCAAAACAACATGAAAATATTTTGTATAGCGGAGCAATGCAGATCAAAAAATTGTTCCTCTAATCATTGAATATGCACACTAGAACTTAGTAAATTCTCCAAAACACTTGGTCCTCTCTATATCAACACTTCTACATTTCTATCATGGATTTCCATCAATGACAACACCATATACCAACATGCTCATGTTCCCAACAATATCCCACTTTGTTATTAATGGAAACACACCTATGTCATAGCCAACATTCACTTGCTTGTCCTAGAAGATAAGTTCTTCCATTGACATCCCTTAGACTGTATATGTCACTAGTTGTCCTAGATCCTTTAGCAACCAATTGACCAAGCTTTTATTTTCTAATTTCACATCCACTTTTATTGAATAGGATATTGTATCCATTTCTACACATTTGACTCACACTAAGAAGATTATGTCAGATACCTTTGACATAAAGGGCATCTTCTTTCTGCTCTTTCCATCAATACTAATAGAACCTTTTCCATAGATCTACACCAAAGTATCATCTCCAAGCTTGACAATGCTACGACTCCACTTCACAAGTTTGATAAACTTGCTCTTATCTCCTGTCATGTGGTTTTAAAAACCACTATCAATCACTCATGAATTATCCTCATCTTTTGAATGAAAATTACTAATCACAACACTTGGATCTTTAGCTTTATCTTCACTCTTCTTAGCATCCAAAAATTGGAATTCATCTTCATTATCTAGACCACTAGATTCATCATCCTTTGCAGAGCGGGAATCTTCCATTGAGTAAAGACTCTTCTTGGCCTTATTTCTACTAGGTTCTTTATTTCTCTTTTCAGAATATTTCAAGGGACATTTAGAAGAAAAATTACCAACCTCTCCACACTTGAACCATTTGAAAGGTAGCTTACCTTTGTACTTGATGGTACCTCTTGTTACATTGGTGGTTGTCTTTGCACCAAAAGAGTGACCTGTTAATGTGTGATACAACTGCTAGATTTATGCAAGATCCACATGAGGTGGTTAAACCATGTCACAAACCCAAGCACGACATTGCACAAGGAAGACCAAGGGACACACCATCTTGCAAAAATACCACTTAGTACAAGCGAGTGGTTTGAAACTATGACCTTGACTCTGATACCAATTGTTACATTGGTGGTTTCCATTGCACCAAAAGATCAACCTATTAATTCTTGATACAACCGTGATATTTATACAAGATCCACATGAGGTAGTTAAGCCATGTCATGAACTCAAGCCTGCACTACACAAGGAAGACAAAGGGACACACCATCTTGCAACAACTCTCTTCAACTTACAAATTTTTTTTCCTCTTCATTAGTATCACTATCCAGATTAGATTCTTCATATGTTTCTTTCTTACTTGCTTTGAATGCTACTTCCTTCTTAGTACCTTCTTTTTCAAACTCTCTCATTTCAAATGTAATAAGGGGACCATACAATTGATCAATTGAAAGTGTATCTAGATCTCTAGCTTCCTCACTAGAAGATACTTTAGAACTATAAGATTTAGGAAGAGATCTCAATACCTTTTTGACCACCACAAATTCTTCAAGATATTCTCATAGACCTTTGATTGCATTGATCACCATTAACTAGGAGCACATAACCTATAATATCTTCATCCTATGAAATCTTCAAGTTCTCAAACTTTCCTTTGTAGATCTACAAGTTGGCTTTCTTTACTTGGCATTTCCTTCTTAGATGCCATCCAGCTTATCCCATACTTCATTTGCTGATTTGCAGTGCATTACCTTTACTAGGTCAGAATCTAATAGACCACTCAAGATAACATGATTTTCCTTTCCATTATACTCATAGGATCTTATCTTAGTTGGATCAGTTGGAGGAGTAGTAGGAACATAACCATCTTTAAAGAGGATAGATGGGTTTCCATTTGATATCTCTAGAAAGTGAATCTCTTTTCCATCAAATCTAGGCACCTTGTGAGATCCTTCTTTTGTCATCCTGAGTCTTCCTCAAGTTGTTAAACTCCTTCTAAGGAACCAGGCTCTAATACCAATAATTGATCATACACCAAAATATTGAGAGGGAGGGGTGAATCAATATTGAAACAAATCTCAGCCCCTCTAGAGAAAACCAAAACTTAATCTTTATAGCATTAACAAAAACATGAAAGATCAACACAATGAACAATACCACATAACACCAAATATACATGGAAAAACCCAAAGGGGAAAATAACAGTAAGAAAAGATGCTAGGAGCTATTGTCCTAATCTAGCCTCATAATGAATCATAGTTACAACTTTGTTTTATGGCTACAACCCAAGGAAGCTACTACTCCTTGTAGAAAGGTTTTAGGGTCACTCCCAAGGAAGCTAAAACTACATTCAAACTTTGTTTTAGGGATTCAACCCAAGGAAGAAATTGCTCCATGAACTAAGAACAAACTCAAGAAAGATTGCAGAATGACAATCCTTCTACTATCTAAATTTGACAATGAATATCAATCCTTTTGATGATTACAATTATGATTTTTCACTTCTCTTTTGATGATTGCAATTTTTCTTTGACAACTTCCACAACTTTTGGAGCTTATTGACTCATTGATTTTATCCTTCAAGAAATTTTCCATTGGCTCACTACCTCCAACAATCAGTTAGGCATACTATTTTCTTCCCCTTCTATCTTAGAGATATGATCAAATTGAATCTGGATAGGATCTACAACTTTTTCTTTCTCTTTCAGTCACTTACATATACATCATAATTCATTACACATCCTCATTCAACTTCTTACACAAACACACCACCTAGATCAACTAGGTTTACAATATATACATGATATTACATTGATTACATTACATGTCGGCCAAGAACAATAACAATATTACAGTTACAAGTTGACCAAAGATCAAACAAAAACATGAAACATGTAGAGGGTGAGCCCTAAAATGAACTACACACAACAATAGGAAGAGGAACAGGCCACATTTATTCCAACACTTGCTTGACAGGTGGTCCTAAACACCCTTCAAAATATCAATCTTCAAACAATAACACCCACATGCTTCACATATTTGAAATAGGTTGGCCTTAAGCAATAACATATGAATCTTGAAGCATGTCGGCCATTACAACTTGGTAGTACTCATGAAAGATTAAACATTACTTGTGCTTCTCCCAGATGAGTCGACAAGACCCATACAAAATATTCAAACACTTCAAGGATTCCACACAAACCCCAACTCATGGTGGACACCTTCAACATATCTCAGTTGGATAGGTAAAAGCATAATCCAATAAAACCCATTCTAGACCATAGCCTATTTCGGATAAACTAGAAAATACCTTGCAAAGAAATATGAAACATCATAAGATCTTCAAGATCATTCTTCAAAATCCAATTCAACACCTCATACAACAAGTTGGCACAAGCCAATAGACACTGAAAGTAGCCACTAGACAATATAGTCATGCACTCTATCACTTACAAATTTCTCTACAAAGAGAAAAATTATATGAAAATTTTGATATAGCACCTTCACAACACACTAAACCTAAATTTTGAACTGTATGACCATATTGCAAACACAAAGGAATGTAGAGCCAAACTTTACACCATTATGAGTGTCCTCACAAGAATAATAGTCTTAAAACTATCATTTGAAAAATAAATTTCTTGTAATAAAAAAACATGAAACTTAGATCACACATGCCCTAACAACATATGAAGCTAACTTCCAAACTACATGATCACAACATCACCAGTGGAGAAATTCCTAGCATCTCTTAGACTATGGAAACCAAATATCTAGACTACAAGTACTACCAACCAAACTACAACCGACTTCAACATATTAATGACAACCAATACCCACACTTGACATTAATGAAAAATAGAGTGTAAAAAATCCTTGGAACCCTCTTTCAACTAAGATTAAAGCAAAACAAATTGCAGCAATGTTTCAAAGTAAAAATTTAGCATTTCTACTTCTTGATGAATAATATGCTTTGAAAACACTTTAGCAAACATATAATTTCCCAAAAATTAAGAACAATGGTCTTCTCATAGTATCAACAAAAACATTTATATGAATACCACTACCTAGAACAACTTCTTTCCATCCCAATACATGATAAAAAATGGCACAAAAAATGACCAAAGATAACATTCCATTTTATTTTATCTCTTAGAAAACCCCTAAAAGTATGTTTAATATTTCATTAAGTTGAAACTAAGGGAATTTGGATGGTTGTTTCTTTAAGAAATAATTTATCCTCCACATGAAGCTTATAGTGTAAGAATTTTCAAGTCAAAATTTGAGCAGTTGCCTCAACTTTATACCTACAAATTTGAAAACTCGGTTTTTTCCACTTCCTTTTCTAAAATAAACATATCTATTTTATGTTAAATCTTTAATTTAGAGTCATATTCATAAGGAAATTTAAATAAATATTTTAAAAGGGAAGTGAGAAAATTATTTTTATCAAGCCACAACCAGTCTTCAAAGAAACTAAATTGAATAGGAGTACATAACTTTATAAGTAAATCACCATGGACTAGAGATTAAAAAAAAAAAAGAAACCCCTTGAACCTATTATTTATATTAAATAAGATTTTGGAACTTTTCCAACTGTCCCATTCAAGGGTATTGAAATCCCAAATATCACCAAACTATTACACCCATTTTTTGAATAGATGATGAGCTTGTTTAGGGAAGAAGATAGTAAGAGGTTTACCATGATATTGAACAAGCCTATTCAAATAGATAGAATACATCACAAAGTTGAAACCATGTTGCAAAGAATCTTTTTTCCATTTTAAGAGTTCTTGTAGAATTGTTTCCATGCCAACAAAATAGATTTTAAATGGAATGATACCCTTTGTATTGATCAATGTGGTGTAGAATTTTATCCAACCATCTAACACCTTGCCATTTACCATCAATAGCCACAAGATTAATACAATGATGCACACAATTTTTTCAATTTGTTTTCACCTAACACAACTCTAATTATCCATTTAGTTGATAAACAAGTCTCCCAAGTCTTTAGATCTTGTTGGGTGAAAATTTTGTAATCCCTTTTAACAAATTACAAAACTTAATTTCAGCCATAGTTATGTGAGATAGAATATCTCCTCTCGGAAAGGGGAGGTGCCCTTCTTACTTCTTATTGAAACTAAGGAAAAATAATCAAATATTTACAACAATGTACACTACAATAATGATATGTGGGTGTGTCACATTATGATTCTTTCCTTTTTTAGAGAATATGTTTTACAATGTTTCACGATGTTAATCTCTAGATGTAATACAAGTTCAAATTAAAACTAAGTAGTAATCCAAATACTCCTAACTTGTGAAAGAGAATTTTAGGAATACCAGTATGATAAAGACAAGTAACAAACAAGAAAGCTCATGGAGGCACAAAGTCATGTCATAGTTTCCAATAGTGAATTCTTCAAAATAGTAACCAACGTTGTAAAAGAAGAACAAAGTCTTCGATATACTTCACAATTAGTTCCACGAACAACATGAATGATTATAAGCACAAATTATTATAAATAATTCACCAATATTATCATCAATTTCTCAATTTCAAGCAATGGGTGTAGCTCAAAGTCTACACAGATTTACTCCAAATCCCTTCAATCCCAATTACTAAACACTATCAATTCAATCAAATAACAAGAAAATTGTCCCAACACAAAGTTTGGTGTGCAGCTTAGCTTCTTTATTGATAAAAAATAGATTCACAAAAAGGAACTCAAAGTTTCAATATTGCTTCACAATTGGGCAACACTTCATTGCATAAAATAAAGATCAATAATACAAAGGAATCCTCTCATATTTATAGATAGGAGAGGAGAGCTAATCTAGGAAAAACCCTAACTAACTATTGACTTATTCAAAGATGTTGTCCATGAATGTAGGAGAACATATCTGTTTTTACATGTAATTACATTTTTCAAAATGACATGTAAAATGTCAAAACTTATTTACATAAAGCATAGAAAAAAGCATAGAAATTATTTAAGTCTAGAGATGCAAGAATATTTTTATGGTTCCTTGCTCTTGGCTTGGAAATATTCATACTTCTTCTTGATCTCCTTCATGGTCACCTCATATGGTCCAACGGTATAGTCAATGATTGTGTGAACTTTTGTGATTGACTTCCTTGCATTAAAGCAAAACTTTTTTGCACCTATCCAAATGCATTTTGAGGTTGTCCAAAGTGAGCTAAACATCACACAAGGTGTGCATTGAAGTTGTTGAAAAGGCTTCATCTTGAACCTTCTTTTGGATAGCTTCTTTGAAAATCTAGGAAATCTCACTTATTGAGAGGAAAGTATGATTGTCATCAATGATTTTTCCCGACAACTCTTCAATCCCATTCACCATAACAATACGATGTCCTTCAAAATATTCTTGCACTTGTTCTACGTCTTTGATGAGGGCCTTGATAACTTGTATGCAGTTCTTAAGAGAATCTTTAATTTCCACATACCTTTCTTTGTCAATAATAACACCAACTTCTACTAGTTTGCTCAATTTAGTCTCCTTCATTTGTAACCAAAATCCAAGACTTTGTTCCATCTCTTTTTATTCCATAGAAAGTGTGCCTTATTTTTTATCCAATTCCAACTTTATCTTGGATACTTGGGAAATATTTTCATCAACAATAGTTATGAGTTGCGAGCCCTACTCTATTATTTTTTCAACAAACTCATACAACACTTTACCTTTAGAGTAGTACTCCACCTTCTGAACTACTAGCTCTTCAACATTTATCATAGCCATTGGCTGCACATTTTCTAAGGTCCCCATAATTTTCTTTAACACTGATGCATATTTTTCAACTCTTTCTTTGTACATATCTGTGGATTGTTCCATCTTATCAAGTCTATCTATCAATGCATTTAGATTCACTTGTGAATCTTCCATGGCACTTCCGTTAGTGACCTTCCCAAGTTGAACACTAGTCACGGTGTAATCTTCCATACTTACATCACCCTTATCTTGTGGAGGTACCCCAATATCCACATATTTATGGCCTGATTTGTCCACATGTAGTCTAGAATGAATCTTAGCTTTTTTCTTCCCTTTGGCATTTGGAAGTACTATCTCTTCAAGATCTAGATCATTTGGAGAAACCATTTGTTTCTTGTGCTTAGATACTTCTGAGACTAACCAAGGAAGAAGAAATGAAGTATTACCTTCTTCACTCACTGCTAATTCCTTTGTGGTAGCTGTCTCTATAGGAATGGGTGTTATGGTAACAATTTGTGTTGTGTCAATCATGATTGCACTAGAAGTTTGCATACTAAGTGGATCTTGCAATGATTCCTTAATAAACTAATCAAACTCTTCTTGGGAAGAAATATCATATGATGTGATGAGGGCGTAGCCTGAGACTTCGAAAATAACCCAAAAACAAGAGAATAATTTTATTATTCAGAAAATGGAGCTTCTTACATTCAGAGGATCTCAAATCCCCAAGTTCTACAACACATGCAAGTTACAGAAAGCTACAGAATCACCCTTTCACAATATGCAAGCTTGTCCCCAAAAAGTTACCCAAAAATTAGAAACCCACCCATAAATAGAGCTCCTCTTTAGTTTTGGAGCCAAAACAACATTCAAATTTGAGTTTAGGTGGTTTGGCGCTGAGAAATTACAACTTGAAGTTCAAATTTTAAAAGAACATTTGCAATTGTATCTTCTAGAAAGTGCGCCAACTTCCTGGGGCCATAACTTTTGATCCGAGACTCTAATTCACCAACCGTTTGAACCGTTGGAAAGGTCTTGAAGTCAATAACGTGCTTAAAATCTTCTATGCCAATTTCAAAAAAATTTAGGGCTAATCCGGGAACTCTAAGTGCCTCAAATCTAACTCAAAAAAATTTTAGGTGCAAATCTGGGAAACTAAAATTGCAATATCTTTCAACCCAGGAATAGAAAATAAAAACCGTAAATTGGGAATTTCATTCTGATGAAAAGGGTATCCAAAAATATAAAAACATCTAAAAAATGAGAAACTTGAAATTTAACTATTTTTGGGTGATGCAAGATTGCCCTTACACCACTGGATGCTCCTGCATTAGATGCCTAGGGTAATTTGAGAAGTGACCCCTCGCGTCTTAGATGGTTGAGGAAAACCCAACTGGTCAACTACTGCCTTAGATAGCTAGGATGAATCTTCCATAGGCCTTCCTCTCCATTTCACCAGATATTCTTCATACTGCCTATTTCTGGTACTCCTTCCCACATGACTATCCAAGATTGCTTCAATCTCCTCCCTTTCTGAAGTATGTGTTGGAATGCCATACTACCCTATTGCTGGTGCTTCCTCTGTTCCACCATCATGATACTCTGTCAAATCTGAAATGTTGAACACAGGGGAAATGTTGATTCCATCAGGCAACTCTACCTCATATGCATTCCCTGAATCATGCTTCTTCAAAATATTACAGGGACCGAATTTCTTCATCTTCAATTTGTTATAGGTTCCCATGGGAAACCTTTCTTTCCTCGAGTGCACCATTACTTCATCACCAGTTTGAAACTCCTTATTCCTCCTTTTCTGATCTGCCTTAGCCTTATATTGCATATTCATCTTATTAATGTGTTCTCGTACCTTCTCATGTATATTCTTGATGTGCTCTACAAAATCTTTGGCTTCAACACTTATTTTCTTCTCTTGGTCCATCTTCCTCAATTCTGGAGCTTGTTCTGGGCTACTCAACTGAACAAATGATCTACCAGCTGCTTCTGTTGATAGAATTGTAAAGAAAATTTTGTCTGGGTAAGATCAAGTCCCATCCTTTGGGTTTATCTCCTACCAAACATCTCAGTAGGTTACCCAGACTCCTGTTAACAACCTTTGTCTGCCCATCTGTTTGTGGATGGTGTGCAGAACTGAACTTCAACTCTGTCTTCAACTTCTTCCACAAGGTCCTCCAAAAGTACCCCACAAATTTGGTGTCACGATATGAAACAATACTCTTTGGTAGACCATGTAGCCTCACCACCTCTTTCAAGAACAAGTCAGCAATGTGGACTTCATCATGGGTCTTCTAACATGGAATGAAATGTGCCATCTTCGAAAACTTATATCCTCCCATGGCCTCTCGGTATAGGTAAGGGTGATATAAGCCTGTATTTTGGCTCACTCCTTTAGCCATCTGACATACCATGCGCAGCTTTTTGCAAACTTCTTCACATCCTGTGATAACTGAGGCCAATAATAATGCTCACTAATAATGGCAATGGTCTTATCCCACCAAAATTTCCACCATTCCACTATGCTTCTCCTTTATCGGTTCTCCCTCATGGAACTCCTCAGGATACACAATTGACTTCCCTTAAATAACATGCCATCCTGGATTATGAAATCTAGCCACCTTGTTTTGTCCATGTAACAGGTTCCTTGCAAGCTTCCAAGCCTCTGCGAAATTAGGATCTTCGTGTACAAAGTGTCTTAAGTTCATTGAACCCAACCACTTCAATCTGCATCTTTGTCATCAATGTATGCCTCCTACTTAAGGCATCTACAACCCTATTGACTTCCCACCCTATGTTTCAAAACAAAGGTATAACTCTGCAAAAACTCTACCCATTTCATATGCCTCGATTTAATTTCCCCGACTATTTAGGTACCCAGCACTAATGATCAATATATAGAAAAATTTCTTCGGCAACAAATAATGTCTCCATTTCTTTAATGCTTGAACTATTGCATAAAATTTTATCCTATACAAAATACTTTCTCTTGGCATCATTTAACTTTTCACTAAAATAGGCAATGGGTTTACCTTCTTGGCTCAACATTGCTCCAATGGCATAACCACTGGCATCACAATCCACCTGAAACACCTTGTTGAAATCTAGGAGGGCTAGAAAAGGTTGCTCTATTACTTCTGCTTCAACAAAAAATTTTGTCGGCTCCAGTGCTCCACTTGAATTCTTTTCTATCGCCTGTTTCAGTCAAGGGTCCACAAATACTACTAAAGTTTCTAATGAACTTTCTATAAAAACTAGCCAAACCATGGAAAGATCTCACCTCAGTAGCAGTTCTTGGGGTAGGCCATTCCAGAATAGCCTTCACCTTCTCTGGGTCCATCTTGAGACCTTCTGCTGAGACAACAAACCCCAAGTACACTAACTCCCTCTTCACAAAACTGCACTTCTTTAGATTAATCAATAGTTTCTCTTCTCTTAACTTCTCAAAGGCTCTCCGAATATGCATAGATGCTCATCCAACGTCTTACTGAAAATCAAAATATCATCTAAATACACAATAACAAAACTTCCCAGAAATTCTTTTAGTACCTCGTTCATGAGCCACATGAATGTGCTTGATGCATTGGTTAGCCCAAAAGGCATGACTAACCACTCGTAATGCCCATTGGTCTTGAAGGTAGTCTTCCATTCATCTCCCTCTCGAATCGGATCTGGTGATATCCACTCTTCAGATCAATCTTTGTGAAGTACGAGCTCCACTCAAACAGTCCATCAGGTCATCCATCCTTGGCAGGGGAAATCTGTACTTGATTGTTATCTTGTTTATGGCTCGAGAATCTGTACACATCCTCCACTCCCCATCCTTCTTTGGTGCTAGTACTGCAGGTACTGCACATGGACTCAAACTCTTCCATATCAAACCCTTTCTCAACAACTCTTAAACTTGTCTGTTCAACTTCTCATTTTCTGCTGGAGTCATTCTATGAGCTGCCTTATTTAGAAAACTGGCTCCAGGAATCAAGTCAATCTGATGACCATCTTCCTTATTGGTGGTAAACCCTCGTACATTATCGAAACAATATCCTAAAAACTCATCCAACATCCTAGAAACTTCTTCCGGAACCCTTCTCACTATCCTCCTTACTCACTCTAGGAATCAATGCATAACACACACATTCATGCACATACCTTCTAAAAATTTCTTCCATCTACATAACAAATTCTAGCACTACTGCATACCTTTTCTTCGGTCTCCTTCAGGGTTTCAACTTGTGACAAACCCCATCCTTTGTCAAGGAATAAGTGTTTGCATGGCCATCATGTATAGCTCGCCTATCGAACCGCACGGCCTCCCAATAACATGTGACATGCATCCATGGGGATAATATCACGTAGACTATCATCATGGTAGCTCCCATCTTGAACTTTACTAGAACTGCTCATAGATCAAAATTTGTGGTCTTTCTACAACCAGTGCAATCCGACAGATGCGGGGTGCCTCATAGCTTCAACTTTGTGACCATCTCTTCTGACACCAGATTATCGATGCTCCCACCATCAATAATGACATCACAACATTTTCCTTCACACTTGTACCTTGTGCGAAACAAATTCTTCCTCTGTTCTGGTTCCTTTTCCTCAGTCACCAGGGCTCTCCTAATCACTAGGGCTTCTCCCCTTTCAGCATCATCTGAATGTTCAGATTGGGCCTCCTCATCTGCATGCGCAACCCTTCCACGACCTTCTGGCCTTTTTTCTGCCCTTCCTTGGTGTTGTGGACATTCATAGGCTCGATGCCCTTCTTCACCACACTAGAAACACGTTGCTTTGAAACCACCTCTTCCAGATCCTTGTCCATATCTCCCTTGTCCTCTACCTCTTTGATCACCACTGTTTTGATCATGAGGGTGGTAGAAGTTGTCATTCCTTTGGCTTTGGCTGGTACCCACATCTTCACTTTTCTTTCCATCATCATTTTGACTTCCTAAAGGTCTTCCACTGCCCCTTCCACTTTGACCTCCTCATCCTTTTTGCTTGCCATCAAATCTTTTGTTTAGCTTCTCTTCTACCTTCAGAGGAAACTGATACACATCCTCAATGGTGGTCATTCTAACTAGGCTTAACTCCTCCTAAATGCTCGGTCGTAACCCATTAATATATTGGGCTACCTTCTCCTTATTAGCCTCTGTGTGGCCCGTTCTAATGATTATCTTGTGAAAATCTTCAATATATTCTTTCACAGATCTGTTTCCTTGCTTCAACCCTTGCAATTTCTTCAACAGATCTAACTCTTAGTCCACTGGTATGAACTACTTCTTCAGTTTCTCTACCATGTGATCCCATCTAGTGATATTTCCTTTTCCTCTTTGATTTCATTCCAACTGGACCTCTTTCGACCAAATACTGGCATGGCCCTTCAGCTTCATTTTCACAAACTTAACTTGATCTAGGTCCTCTATTTCCTCATACTTAAAATATTCTTCTAGCTCGTTGATCCAGTCGATCAACTCTTCCGGGTTTAAACTTTCAGAATAACTGGAGACATCTGCTTTGGGTCTTTTCCCAATCTTTGAAATGGCCCTTATTAGCTGCATTTGGTCTTGATCAATTGCTTCTTCTTCCTCTTCAACATTTGAACCTTCTTCCTCTCCTTCTACCTCACTTTCCTCCCTCAGGTTTAACCCTCTTCTCAACTGCTCTTGTAACGTATCAATCTGTCTTTGGAGGGCTGCCAGTGCATCTCTTCCACCAGCATTTATGCCACCTTGATCACCTCTGGCACCACCATGCCTACCAGGCATCACTCTTAGAGGCATCTTTCTTTACCTCGACCCACAAACATGGTCCTGGTGCGAACTGCCTCATGATCGATGATCTGTCCACACGCTCAAGAAAACCTGCTCTGATACCACTTGATGAGGGCACAACCCGAGACTTAGAAAATAACCCAGAAACAAGAGAATAATTTTATTATTCAGAAAATGGAACTTCTTACATGCAGAGGATCTCAAATCCCCAAGTTCTACAACACATGCAAGTTACAAAAAGCTACAGAATCACCCTTTCGCAATATGCGAGCTTGTCCCCAAAAAGTTATCCAAAAATTAGAAACCTGCCCATAAATATAGCTCCTCTTTAGTTTTGGAGCCAAAACAACATTCAAATTTGAGTTTAGGCAGTTTTGTGCCAAAAAATTACAACTTTAAGTTCAAATTTCAAAAGAACATTTGCATTTGTATCTTCTAGAAAGTGCGCCCGCTTCCCGGGGCCATAACTTTTGATCCGGGACTCTGATTCACAAACTGTTTGAACCGTTGGAAAGGTCTCGAAGTCAATAATGCACTCAAAATTTTCTATGCCAATTTTGGAAAGTTTCAGGGCCGATTCAAGAACTCTAAGTGCCTCAAATCGAACTCGGAAGATTTTCACGTGCAAATCTTGGAAACTAAAACTACAATATCTTTCAACCCAGGAATAGAAAATAAAAACCGTAAATTAGGAATTTCATTATGAAGAAAAGTGTATCCAAAAATTTAAAAACATCTAAAAACTGAGAATGAAATTTAACTATTTTTGAGTGATGCAAGATTTCCCTTACACCACTAGATGCTCCTACATCATAATGGTGAGGATGGAATTGGAATAGATGATGGGGAACCTAAGGATACATCAATACTTTGCAAGATGGATCCCATAGAGGGATTTGAAAGGATTGATTATGCTAATGGAGGAATGGTTAACTTCAATGCATGTAAACCAACTATAGGTGGAGGTGAAGTAGGAAGAGGTGGTGTAGGTGAAGTGGGAAAATGAGTATGAGGCATGGTAGAAACAGGTGATGATGTATGAGGGGGATTGTAAATGTTCTCATGGGGAGATAACCACATTTCCTCATTATGTCTTTCTTCTTCATCATTACCTTCTTCTTCTTCTTGATCCTCTTCAGATGGGTACTCTTCCTCAATAGCTTTCTCCTCTTCAGTTGCCTGCATTGTACTTTTTCCACAAGTGAATTTAATCTTAGGACCTCTATGTGAAGAAGAGGGGGCAGTAGCAACTCTATGTTTGGTTCAGAGTTCCTACTAGCAGTTTGTTTCACCTTCTAATGTATCTCCCTCAGAATCTATTCTAAAAGAATTTAATCAAAAACCATGCCTTTGCAACCATTCACTTGTGTTGTGTAGAATGGGAGCAAGTCTTTCTCTAATGGAAATTCTCTCTTTCTTGGACCATTGAATTAAAGGTAAGGGCCCACTGTAAATCTCCTCTTCTTCATATGTAGAATCTATAATATCACTAGGATCTTCAAAACCCTCTAGAATATCAGCCAATCCTAGGTCTCTTATCTACTCCACATTTAATCTACAAAATTCCATTCTTTGAATGTCTTCTTCATCTCTACATTCTACCCATATTTCCTCAAAATGATAGACATGACAGTGATCCTTCTTGATTTTTCTATTTACATTTTTGTGTTCAAAATCATGTATGTACCTATATGACCTTATGGTCATAAGCTGCAACTCTATAGCTACTAACTTGGCCATTTGCACACTTTGAATAGAATACCTTCTAATAGCAATTGGAAACTTAAAACCTATTTTATGAATTGCTTGGCATTCCTTGTGTACTATAATAAACTATCTGCATAATTCCATTAATACCCACTTGTCAAAATGATATCTTGGCAACATGTATGGGAATCCATATAGCACCCTACTCTCAAATTTGTACAAGTAGGAAACTGCAAGAAAATACATCCAAACTTACTGACAAATTTCCATGCCTCATCAGATATTCTTTTATTTTCTAGAGTTGGATCGAACATAAAAAGCAGTGGCACAAAGAAAGCATCATTAACTCTCCTAAAATGCTTGATACTTCCCCTCAAAGTGATCTAAGAGTAGAACTCATATACCAACACAACACTTCTTATTCCTTTCATTGTCAATCCTGGAAATTGTCTCATGATAGCAGTAGCATACATGAGGTAGAAAGTCATGTAAAACTTCAAGGTTGTTTGCACATTGATTAGTTACTCATGAATCTCATCACTATTTTGTGTGCCTTCTTCCTCATGATGATTCAGATGTACTCGTAAATTCAATCTTAGAAATTAAATGAAATAGGTAAGCTTTTCACCCTGTGAAGAAGAGTGATCATGTCTCAAACATCTTCCTTGAAGTCACTTCATGGAAGACCTTTAGGACATTTAGAGATGGTGGGACTTAGAGTCTTCAACCATTATTAATTGATCAATTGTTTGGCTTTATTTGGATCTTTACAATCATAAGCCTCATATCCTTGTTGAATGGAAATAGTTGTATACTTCTCCATGTGTGGAACCCAGAAAACTATGTCAAAGAACTTTGGATCCAATCTCATCATAACTTGCCCAGAAAAAACCCTAACGCTGCTACCATTGTTGATATAGTGTGAGGCAACTTGTAAGACAAATTATGGGTAGTTAGCAGCAATTGGAAATGAAGCCACTCGATGAATATTACTATGGGAAATTGCTTGTAAGTCTTCTTCCAATGGTGAATTTTCTATTCTCTTTATAAAATATTCCATGTTAAGGTGGCCAATTTCCATGTCCTTGATCTCATTGATCTTGTAGGTCACAACGGTGGTCGGGTAGATCCCTTGATACTTGTACTTCATTTTTTCTTTCTTAGAAGATGATGGAGAGTCTTCTGTTGTCATTAAGATTGCAAAAGATCACTGAAAACCACCTCTGGAGAACACTTGATGAGAACTGAAGGTAACTACAAGGAAACATAAATTTATTAGACATTAGGAGCATATGCATTATGGGAGCAATTAGAATGCATGAAGATAGGAAAGAACTTTGGAATGAGTTGATATGAGCTATGGAGTGTGAAAAATAGAGAAATTGCAAAAAGAATGAAGTTTAGAAAGTGATTTGGAATTATTTTCAGCATTTTAAAAAAAAATGCTTTTTGTGCAAGGGCACTAAAAATCAGCACCCTTACACCTAGAAGAAAGTACATCTGATGTCATAGCACTGAAAAAAAATGCTCCAACATTTTGGAAGAATTGAAAGATTTGATGCACAAGCACTTTTTTTAGCACCTGAACAACTCGAGGAAGATCAATTTTTTGTATAAGCAGCGAAAAACTTCACTTTTACATTTGGAAGGATCATAAATAATTGGCATACAAAAGCAGTGAAAATCACCACTATTGCACTATGGGAAGAACATAGACTTATGTAAAGGAAATTATTAGTAACACTCTTACATGATGAGTTAATCAATCTAAAATGCAGGAGCGGTGAAAATCTTCACTTCTGCATTTGAGAATAGACTCAAAAGCTTAATGCATGGAAAGAAATAACCACTGCATCTAAAGAATGACCCATAATCTCATGAAGCAACTTCAATTTTCATTGCCACCACCAATGGTAGGAGATTCTTGACTTGTATAAAATATAAAGACTTGAAACCTAACCTACTTATGAATGACGTGTGAATCATTTTGTGAAAATCAGGATAAAAACCCTAGCTAGGGCACAGGAATAACATGGGAAAATAAAAGCAACCAAAAAGAGATAGAGAAAATCAATCATTGACGATATTTCAAAAGGAAACACTTTGAAATGATCAACAAACAAAACAAATGAAAATATAACAAAAGAGAAAAATGAAAAGATGAAAGCATACCTAAAAATGAAAAAAACTGAAAACTCTTGTCCAATCGCCCATGAAATCTGCCAATACAAGATCAAAGTAGGTTGCAGGATTGTTGATGTGAGGAGAAAGGAATAAAACAGGTTTAATGAACATAAAATGAGCTTACAATGGCTTTAAAATCCATTCAAAAGACTTTAAAGAAGTGCAATTAATGAACCATGAGTTTATTAATTTGCTTGTATGGAGACTGGCGGGAACATGCAAGGGCGGTGAAAATCACAGCCTGAGCATTTTCAAAATTGTCAAAAAATAAAGGTGTAAAAGTGGTGAAAAACACCACTTGGACATAATGAAGACAACAAAATATCACATGAAAAAGTGTTGAAAAACAATGCTTAGACATGTGATGAGTGAGAGAGAACTATAGGAGAGCTAAAAAATAATGCTCCAACACTTAGAGAATTTTCTTTACATGCTCATGTAGGGGTGCTAAAAAACAACACCCTTACATGGGAAAAAAAATTTCTAACTCCTAGAGACTAAAAATCAACAAAACATTTGTTTTGAAGGATTTCAAGAAACAACAAAGGATGAGAGCTTGAAGGGAAGATTTGAGGCTCAGGACCATGCATGAAGGTGAATCAAAATTCTCCTCGTTTTGCATGCTTAAAGTGCACGGGCCTACGGAACAAACCGGTTTTGTAGGGGATTATCCCATGAATCAAGCATAGCTACATTCAAGGATAATAGATCCAAAAGGTCTAATCCACCTTTATCTTTTGGTTGAATAGAATAAAGAAAAAATATAGATCTAAAACTCATTTTCTATCCTAGTTAGTCCATAAGAAATTTCATATGATTTTATTTAAGTCCTAATATCCTCTCATGGAGGGCATCCAACATCAGGAGTAGCATACATGTGAGCTCAAGAATATCTTATTCATAACTTGAATTTTTCTACCTAATGATAGAAATTTTCTCCCCCAAGTATAGATTATTTTTCAACTTAGTTATGAACCAACTCCAATATAAAAGAGGGTGACACATAATATAAAATATATATCTAAGTATTGAGTAATTTTCTCATGTTTTATTTTATTCCATTCCTTAGGGATCCATTAAGGAATTAGATCAGCTTGAATCATTAGCTTTTTTTCTTTATTATGAGCTAAATTGGAACCCAAAATAAAGTAGTATAGATTTAGGACCTCCAAAATGTTTGTAATTCTTTCTTCAAAACTTTAAATGAAAATCATATTATCATAAAAAAAGCACAACTATTACATTGTTAGGGATAGATATTGATGCAAGAGCATCCTCGGTTCTTGGCAATCTTGAATCAACCAAAAATATTTTCTTTCAGTTGTTTGTTCTTGTTTTGTTCTTGCTCAGTTCAGGTTGGTGGATTCATCATCTTTTCTCACCAAACCCTATGGATCTTTGTGTACATCACAGACATGTTCATTTCCCTTGTTCCAAGATTTGGGCGTAATTGGATCATTTTTTGGCAAGTTATCGATTCCATATTTCATGGCAGTTACTTTAACTAGCACTGGAATAATTTTCAGGCCTAACGGCTAGTTTGATCATTCATGGATCATCCCTGTAGCTTGTGAATCTTAACGGTGTGATTTTAATTGTTCCATGGAGTGTCCCCGACCTTCATTATAGGTCCACACTTCATCTTATGCACCCGTTGATCGGATAATTCAATTTGAGGCTGACTTGTTCATGCACACATTGCATTTTTTTCCTTGGTTAATGTGATAATCTTAGGATGAAGCAGATGTTTCTAGAATCATGGATATGATATAAAGCTTGTAACCATAGTAGTAGTCAAGCAGTAGTCAATAGAGTAGATTAAGATAGATTTGATCTGTAAGATTTCACTCACATATAGGAGCATATTGGAATGTTGTAATTTGAACATGTTATATTGGGCCTATGAGTTCAATCTATAAGCCCGAATGTTGTTGGTCGATTGTAACTGAGATTTTTTTTTATGGGAATAATTAGATCTGCATTTTCCTTCATATTTTGTGTTGCTTGCATTGTGTTACTCTTGTTGCATGGTCCAAATTGTTCTCTTTGAGGACCCTCCTACCGTGGCTACACTGGATTGGTATTAGAGTGAGTTTCGATCCATGTGAGGTTGTTAGAATTTGTGGAGTCTTGTTGAATATTTTTTGTGGGGTGGTGGACTGAGGATTTGACCTGCAGCTACAGAGGACTTGTGTAAATATGGTGGGAAGAAAAAATGTTAGAGGAAATTGAGTGTGTGGAAATGAAGACTCTGCTTTAATGGAGATGTTGAGAGGAATTGCTACTAGATTATATATAATTGAAATGGCCCAAAGGAGAGTTCAACCAATTGATGATGTGAGTGATGAAGAGGTAGAAGTATAGGAAGAAAGAGGAAGAGAAGATAAACTTGGCTTGGATCAAGGAGAAGAGGGGTTCATAAGAGCCCTAACTAGAGTCAATACCAAATCGCCTTTCAATCCACTAGATTATAACGGTAAGTTGGATTGAAATGTATTGTTAGATTGGATAACAAATATGGAAAATTATTTTGAATTTGAAGGTACTACTGAAGATAAGAAGGTGAAGTTTTCTTATACAAAGTTGAGAGGATATGCATCCCTTTGGTGGGAACATTTGCAGAAAAATAGACAAAGAAGAGGAAAAGAAAAGATAAAGTCTTGGGATCGGATGGTGAATAAGTTGAAGACAAATTTTATGCCTATAGATTATTAGATTAGTTTGTTCAAGAAGTTGCAGAACCTGAAGCAAAAGGAATCTAGTGTGACACAATATACTAAGGAATTCTATAAGTTGAATATCAGATCAGGACATTCAGAGGATGAGATCGAGCAAGTAGCTAGATATGTGAATGGTTTGAGGTTGTCTATATGGGATTATATTAGTCTGATCAAGTTGTAGAGTGTGGAAGAAGCATATTAGTGTGCCCTTAAGGCAGAAGAGAAGTTGAACAAAAGACATGAGCAGAGACAAAGAAGAAGAGGTGGAAGATTTCAAAGAGGAAGAACTTTTGTTGGAGGAAGAGGATCTTTCCTAGATCACAATAAGGATAAGGAGGTTAGTAAGAATGACAATTCATACTAGAGAGCTGATGGAAACCATTATAGAAGAGGAGGATATGGTGGTTACCAAAATGAAGGATATAGAAAAGAGTATTCAAGGGAGGTTTTTTTAAGTGTGATGGAGAAGGACATAGAGAATTTGAATGTAGTCATGGGGAGACAAGTAGGAAGATAGAGAACAATCAAACAACAACCTTTATTAAGGAATATCATGTCGAATCATCTAACAAACTGAAAGAGGAAGAAGTGTTGGTGAATAGAAGAGTATTGTGTCAAAGCGAGTTGGAGAAGAAACCATTGCAGAGAAAGAGTTTGTTTTGGACAAGATGCAAGGTGAATGGTAAATGTTGCAAAGTGATTGTGGATAGTAGAAGCTCTAACAACCTAGTTTCTGAAGATATGGTGACCAAATTGAAGTTGGAAAGGTTGAAACACCCAAAGCCCTATCAAATCACTTGGATCCAAGATGAGAATAAGGTACTAGTAAGTGAACAATGTTTGGTGAAATTGAAGATAGTAAATTACCATGATGAAGTTTTGTGTGATATCATGCATATGGATATATGCCATTTTATGTTGGGAAGGCCCTGGCAATATGATAGATAGGATATTCATTATGGGAAGAAGAATAAATACACCATTGTTGCTAATGGGATGAACCAGATTTTGTTTCCTTTGGAAGATGTTCCTATGGTGGAGGTTTGTATGAATGTTAGGGTTTTTCTAATTGATGGAAGGAGATTCCTTGATGGATTGAGACATGATAATGTGTGTTATTCCTTAGTTCCTAAATATATTGAAGATTTGAAGCATGTAGAAGAACACCCAAAAGAGATAAAAGAGTTGCTAACAAAATATGAGGAGATTATTTCCGACAATGTACCTAATGGATTGCCACCTGTGAGGAGTATTAGTCATTGTATGGATCTGATTCCTGGAGCTAGTTTGCCTAATAAAGTAGCACACTAGATGACACCTGCAAAGAATGAAGAGTTGAATAGACAAGTGTAAGAATTTCTAAGGAAGGGTTTGATCAGAGAAAGCTTAAGTCCATGTGTGGTACTTGTTGTATTGGCACCTAAGATGGATGGAGAATGGAGAATGCGTATAGATTCTAGAGCCATAAACTAGATCATGGTGAAATATATATTTCCTTTTCCCTGGATGGATGAAATTATGGATTGTTTGAGTAAAGCTAAGTACTTTACCGAGTGGATATCATCATATCAGAATCAGAGAAGGGGACGAGTGGAAGACAACATTCAAGAAAAATGAAGGGTTGTATGAGTGGTTGGTGATGCCTTTTGGGTTGACAAATACATCGAGTACTTTCATGAGGCTAATGAATGAGGTATTGAAGAAATTTTTGGGTAATTTTTTGATTGTATATTTGGATGACATCTTGATTTTCAGTAAGACTAGAGAGGAACATCTGTTGCATATAAGACAAGTTATGCAGAGGTTGAGGGAAGAGCAGTTGTTGATAAATATTAAGAAGTGTAGTTTCATGAAGGAAGAATTGGTATACCTAGGATTTGTGATATCTGTGGATGGATTGTAGATGGATCCTAAGAAGGTTAGAGCAATTTTTGAATGACCTACACTTGATAGAATTTGAGAGGTAAGAGCGTTTCATGGATTGGCTAGTTTCTACTAAAAGTTCATTAGGAATTTTAGTTCTATTTGTAGTCCTATGATAGAAGCTATGAGAGGAGATCAGAAGGATTTTAGATGGACATCTGGAGTAGATCAAAGTTTTGAGTTGCTGAAATAGAAGGTTAGTGATCAGCCTCTGTTGGCTTTATCATATTTTAATAAGGTATTTCAAGTAGACTGTGATGCAAGTGGAAATGAAATTGGAGCAGTGTTGAGTCAAGAAGAAAGACCTGTAGCTTATTTTAGTGAGAAATTGAATGATGTTAGGAGAAGATATTCAGTGTATGATCATGTGTTTTACACTATAGTTCAAGCCTTGAAGAAGTAAAGACATTATTTGTTTTCTAGGGAATTTTTGTTGTATATGGACCATCAAGCATTGCAATATTTGAATAGTCAGGGTAAGTTGAATCAAAGGAACATGAGATGGGTAGAATTATTTTAGAGTTATACTTTTGTTTTGAAGCATAGGAGTGGAAAGTCAAATAGATTCATTGATGGCTTGAGTAGGAGAAGGAATTTACTGACAAAAATGAGAATGAAGGTACTAGGTTTTGATGAATTAAAGGACTTGTATGAGGAAGACCCAGATTTTGTAGAACCTTGGAGATATTGTAAAGAACCTATTTTGGAGGATAGAAGTCAGTGGTTGGAATATTTCACTTAGGAGGATATGTTTTTCAGAGGTAATTAGTTTCGCATACCTTGAAATTCAATGAGGGATAACTTGGTGAAGGAAAAACGTAGTGGAGGATTAGCAGGACACTTTGGGACTGATAAGATAGTAGCAATGGTAAGTGAGAATTACTTTTGACCACAAATTCACAAGGATGTTAGAAGATTTGTGCAGAGTTGTAGAGTTTGTCAAGTTGCAAAAGGGAATAGTTAGAACATTGGATTGTATAATACTTTAATAGTTTCAGAGAGACATTGGGAGGATATCAGCATGGATTTCATACTTGGTTTGTCGAAGACACTGAGAGGTAATGATTATATATTTGTAGTGGTAGATATATTTTCTAAGACGGCACATTTTATACCCTATAAGAAGACAACAGATATAGTACATGTAGCCGAATTATTTTTCAAGGAAGTGGTCAGATTGCATTAGTTACCTAGAAGTATTTTTTTAGACAGAGATGTAAAGTTTTTTGGTTATTTTTGGAAGACCCTTTCGAAGAAGTTGAAGACGGATTTGAAGTTCATTTCTAGTTTTCACCCACAAATTGATAAATAAACAGAGGTAGTGAATAGTAGTTTGGGGAATTTGTTGAGAAGTTTGGTTGGAGAGAAGACCGAAAGTTGGGATTTAGTCCTTGCACAAGTAGAATTTTCCTACAACAATTCAGTAAACAGAAGTACAGGAAAGACACCTTTTGAGATTGTTACTGGAGTTCATCCAAGAGGTATATCAGAGTTGAGAGACATCAGTATAGAAGATAAAAGGAGTACAAAAGCATAAGAATTTGCAGAACACATGAAGAAGTTACATACTCAAGCAAAAAAGCACTTGGAGGACACAAACCAGAAGTATAAGGAGAAAGTAGATGAAAAGAGGAGACATAAGGAGTTTGAAGTTAGAGATGAAGTGATGCTATATTTGAGGAAGGAGAGATTTCTAGTTGGCACATACAATAAGATGAAGATGAGGAATTTTAGACCTTGTAAGATCCTAAAGAAATTTGATTCAGGAAATGCATATGAAGTGGAATTACCAGAAGGTATGGGGATATCACCTATATTCAACATTGCATATTTATATTAGTACCATGAAGCAGAGTTTAGTGAAGACAATACAACAAGATTGGAGAATCAGTTTCCTATACAATAATCAAATGAGATTGAAGAGATTATGGATATCAGATATGGACAGAAAATGTGTGTAAGATAGTACAAAGAATATCTTGTGAAGTGGAAAGGTAGACTAGTTGAGGATTCTTCTTGGATTTATCAGGTTGAGGTAGACCATTTTGGTTTTCCTTTGGCCCCGGAAAAGTGAGGGACTCACTTCTCATTAACCCCAAATGTCTAATGCAGGAGCATTCCTTGGTTCTTGGCAATCTTGCATCAACCAAAAATATTTTCTTTCAATTGTTTGTTCTTGTTCTATTCTTGCTTAGTTTAGGTTGGTGGATTCGTCATCTTTTCTCACTAGACCCTATGGATCTTTGTGTACATCGTGGACATGTTCATTTCCCTTATTCCAAGATTTGGGTGCAATTGGATCATTTTCTAGCAAGCTATCGATTCTGAATTTCATGGCAGTTACTTGAACCAACACTAGAATAATTTTTAGGCCTAATGACTTGTTTGATCTTTCGTGGATTGTCCCCGTAGCTTGTGGATATTAATGGTGCAATTTTAATTGTTCTATGGAGTGTCCTTGACCTTAATTATAGGTCCACACTTCATCTTATGCACCTATTGATGGGATAATTCAATTTGAGGCTGACTTGTTCATGCACATGTTACATTTTCTTTCCTTGGTTAATGTAATGATCTTAGGCTGGCACAGATGTTTCTAGAATAGTAGATATGATATAAAGATTGTAACCATAGTATTATTCAGGAAGTAGTCAACATATTAGATTAAGATAGATCTGATCTGTAAGATTTCACTTGCATATAGGAGCATATTGGAATGTTGTAATTTGAACATGTTATATTGGGCCTATGAGTTGAATCTATAAGCTCAGATGTTGTCGACCGATTGTAACTAAATTTTTTGTTAATGAGCATAGTTAGATCTGCATTTTCCTCCATATTTTGTGTTTCTTTCATTGTGTTACTCTTGTTGCATGGTCCAAATCATTGTCTTTGAGGACCCTCCTACCATGGCTACACCAGATATACCTTTAATCAAATCTATTTATTACATTTTTACAATAGATAGTCAAGACCATTAGAAATAAGAACATAGAGGAATGGTGATCAGGGATAACCTTTCCTAATAGAGCATTATAGGGGGAATAAATTAGAAATGGAGTATTAATGAATAGTTAAGAATTAACATCATTAGGTAACATTTGAACATGCTTACATATTTTGGGACCAAAACTCAACCATTGCAACATTTTAATGGTAAAACTCCACCACATTATTCATAAGCTTTATTGAAATATAGCTTAACTAACAAGAATTTTATCTTGATTGTTGAGTTCATTCACTAGTTTCCTAGGCCAATGTTATGTTATCAAGATTAAATCTTCCATCAAGGAACCATTTTTGTTCAGGTCTAACTATCCCTTTTGCCATTTTTTTGATCCTTGTAGCTAAGGCTTTAGCAATAATTTTATATGTGTTAAGAAAGGTAATAAAACACCATCTACAAATAGAATATGCATTATTACCCTTCAAAAGAAGATTTATTATTCCTTCATTGATATTTGGCCCTAATGAGTCATGTTCCAAAGCTTCTAATCATAGAAGATAAAAAGTATTCCTTAATGTTTAATCATATTTTTGATAAAATTCAATTGAAAACTCATAAACATTAGGACTTTTGTTAGGATCCATTGAAAATACAACATTCTCTAAGTACTCAATAGAAAGATTACTATATTAAAGCTAACTATATTCCACATCCACCTTTGGAATATGGCCTAATATCATCCAATATTCCTTGTGTATCTTTCCAATAAGACTTCTCTCTAAAAAAAAATCTCATGATTTTTTTGAAACATAGATTTCATTTCTTCTAAATTCTTACAAACTTTCCCAATATCATCTTGGATAACTTTAATATACTCCTTTTTATATTTATAATTTAAATAAATAAAGAAGTATTTATAGCCTTTATTACCTTCCTTAATTTAATGTAGTATAGCCCTAATATTGGCTCCTTGACCTATGTAAATATCAAGTTTGGATAGTTGTGCTTCAATAGAAGTTATCAAAGTTTGAATATTAATGTTTTTGGGGTCATAATTGAGTAGTATCCTATTTTTTTTTAGCTTCCCTTGATAATATTTTTCTTTACCTTTTTGCTTCCAATTCCATCTTTTACTGAAGGATTCTAAAAAATATCACATTGAGATACAACATAATTCCACCATTCCTTTGTAAGAATCCTCTTCTCTTTTCTTGGAAATAGAACTACAAATTCCCACCAAAGATTCAATACAAGAATGATGTTTAAGGTGTGAAGTATTAAGCTTGAAATGAAATTGAAAATCAAATCCTTTAGTTTCCACATTTGAAATGGAACAAGAGATAGTAGAATGATCCAAGAGGAAAATATAATAATCTACATTTGCATTGATCATAGAGGAATCCTAAGTTGATTTCAGGTTAGGATAAATATAAAACCTATCTAACCTACTTAGTTTACTATCATATTTGAGTATATAATTAGTAAAATTGAGCCAATTAATATTATGGATCAAAAAAAAAATTATTAACTAGATCTATAACCCCTAAAATATTACAAAAATATAGTCATTTATCAAATTCCTCATTACTCATTTTAACTTGACACTAGAACATTTGGCGGAAATAATGCTTTACAATGATAGATTACAAAGAAAAGGTGAAATATAAATATTCTTGTGGCATGTTCTTTGTTCCCATGTGCAATTGTGAAGTGAGGGTCCAAATGGAGCCACTAGTCAAATTAGGGTCAAGTTTAATATTTTCATCTTCTATAAATTGTAATTTTATGTGTTTGTTATGGGTTGGTCTTTTCTTGTTCTAAGGTTACTCCTAGAGTGACTAAGCTAGTATAGGGTATATTTATACAAACTAGATCTAAAAATAAGGTGTGAGTATCATGATAAAACTCTAGAATAATGTGAATATTGTCTTATTTTGAGATCAATTTCTAATATGACACTATATTCTAGTAATTTAATATAAGATTTTTTAATTCATGTAATACATTCTATCTCCAATTCCTGTTGAATTCTTTGAATAATTTTAAAAACTCTTAGATGCAAAGTTGCTATGTAATGCCCCACCACAAAACCCTAGAGGAAAACACACCAACACTTAAAATGGAACATTTTTTTCTTTTTTGAGCGTGCAACATTCACACGATTGAAAGTGAAACATTAAATAGTTTTCTAATCTAGGTCCTCTAAGGTCCATGACTATGCTACTCAATTCCCATTAACTAAATTAGCAAGAAAATATAAATCATTATATTAATTAAATTCCATCTACAATATGAAAGTATCTTTAATCATCACATTTACAAGATCAATTGATATGAGATAACCATTACATGACCCATAATATAAAAACATCAAGATCATTAAATTGATAATAACATCCATTACATTTACCATTACAATAGAGAGTTACAATTAGTTACAATAATACATCATTACATTAGTCTCCTTGAATGAGAGAGGAGAGTACATCAAAAGTATATACATGATACAATATGTTTGAGGATCAATACAAGAAGGATAATCCACATGGGCTAGAACAAGTGAAGAAGTCTTCAAATCCAAGAGACGTCACCGTGAACACGAACAAAGTGATGGAACCCAATGGAGTACAAGGCACATTCCACCCAACCATGTGGAACCCTAAGGTCCACTTCCCGTGCTAGGGGATAGCATTAAGGTCCCACCACAATAGTCAAGAGACAAGAGACAACACAAAGGCTAACAAGACACCAATGAAAAAGTATAGTTCAACAACATCAAACGACAATACACCACTTCCAGAGGCACACAACATCAAGGGAGATAAGAGACAAGGGAGTACTAGGTTGTCATAGGAGGAGTATCATCGCATAATTTTCTATGGGTTGCCTAGGCAGATCTTCCTAGGCCTTGGCCCCCATCCTAGGTTACCCAAGTAGCCTCTACCAATCTTTGACCCCTCATGCAAACCTATGCGGAATCAACATACCTCTAATGAAGATGAGTTAGTTGATCTTTCCATTCCAGGCCTTCTCAACTCATCTCAGGCCTATACAAGCACTTGTGCCATGAGTGATGCATTCACTTATCTTGATTAGTGTGATTACTACACAACCCCCTAGTTCATTTTAAGTTATCACTTAATTATGAAACTCCCACATGGGTTACCCAAGCCCCACTTTGTGCTCTAGCCCCCATTGAGTGCCACTCCCCTACTAGCAACTAGGAGACCCAACAAAATCAAAAAATCAAAGCCACATTGCACAATCACAAAAACTCATTAACAATACAACAAGGGGAAGAATAACCCTTCCCACTCACAAGTTCCAACCACATTGGTGAATATACTATGCAAGGCTAATAACCATCATATACTCATTTAATACACAACAATCATCTCAAGGATTATCAAAGAATTCCATCAAGAAGACAACTTCCCCTAGCCTTTGGAAGACTCGTAATATTCATTTCAGTAGATGACTTAAACATTTGAAAAAAACCCACAATCATTACTAAATTAGTAATCATTCCCTTGTTTCATACTAACAATTCAAAATCATAAGAGAACATGGAGTCTAAAATGGGCTAACAAGATACTCATTTCATGTTTACTAATTATTCATCTAAAACAAAGATAATCTCTTTCTACATACACCATCTTTCATTTATTTAATTATAACTATATCATTTTTATTTCAAAATCAATTATCTTCTATTCATATATTTTACAATAATTATCGATTAATAATAGGACAGTATTACTCTCTTTAATGTATTCAAAACATACATATATATACTCTACATATATATATAGACACACACACACACACACACACACATATAATTTAGTATTTCATTAAGAAAGGTTTTGTTTTAAATACAAAATACAAAAACTAAGTAAATAGTCATCAATCAATATAATTATATATAAATGTATATACATTTATATACATAGATATTTCTATATATATTTATATATTTGTACACACATATTTAATCACATTTGAATTTTGTATTGATAGTTATTTCTAGATTTTTGTACACAAAATATATTAGCTACAGTTTATGGCAGCGATCTCAACAAATACAAAAACTCACAATATATTGTATACACCTAAAAATGGTCTAGATAAATCTAATTAATTAAATACATTTATTTGATTAATTAACCTTTAATTCATCTATTATTAAATAAATAAAATTATTTATTTATATAGTTCATTTCTTTAAATTTTTCTATTCTATTTACATTCTTCTAATTATTCTCTCTTAATTAAATAATCAACTTCAATAGTTTGTATTATTTAATTATTTAGTCCCTCTTAATTAAATAAACTAAATCATATAGTCTTATTTAATTATTATTATCCCTCTTTTATTAAATAAACAATTTCAAATATTTGTTTTATTTAATAGTTGTTATTTCTTTCAAGTATTCCAATTTCCTCTAGATTTAATATTTCCAATTTCTTGCTAATTTGAATAAATCCAAATATTCAAATAAAAGAATATTTCTATAGCTATTTCCTCTTTTCACTCATCATATCCACGAACAAAATTATATATTATATATCTAATTAATTCAACTCAGCCTTCATGGGTAAATTTGGAGACAAATTGGAAATCAATTTGGTTGTCTTCTTCCATTAATTCTTCCTATCTTATGGCAGAATGTTTTTGTGGGGAGGAACAATCTCCATATTCTTCTCAAGATTCTTCATCTTTCACCATTGAATCTTTCAAATCAAATACAAAACTTTTTTTTTCTGCCACATCACAAATATGCTGTCGAGAATCTATAAATACAACTTCTTTCCATATGAAATGGATCTCAACTTTGTGCAATCTTACTCTGCAGAAATAGCATTAGAGCAATTAAGCATTTGAGCATTGAGCAATTAAGCAATAGTAATTAGCAATCATGGCTTTTCATTTAGCTACATCTTAGTTTATTGTAGTTTGTTTTATCATTTTCATGTCATTTTCAACTACAATAACATCATCATATCATTTAGCAATCATTACATAGGATCAGATTCCTGCATTTTACAATATCTCATTCTCGAGATTGTCATTTTAATATTCACAATGCTTACACAATCTGAGAGCCACAGTGATTTAATAAATCTTTGGAGATAGAGAGCAATAGGACGCTTCTAAGAAATTTCATGTTTTAAATAGATGAATTGTTGTTTAAATATCTTGATATAATGTTTTATTAGGTGTGTTTGTTATTCATTTACACATATTTTACTCACATAAATTGGCGCCCACTGTGGGGCCCAAAAACCCCATTTTTAACATCTTTTTCTTGAAAAGTATGTCTGCAGTTTTTTTAACGTGTTTTGTTTTAGCATGATCGAAAGTTCTTATAGCGCATATGACTTCCAGATCAGCACATTCAATCACTATTCCGACACATCTAGAGAATATTCTAGCACATCCAATTACTATTCTAGTGCATCCAGAGAATATTCCAGTGCATCTAATCACTGTTTCGGTGCATCCAAAGAATATTCCAGCACATCTGAAGACTGTTCTGGGGCATCTAGTATCAGTTTCACCACAATCAAGGTTTTTCTACAGCGCACTTATCTTTTCTTTTAGCACATTTACTAAATTTTGTGGCACATAGAACTATTATTTTAGCGCATATAAATACTATTTTAGTGCATCTAATGACTGCTATGGTGCATCAGACTATTTTGCATAATTTTAAAAATTCCCAGAATTAATCCCTATTTTTTTTCTTGTAGGCACAAAATTTGTTGGTCAAAGATAATTGCTGGAAAACACTTACGCTGGTTAAAGAAAAAATATCACAAACTACTAATGGTTTTTGCAGGGTTTCAAGTTTATTTCATTTCTTTTCCTTTGGTTAAGATAGTGAATCTAGATTAATTAAAGATTTAGTTTGAATCCCCATGTCCATTGTGTTTCGAAAGCAATAGGCTTACGCTCTCCCCTTAACTAGGTGATTAGAATGCTAGAATTTCTATCCTACTTTATTAACACCTTTACAAGGCCTACCATAGTGGGAAAAAGTACTCACCCTACAGGAACGACCTAAGTGGGAACAACCAAAGCTAGGTTTTCCAACCTACTCTAAATAAAAGTGAATCTAGGGAAATCTGCATTCAATGGTAGTGTGCAAGATAACCATCCCAAGAACCTTTGTTCTAAAGGTTTGTAGGTCTTCTGAGGGAGTTTATCTGTGTCGCACTGAATGAAAATCCTTTCTACGAACTTTAGTGTAGAATCCAACTGTGTCAGTTTATGAACACTTTTTATATCACAATGCAAGGGGAAGGAAGAATCTTCCCCCAAGACATTCACCATATAACTATTAGAGACCCTAGCCAAAAGTGGAGGATTTGACTTTGGTTAAGACTTAGGAAAGGAAAAAAACATGGGTGCCCTCTAGGGGGTGACAAGGTTGTATGAGCTGACATAGTTGCAAGTTGTGGGTTGTAATATTCTTAGTGACCCTTGAGATTATAAGAGTGTTATATAACTATATTTTCTTGTGTTAAACCCGTGGAAATTGAAAGAATCAGACTTGATTCTAGAATACATAGTCTTTGTTTAATACATAGTGTTGAAACCAATGTTTACAAACTTTTTTTGTGTGTAAAGTCATTTTCGAAGGTATCATCCAAGTAGATCATCAAATTCCAAGATTTATAAGCAAAATACCCCTCCAAAATCTTCATTGGTTAGAAAATTACACCTTGAAATCAATATTTTTACTGAGAAAAAGTAGAATGAATGGAAAGAACTGTGAAAATACTGACCACTTCTAGATTAGCACAACCAACCTCTTTTTCATCACATATACCCAGTCTATTAGCACATCTATCCTATTTTGTAGCACATCTTTACAGTCTATCAGCACATTTACCCAATATTTTAGTGCAACCAATCTCTGTTACAATGCATGTACCTAGTCTGTCAGCACATACACCTTGTTTTACAGTGCAGTGCATACACCCTATTTTAAAGCACATGTGCCCAGTTTTTCAGTGCATTTAGTTAGTTTACCAGTGTGATCACACTCTATTATAGCGCATCTAAGGTTTGTTATAGCGCATCCACAAAATTTAAAACTAGAGAGTTATTTTTACCTCCTATCAAACAGTTGACATCAAAATTTAGATCTTTATCAAAACAAAAACATTTTCTCATTCTAACTAATGTCTTAAACTTGGGAAAATAGGACCTTACAAACCAAACTCTTCCAAATTAAACCAAGATCTTACACTTTTAAAGTGCCTTATCATCAAACACAACTCTTCGTTATTAAGTTAATTTTCGTTATCAGGATCAGTCATCCTACAATCATGAAACCAAATGGTATAAAAAGAAAAAAATATATAACTTAGTCTCATCAATAGAATTTATCATTCTATTTGACTTAGTTATTATTCTTGGCACTACTTCACAAAAAGATCAAAGTTTAGTGGAAACCCTATCACTTGTATGCCCATTTTAACAAGGTTACAAAGACAAAAACTCATAGAAAAAGAGATTGAATCTTTAAATATCATGGCTAAAGAAAATCTATTTCATAGATTCCATCGATCCAAACCTAAGGAAATAACTAATGAGGACATCCAAACTACACAACAAGATCCTAACTTCCACCAATTCATGAAATGCAAGCAGTTCCTTTAACTTATCATCAGTGCTTAAAGTTTCTAGTCAATGGACAAGAAGTCACTATTTTAGCTGACTACAACAATCCCCAATATTGTAAGACACTTAAAATAGCTCAAGACACTTTTGTGCCCCATAATAGGTAAGAAAACACTTCTAGTTCATCCAATAGTGAAAGGAAACTAAACATTGTATCTAAATGGATTGAGAAAAAGGACCAATCAAAAGATAAAAGTGTTGTTGACTCCATTCCATCAAAAAATGAAGGTCAACTAGATGCTCTATCACATCAATTCAAATAAAAGATCCAGTTAAAGGAAAAAGGCATGGGAGAGTATTCCATTGAAAAATCTTTGTCTTTCACAGCTACTGCCATCTCTAAGATCATATGGGAAGCCGTCAACATTAACACAACAATCATCACAACCTACCGTGGTTTTGGATGATAGATTTGTAAAGGTAGTTACTTTAGAAGACAAATCTGATGATAAGGCCATCCTCAATTGGCTCTACAAAGATGAGGAAGCATCTACATTGTCAACTATTAGCATAAAGATAGATCAATATATAAAGGGGAAAAAAATATTAGAGAAAATGGGGTATGAAGGACAAGAACCTATTGGAAAAATAAAAAAGGGAATTGTAGAACCCATTCAACCTCTCACACTTCATTCAAAAGAAAAAATAGGACTGGGTTATATAGAGGAAACAAAACAAGAAATCATCATAGAGTTGTTGAAAGAATCCTTCAAATGCAGGATAATTCTGAAACAAATTCCAATGAGTATGAGTGGGATTCATTATCTAAAGCATCATAAAAATGACATAAAAATTGATTTCATAAAGGATTATGCACCCACATATGAGGAGGGACAAAGCTCAAGGACTAGACCCCTTGTATTTGGATCATAGAGTATAGATGACTCAAGTGAGAATGGATAGATATCGAGTGAGATAGATGACTTGGAGGAGAGTAATATGATAGACCTTGACATCACTATTGACAACCTTGAAAACATGGCTATCAGAACCCTCACTGTCATTGATCTTATCCAATCTGATGACCTTTTATAGTTAATACATCCTGAACTTATCGACTAGGAACCAACTAAACCTATCAATGTACCTATCTTTGTGAATGATGATGCTATCTTTAATTTCCTTTGTTGTGACAAACTTGGCACAAGTTCTAATCATAAATCTCATAATGACGCTTTGATTCAGGAGGGTGTCAAATTTTCCAGTTGCAAAATTCAAAACAGGAATAATAGATCTAATGGTGAAAACCATTTAACAACAACATTAGATCTCGAAAAAGTAAAAATAAAGAATGCATCTGATAGTGAAAACCTCTCTAAGGCACCAAAAGATGGGATATTTTACACCCTTCTAGAACACTATCATGAAAGATCATCAGTATTGGTGGATCCTACACAGTCTATTAATCTTGGTACAACAGAAAAAGCAAAAACTCTACATCTGGTAGCATCTATTACTAAATAAGAAAAGCCTAAATTCACCAAGTTCTTTGAGGATAGACACATTAAGTTTGCTTGGTCTTACTTTGATATTCCAGATTTAGACCCAAATCTTCTAATGCATCATTTATCTCTACCATCTGGAATAAAACCTGTGAAGAAAAAACTAAGGAAAATGCATCTGCATATCACCTTGATGGTAACGGAAGAACTGAAGAAGTTGTTAGATGAAGGATTCATTACATCTATTGATTATGCTGAGTGGATTTCTAATATTGTACCTATTTATAAACAAGATGATAGTATCATAATATGTACTGACTTTAGATATCTCAACAAGGCATGCCCAAAGGATGAATTTTCTTTGCCAAATATTGGCATTATTGTAGACTTAACAGTAGGACACACCATGTTATCACTAATGGATGTGATGCAGGAGCATCCAGTGGTGTAAGGGCAATCTTGCATCACCCAAAAATAGTTAAATTTCAAGTTTCTCAGTTTTTAGATGTTTTTACATTTTTGGATACCCTTTTCATCATAATGAAATTCTCAATTTATGGTTTTTATTTTCTATTTCTGGGTGGAAAGATATTGCAGTTTTAGTTTCCCACATTTGCACCTAAAAATCTTTTGAGTTAGATTTGAGGCACTTAGAGTTTGTGGATCGGCCTCAAAACTTACTAAAATTGGCATGGAAAATTTTGAGCGCATTATTGACTTCGTGACCTTTCCAATGGTTCAAACGGTTCGCGAATCGGAGTCCCGGATCAAAAGTTATGGCCCCGGGAAGTTGGCACACTTTCTAGAAGATACAATTGCAAATACTCTTTTGAAATTTGAACTTCATGTTGTAAATTTTGGGTGCAAAACCACCTAAACTCAAATTTGAATGTTGTTTTGGCTCCAAACTAAAGAGGAGCTCTATTTATGGACGGGTTTCTAATTTTTGGGTAACTTTTTGGGGACAAGCTTGCATATTGCGAAAGGGTTATTCTGTAGCTTTCTGTAACTTCCATGTGTTGTAGAACTTGGGGATTTGAGATCCTCTGCATGTAAGAAGTTTCATTTTCTGAATAATAAAATTGTTCTCTTGTTTGTGGGTTATTTTCTAAGTCTCGGGCTGCACCCTCATCAAGTGGTATCAGAGCTGGTTTTCTTGAGCATGTAGATAGATCGTCGATCGTGAGGCAGTTCACACCAGGACCGTGGTTGTGGGTCTAGGTCAAGAAATATGCCTCCAAGAGTGATGCTTGGTAGGCATGGTGGTGCTAGAGGTGGTCGAGGTGGCAGAAATGCTGGTGGAAGAGATGCACTGGCAGCCCTCCAGAGACAGATTGATGTGTTACAAGAGCAGTTGAGAAGAGGGTTCAACGCGAGGGAGGAAAGTGAGGATGAAGGAGAAGAAGAAGGTTCAAATGTAGAAGAGGAAGAAGAAGTAATTGATCAAGACAAATGTGGCTAATAAGGGCCATTTTGAAGATCAGGAAAAGACCCAGAGCAGAAGTCCCCACTTATTTCGAAAGTCTGAACCCAGAAGAGTTGATCGACTGGATCAACGAGCTAGAAGAATATTTTGAGTATGAGGAAATAGAGGACCCAAATCGGGTTAAGTTTGTGAAAATAAAGCTAAAGGGCCATGCCAATATTTGGTGGAAAGAGGTCCAGTTTGAAAGAAATCAAAGAGAAAAAGGAAATATCACCAGATGGAATCGCATGGTAGAGAAACTAAAGAAGCAGTTCATACCAGTGGACTACGAGTTAGATCTGTTGAAGAAATTGCAAGGGTTGAAGCAAAGAAGCAGATCCGTGAAAGAATATACTGAAGATTTTCACAAGATAATCATCAGAATCGGCCACACAGAGGCCAATAAGGAGAAGGTAGCCCGATATCTTAATGGGTTACGACTGAGCATTCAAGAGGAGTTAAGCCTAGTCAGAATGACCACCATTGAGGATGCATATCAGTTTGCTCCGAAGGTGGAAGAGAAGCTGAACAAAAGATTTGATGACAAGCAAAAAGGACGAGGAGGTCAAAGTGGAAGGGGCAGTGGAAGACCTTCAGGAAGTCGAAATGATGATGAAAAGAAAAGTGAAGATGTGGGTACCAACCGAAGCCAAAGGAATGACAACTTCTACCGCCCTCGTGATCAAAATAGTGGTGATCAAAGAGGTAAAGGATGAGGGAGATATGGACAAGGATCTGGAAGAGATGGTTTCAAAGGAACGTGTTTCCAGTGTGGTGAAGAAGGGCATCGGCCTATGAATGTCCACAACACCAAGGAAGGGTAGACAAAAGGCCAGAAGCTCGTGGAAAGGTTGTGCATGCAGATGAGGAGGCCCAATCTGAACATTCAGATGATGTTGAAAGGGGAGAAGCCCTAGTGATTAGGAGAGCCCTGGTGACTGAGGAAAAGGAACCAGAATAGAGGAAGAATTTGTTTTATGGGCGTGCAAGTGTGAAGGAAATGCGCGGCGTCATTATTGACGATGGGAGCACCACAATCTAGTGTCGTAAAAGATGTCACAAAAGTTGAAGCCGAAGAGGAAAGGTACCCAAGCATCCATTTGATTGTTCGCTGCAGAAACACAAAGTTTTAACACACAATGAGCAAAGGCCTAGTAAAGTTCAAGATCGGAGCTACAATGATGAGGTATCAGGATATCATCCTCGGATGAATGTCATGTTGTTGGGGAGGCCGTGGTAGTTCGATAGGTGAGCTATACATGGCCATAAACACTTATTCTTGACAAAGGATGGGGTTCGTCATGTTGAAACCCCATGAGACCAAAGAAAATACAGAGTGCTAGAATTTGTTATGTAGATGGAAGAAAATTAGAAGCGCTAAGCAAAATACAAAAGCAAGTATGCATTGATCTCTAGAGGAGGTGAGGATAGTGAAGGTTCCAGAAGAAATTTTGGGATGTTGGATGAGTTTCAGATATTGTTTCTGATAATGTACCTGAGGTTTTACCACCAATAAGGAAGATTAGTCATCAGATTGACTTGATTCCTAGAGCCAGTCTGCCAAATAAGGAAGCTCAGAACCAGAAATGAGGGAGGTGAAATGCATGTCTAAGAGTTGTTGAGAAAGGGTTTGATAATGGGAGAGTTTGAGTCCATAGTAGTACCCGCAGATTAAATGTTAGAAGCATGGGAGGAGGATGCAGATATTCCTGAATGTATAAACAAGATAACAATCAAGTACAGATTCCCCCTGCCAAGGATGGATGACCTGATGGACTGTTTGAGTGGAGCTCAATACTTCACAAAGATTGATCTGAAGATTGGATATCACCAGATCCGGATTCGAGATGGAGATGAATGGAAGACTACTTTCAAGACCAAAGAGGGCATGTATGAGTGGTTAGTCACATTTTGGCCAAACTAATGAATCTGGCACCATGCGGCTCATGAACGAGGTACTAAAAAGAATTTCTCTCGGGAAGTTTTATATTTTGTTTAGATGATATTTTGATTTTCGTGAAGATGTTGATGAGCATCCGATATATTCGGAGAGCCTTTGAGAAGTTAAGAAGAAACTATTGATTAATCCAAGAAGTGAAGTTTGAAGAGGAGTAGTGTACTTGGGGGTTTGTTGTCCAAGTCTCAAGATGGACCCAGAAAAGGTGAAGGCTATTCTCGAATGGCCTACCCAAGAACTACTACTGAGGTGAGATCTTTCCATGGTTTGGCTAGTTTTTATAGAAAGTTCATTAGAAACTTCAGTAGTATTTGTGGACCCCTAACTGAAACAATGAGAGGGAATAGAAAGAATTCAAGTGGAGCAAAGGATAAAAAAAAAATGAACTATTGAAGGTATGGGCACAGAGCAACCTGCTCTAGCCTCCCATATTTCCACAAGGTGTTTCTGTGGATTGTGACAAAGGTTGTGCCATTGAGCATTGTTGAGCTAAGAAGGTAAGCCCATTGCCTATTTCAGTGAAAAGTTAAATGATGCCAAGAGAAAGTATTTGTATATGATCAGGAATCTATGCAATAGTTCAAGCATTAAAGAAATGGAGACATTATTTGTTGCCAAAGGAATTTTTCTATAATCGACCATCGACCCGCAGATTCAAATAGTCAAAAGAAAATTAACCAGAGGCATATGAAACAGTAGAGCTGGTAGAGTTATACCTTTGTTTTGAAACATAGGAGGAAGTCAAATAGGGTTGTAGATGCTCTTACAGGAGGCATACATTGATGACAAAGATGCAGATTGAAGTGGTTGGGTTCAATGAACTCAAGAGACTGTATGCAAAAGATCCTAATTTTACAGAGGCTTGGAAAGCTTGCAAGGAACCTATTACAGTGGATAGGACAAGGTGGCTGGATTTCATAATCCAGGATGGCATGTTATTTAAGGGAAGTCAATTGTGTATTCTGAGGAGTTCCATGAGGGAGAACCTGCTAAAGGAGAAGTATAGTGGAGGAATGGAAGGACATTTTGGTCGGGATAAGACCATTGCCATTATCATGAGGCTATTATTGACCCCGCTTGTCACAGATGTGAAGAAGTCAGCAGTTACAAGGGTATGTCGATGGCTAAAGGAGTGAGCCGTAATACGTTTATATCAGCCCCACGCTTACTCAAAGAGGCCATGGAGGATATAAGTATGGACTTGTTCTTGGTTTGCCAATGACACAATGAGGGAATGATTCAGTCTTTTTGGTGGTTGATAGGTTTTTGAAGATGGCACATTTCATTCCATGTCAGAAGACCCATGATGCAGTCCACATTGCTAACTTGTTCTTCAAAGAGGTGGTGAGGCTACATGGTCTTCCAAAGAGTATTGTTTCAGATCGTGACACCAAATTTGTGGGGTACTTTTGGAGGACCTTGTGGAAGAAGCTGAAGACAGAGTTGAAGTTTAGTTCTGCACACCATCCACAAACAAATGGGCGCATGAGGTTGTTAATGAGTCTGCAACCCACCGAGATGTTTGGTAGGAGATAAACCCAAGGGTGACTTGATCTTACCCTGTGCCGAATTTTCTTACAACAATTATGTCAACAAAAGCACTGGTAGATCACCATTCCATATTGTGTATGGAGGTAGCCCTAGAACAACTCTAGAATTGAGGAAGATGGACCAAGAGAAGAAAATAAGTGCTGAAGTCGAAGATTTTGTAGAACACATCAAGGATATACATGAGAAGGTAAGAGAACATATTAACAAGATGAATATGCAGTATAAGGCTAAGGCAGATCAGAAGAGGAGGTATAAGGAGTTTCAGATTGGTGATGAAGTGATGGTCCACTTGAGGAAAGAAAGGTTTCCAGTAGGAACATATAACAATTGAAGATGAAGAAATTCGGTCTCTGTAAGATTTTGAAGAAGCATGATTCAGGGAATGCATATGAGGTAGAGCGTCGATGGATCTAACATTTCAGATTTGCCGTATATCATGAAGGTGGCGCAGAGGAAGTACCAATGATGGAACAAGGTGGGATTCCAGCACCTACTTTTGTAAAAGGAGGAGATTGAAGAAACTCGGATAGTCATGTGGGAAGGAGTACCAAGAACAGGTAGTATGAAGAATATCTGGTGAAATGGAAAGGAATGCCTATTGAAGATTCATCCTGGTTGCCTAAGGCAGAGGCTGACCATTTGGGTTTTCCTCCACCATCTAAGACGTGACGGGTCACTTCTCAAATTACCCTGGGTGTCTGATGCAGGAGCATCCAGTGGTGTAAGGGCAATCTTGCATCACCCAAAAATAGTTAAATTTCAAGTTTCTTGGTTTTTAGATGTTTTTACATTTTTGGATACCCTTTTCGTCATAATGAAATTCCCAATTTATGGTTTTTATTTTCTATTCCCGGTTGAAAGATATTGCAGTTTTAGTTTCTATAAGATACAATTGCAAATGCTCTTTTAAAATTTGAACTTCATGTTGTAAATTTTCGCCAAACCGCTAAACTCAAATTTGAATGTTGTTTTGGCTCAAACTAAAGAGGAGCTCTATTTATGGGCGGGTTTCTAATTTTTGGGTAACTTTTAGGACAAACTCGCATATTGCGAAAGGGTTATTTTGTAGCTTTCTATAACTTGCATGTGTTGTAGAACTTGGTGATTTGAGATCCTTTGCATGTAAGAAGTTCCATTTTCTGAATAATAAAATTTTTCTCTTGTTTGTGGGTTATTTTCTAAGTCTTGGGTTGTGCCCTCATCAGGATGGCTTCTGAAGTTACAACCAAAGCAAAATAGCACCAGAAGATTAGGAGAAAACAACATTCATATGTCCATGGTGAACATTTTATCAGAACGTCATACCCTTTGGGTTGAAAAATGCAGGGGCTACATATCAGCAAGGAATGACCACCATTTTCCATGACATGATGCATACCTTTATGGAGGATTATGTGGATGATATATTAGCAAAGTCATATACTAGAGAAGGACATCTAGAGATCCTATATAAAATCTTTACCAAATTAGAGAAGATCAATCTCAAATTAAATCCTAAGAAATGTGTGTTTGGTGTTACATCAGCGAAGCTTCTACGATACATAGTTTCAGAAAAGGGTATCAAAGTGGATCCCGCCAAGGTCAAGGAAATAATGGAAATGTCGCCACCAAAGAATATCAGTCAATTACGGTCTCTATAGGGCAGGCTACAATCAATCAGGAGATTTATCTCCCAATTAGCAAAAAAATGTCATCCCTTCAATCATTTGCTACATAAGAATGTCTTTTTCAAATGGGATCAAGAATGTGAAACAACTTTCAATCAAATAAAGCAATATCTGATGTCACCACCCATACTAATGCCACCTACAAAAGAGATACCATTATTACTATACATTGCAACAACTAAGATTTCTTTGGGTGCACTATTAGCACATGAAGATCCTATGGGAAAGGAACAAGCTATCTATTATATTGGCAGGATGTGACATGCAAAATGATAATCATACCCACTGTTTTCACAAGATAAATTCACATAATGGAATGCTATATAGGCGAGGGTTTTCTTTCAACTAAGGCACATAAACAATTTTTCTTCATCGAACATAGAGGCTAGGACAACACCATGCCAAGCTTGAAATGCCACTCTAGAATTCATAGCATTCCAGTCAAATCGGTTGTAAAAAGGGTCGGCGCTAGGGAGGAAGATGCAGGGGAGGCATACTTTACTCTTCAGTGACCAATATAATGCTAATTACTTAGCATACAACCGACTTCAATAAAATTCAATGTTGGTTTCATTGTGACAACTGACTCCTATATAATTTGATATTGATTTTATTGTATAATAAAGTTAGCAAATTTGGGAAAAACTATATCTACTTCACACGCATTCCACTCATAAACTTGCACAAAATTTTAGCTAGATAAAGGAATATTGTTTGAAAATCAACTTGAATGGGCATTAAAGAAAGACGCCCTAGCAGAGTATGGCTTGACCTAGATTTAATAAAATCCATTGAATTAATGACACCAATGAACAAATCAAGGAAAAATAAGTGGCTGGCAAATGAAAGCAACAAGGTATTTCCAGATTCAAGACTTTTCCCAATACAACAAAATAAGAGATTAGGAACCTTTATCTACTGCCATAGGGGAGAATTTACAGAACAGAGACCAACTAAGATAATAAGTGGAATACAAAGATTACAGGTTAAGTATGAAGTTATTACTGGGGAAGTTGAATCGATTCCAGATAGTGCATATATTCATTTTTTCCATTCAAAATCAATAATTGTAGACATGTTTTGTTTCAAACAGCATTCAAAATAAATCATTTATTCTAAAAAAAAAGAAGAAGATTTCTCAAGAGAAGAACTTGGAATAAATTGATTGATTGGGCAAAGAGTTGATGTCGATTCGAAGTTCCAAGCTGCAGATTTCCAATTCCAGTTCTCCAAAATCCCCCAACAACCCCTTCAGTAATACAATTGAAGAACCAGAGAAACAACTCCAAGAACCAGAAGACTCCCGGAAATAGAATTCTCCAAAAATTAACCAAAATCCCTTATCTTTTGTAAAATAACCAATTTATTTATTACTTTCCCCCATCTGTAACAACATCCACTTCTTAAAATTAATTAATTAATTTTCTTTTATTTTACCCTACTATTCACAACTACCACTAATTATCTTTTCTTTTATAATTTATTTAACCATATCTTATGATTTGCACACAATAAATCAAACAATTAAAATATTTATTTATTAATTTAATTCTTTCATATAATTTTGCTTGCACAATACAACACTTTAATATATTTATTTAAATATTTGTTTTTAAACCATAAATTTCAATTTATTAAAAATCAAATAAATACTTTAATAACATTTTATTTAATCAAGACTTCAATTATATAAAAAGCTTTTATTTAATTATTTCAAATCCCTTTTAATTTCAATAATCTTTATTTTAATGTAATAATCCAACAAAAGCAATAATCATGGACACTACTCAAATCAACATATTGTCACACAATACCTAACCACAAAGCGAAACGAAAAGCAAAAATGACAACAACATTGACAGACCAACACGAACTAACCTTATAAACAGGGTGTGACAATAGACACTCATCCTTGTCAAGGACGATGGTTCAATGCAGGGGACCCGATGCTATCTCTGAATCAACAATCTCCATTGAGTTAAGGTACACTCAAACCTAGCAATTTAGGTGGAGTCGATGCCTGCTACTTGCAACATGCAGCAAACCACATGGTCGAACATGTACATAGACAAATAGGAAAACACACCATGAAGTGAAATTAGTAGTGTCGTAGGGAACTCACAAGTGAGTGATGCGACCCTGTTCCTCTTCACCAATACATTAACACACAATAACCAAATATCAAATCATGATAAGAGCATACATCTAATAGTCACATAATTCTCATCTCAATAATAATTTCCCTTCATCATTACATATCTTAGGCATCCCTCCATCCTTTGAAGAGTCACTATAGGAAACAATATTCTCCTTAATTTCATTACACTTCTTCGAGCAATCAAATCACTTTCATGTTGAATGATTACCTTATATAAAATAATTACTAGTTTACTTCCAACCTCTGAACGTGCATTAGTCTGGAAATTCTCTCCTTCCCCCAACACAGAATTAGTATTTTTCCCATTGTTCCCTTGATTGTGACCATCTTTAGCCATTGATAAACAATGTTCATCCTCAAAGATAAATTGGCCATTGACTAAATCTGCAAAGAGAGGATTGTCATATACTTCAAATTCATCAAAACTAAAAAGAGGGCTAGGATGAATTGATCATTTCTCTTCCTCTTGAGAGGTACCATTTGTGAGATATCTATTTTCTTCTAGATGAAAACATGTATTCTCATCCACCATCTCTTCAAAGGAGAAAACTTCAAATTCAAGAATAGGAAGGGAATTTGACACTGGGTCCTTTGAATCAACTTTAGAAAAAGAAATTATCTTCAAAAGGAGAAGGAGAGGCAGTCAGTGTCTTCATCTATGGCTCAAAATCTTCATCATCACTAGATGAGTTGAGATCACTTTCAACCTCAAACGAGGCATATAAATTGAATGCCTAATCACTACAATGTTGATTTCGTTCCTCATTAGGCTGCTACATGCTATCAAAAATTGTTAGATTGATGTTTTCAGTAGTCGAGCGAGCTAATTCTACTTCTTCATTACTTTTAATTTGGAATTCACAGGACAACTTGCAACTAGGTTCATACTTCACACTTGCACCTGGTTTCCATTTTCCCATAGCTATAAAATCATCCTCAACATTTATTGTTGTTGTTTGAGCTCTCTCAATCACTTGAACTTTATTTCTTTTGAGGATTAATTGAATGTTAGGTTCTAGAGCAGAAAGAAATATGTGAAATTGGATCTCCTCACGAGGTCTTTCTGGAATAGGAATCATTGAAGAGACCAATTTAAGCAATAAACAAAATCCCTCATTATTTTAGTTTTGTCCTTCATGATCTTAAAGAAAAGTCCCAAAGTGGTTGCAATTTTGACTATGGTTTTATAGCACTGGAGGAACTTTTTTTTATGGACATTCCATCCCGTAATGCTTCCATTTTCAAGTCCTCTGTACCATTTTTCCACTTTTTCAATTAAAATTTCAATAAAAATTCTTACAAAAACACCCTCTCTTGAGTTCCTAAAATTCCACTTACTGCAGTCATAGCTAGGATGTGTTCCTTAGGGTCTTGTTCATTTTGACCAAAAAGTTTAGGGAACCATTTCAGGAACTATGAGGTAAATCATGGTATTGTGATAGCACAAGAGGGCCAACTTGATTACACCAAATATGTAAGGCCATAGATGAACAGAGTTTCCAACTCACATGGGAGTAAAGATTGGGAAGAGAATTATTGGATTAATTTATGGGTGGTTGATGTGCTAGAGGTGGGTTCAGAAGTTGAGGTAGGGGTGGGTCCTTTAGATGATGAAACAACTGATTGGGTTGATGATCAGGATGACAAGGAGGGTTGTCATAGTACACAAATATCAACATCGAAGGGCATTCAACCACAAGTGCAAGTGGGCATTGGGCTAATTCTTCCTCTTCTTCCAAGACAAAATTCGCTTGCATATAATCTATTGCATTTCTCTTGAATCTCCAAGCAAGCATATTTAATTGAAAAATGATGTCTTCTTGTTCTGCTCCAACACAATCTATATCTAGCTGCAAAACAGGACATACATTATTATGAGGAAGTACCATCTTGCCGCATGACATGACAAGGATTGTTAGAATTTTCAATCAATTCGATTTGTTTTCCCTGGCAGATTTTCCAAAAATCTATTAGCGAATGAAATGGCTCAAAACAAATTTACTCAAAATAAATGACTCTCGCCCCAAATTTGGCATCAATGTACATCTGTTAACATCTCTAAAAAGACCACAATTGCATTTGTTGCTTTTCTCTGAATTTTGTCAAGGCACAACTCCCTCACCAGATTTCTAATGAATTTGTCTAAGCTAAAGAACACAGGTGTACTTTTAACTAGAAAGCAAGAAAGGAAACTAATGCTAGTTCATACAAATGAAGCTAATGTGAAAGTGTAAGTCACAACCATAAACAATCAACTTAAAGATTGAAAATCCTATGACCATCCAATAAAAATAAATAAGATCAAATTGTAATAAATGAACACCATACAACTTATCTCACAAAGAAGATATAACTATATCGTACGCATAATACAAACATCAATGTACAAACCATATCATTAAATTCATAAGACAAAGATAATAAACTATTGCATTCTGAAATAAATGCTTTAATCCTTCTCGATAACACCACCAACTGTATATCCATAGAACCCTTATCTTTCTCTCCACTTTCAAATTTATAGAAAAACCAACCCCACTAAACAGTCACCAAATTTGATACTAAATTAGTAGTCTTCTTATTTCTTCACCACTTCTTGAAAATTGCTAAAATCAATTGTAATAACTAATCTGGAAAATGAATGGACATTGGGCAAGAAAAACTAATCTTGATCTCACCAACAGCCACCAAATGACCTTTCACACAACCAAATAATTAATGCAACATCAAGGGAATATCAAATGACAGCACGTATATGTTTTTTGATGGGAAAATGCAATTTAAACTAGCTCAAATCAGCCATAAATTGGGACTGAGTTTCCATTTCATCAAACTTAGGAGAACACACCAATGTTTGACCAGTCTTCTATAAATTCAGCTAATGTCACCACCTTTAATTATTCAACAACACCTAACATGGCGAGCTCTTAGAGTGATGAAAATTTTGCAAATGACTACATTGTCTTGGAAGAGATCAAATGTAATTTGCTATTCAGGCATATGTTAGATCAGCTAAAGGAGGTCTTCATGATCCAAAGTGAGGTAGAAGAAGAAGTGCTTTGTAGCATCCTGGGTGAAGCATTTTTGAGCCAAGCCCACATACACAACACCACCATGCTAGAGAATTTTATATACACAGTCATCAGGAATTCTAGCCACTACGACTGGGGTGTAAGAGCACTGGAGTGTTTGGTAAAGCCTAAATTCCACCATCGTGTCAACGTGGTGATCACTGGGATTAGCCACTACCCTTGGAATGGACTAATAGTTGATTCCATCTACAAAGTTTCAGCCCTTTAGTATGAGACATTGGAGGAAGTTGTGGCTCTTTTGTGTGCAGGAATCGTGAGAAACAATATGGGACTCTTTGTGCAATTCCTTCAATTGCATGAGAACCTATTGTAACCTATTCAAGTTGAATGCCTCCAGACTATAGTTGAGGGAATTCCAGTTCTGATATTTTCCCTATGTGCCTAAACAAAGATATCTCCTTTTTTATGTCTTTTACCATTGATATAAATTTTTTAGTCAAATCGGACAATTTTGGAGTGCCAATGCAATGTAAAAACATACATATATATAAATAAAATATTCCTTTTTCTATCACTGTGTTCTTGTATGTGTGAATACAAAATTCACCAAGCTCCCTTCAAGTTTTTTTTTTGCTAAGTACTGGCCCATGCCTCAAATGAACTTCATTGACCCCTTTTGATAAATGACCACCAGCCTCAGCCATGTTTCCACTCAGTGCTCCCTGAAGGAATTCTCTCCTTTTCTCTTCTATCAACTCCCACTATGCTCCCATGTGTCTCCATCATGGGCTATTTCTTACATCCCCCCTTCACTTCCTCATCGGGCCCCGCCCGTGTGCCACGTAGCTTTCATTCGCTTGAAGATTTGGAGGGCCCCAAAAGCGGTGTCTATAACAAACTTTGTTGCTACATGTCATCCCAGCTTAAGATTTCAATGATGGGAGGGGAGAACGAGCTATGGGATGCACCATGCTGCCATCTATCTCCTTACAGATGCTTCTTCAACATGATGGATGGAGCGAGTTATGGGCTATGATGTGTTGCCATGTGTTCTGACTGCCAATGCTAGATGGCGACACTTGTTTGCTCAGGACTTTGTTGGGACCACTTCTATTATTTGCAGGGAATGCACCTGAAGGGAGAGTGACCAAATGCTATGGCCTGAATATTTTTCTATTGCAACAGCCTAGGTAATCATTGTTGTGGCATCATTTCTTAAGATTTTAAATCTTTTCATTTGTTGCTCGCCAGGTAGTGGGAATGTTGACTATATATACTACTCTTTATTTTTGAAGGGGGGTTTGAAGATTACATGTTTTGAATTCAAAGGTTCCAATGTTCAGAATTATAGGATTTTAGAGAGACATCAGGCCTTTTTATTGTTTAGATTATTGTAAGAACTCACAGACTATACCATTGTTCGACCTCTCTACTTTCTTATGCTATTGATAAATTTTATACTATGCCATTATTGTTTGAATGGTTTATTTTCCAAACTTCTATAATTTGAATGCAAGTTTGTTGGTTTAGATCATGTCTTTGACTCCTCTTTTCAGTAAATGGGTGTGAAAATTATTTTATGTCATTGAATGAGCTATTCATGCTTTAATCTTTAATTTTTGTTATTCTAGGATATAGAAGATTGTTGAACGGACCCTTAAATCATATCCAAAAGATATATTTATCATGCCTTTTATCTAAGTTTTGGCACATCGCCATAGTTAGATCCTTTATTTTTATATCTACTTCATTTTCCCATTCCAAAAAATGAAATACAGAAGAAGTCGGCTTCTTTAAAAATCTAGAGGTTACTCAGTTTAGTGCAATAAGTCCCCCATAAACTAAGTTTCCCACAAAGGGTTGTTACCTTACCAATTTTTGGCATCAACAATTTTTTCTTTTTCCTGGCACACTCAATGGGACGGAGCTTCAATGAATCTAATTTTAAGAATGGTGTATGAGCCATCGGCCTGTAACAAGATCCCAAACAACGAATAATCCTAGTCTATTAGTACTGCCATTAGGGATAGTACAACTTGTGACCCAATTAGTAAACGTTTTGCTTCCTCTGCCCTTTCCGCTAGCCATGTTGCCTACTGCTAACAGGTATTATGTGGCATGGGATGTCGTAAGTCCTCTTGTAGGGATAGTAGCACCTACTGTTTGGGCCACTATCCTAGTCTCCACCCTGAAAGCTATGCCTAAATTAACTAGAGATGGCTCAAGAATGCCAACCAAACATCTGCAAAATGTTGTGGATGTATGCCTAGTAAATGGCATTATAAACCAAAATATAGCACTAAGGTTGCTTGTCACCTCTTACAGAGGCAAGGCACTAGATTGGTATAAAACACTGCAACCTAACACTATCGGTACTTGGGATGATCTCAAAGATCCTTTCTATCAGATATTTTTGAACAATGGAGACTGATCCTCGCTATATTATTAGTTGATAGTCATAAAGCGGGCTTCACATGAAGCCATGGCTAACTTCAATGCCCAGTTCCATACAAGCTAGCAGAGAATCCAAGTTGACATCTGCCCACTGCCTAATTTTTTGTTCATGTTCTATTTAAAGTCTATCAACCCTGACATTTCAATGATGATCCATTGTTTAGGTGGGACCACACTACTAGATGCCTACAACATTGTTTTCAACGAGGAGAAAAATTTGATAGATGTCAGGAAGTTGCCACCTTGTCCCATAATTCCTATATTTCTAGAAATATCAGTTCCTGCTCAAGAGATTCCTTCTACCAATGCGCAGGCTCCTTCTCAATCTATGTACACATATCTGAGCATGCCACATAATGTCGCCTCTACATCCGGCTCTTCAAAGGAGGAGATGAGCGAGTTCAAGGAAATGTTGTGGACTATTGTTAATGAAATAACTGTCATCAAGCACAACTAGGTCGTTCCAATAGAACCAATTCCAAGGAAGCACTCAAACAAATCTGCAAGCACAAACAACAAATCAAATAGTACCAGTACCCACTCCACTATAGAGCACTAATCTAAGCTCAAGCAGAGAGCTAATTGTAGGGAAAAATAATTTAATTGATGACACCAACCCCTAGTGCTTCCCTTGCAGTGATTCACACATGCCCTGAGACTATCCACACAGAAACCTACAATAAAAGGTGGCAAAGCAGTACAGCTAAGGCACAATGTTAGATTTCGGAAGCTATGTGTACACCTCTTCGCAAATGGACAATGTGGTGCTCACCGCATAAATGCAAGGGATCTCGTTGGAGCAAGAAGAGGACATTGCTCTCGATCACACACTCTTCTCATGGATGGAGGAGGAAGAAGTGGAATTTTCCAATGATGCATCCACATCTAAAACACCACAAGTGTTGTTTGATTACAACACCCACTCGAAGAGGAGATTCACAAGCAAACCAGTCATCCCACAACTAGTTAGTCCATAGCCCAAAGGTGCTTTTGACCAGATATCCAATACCTTTGTAGTAATGCCTCAATGCCTGCCATAGAAAGAAATTGTTATAACAAGAGCTAAGGAGCATAAATCTCCAAATCCACCACCCTTTAATGTGGTGGAACAATTGAAAAAATCATCTGCCAATGTGTCTCTTTGGGATATATTAGCTATTATGGAGCAAAAAACATTGCTACAGAAGGCTCTTCAGGAGGATCCAATCATTGAACCAAAGGAGAAATCACTCAAAGGGAAGGTTGTTGATCAATCACCTCCCACCAAGGTTCTCACAAATAACATAGTGGAAGCCCCTACTGAGGTAAAGGACAAGCCAAAGCCGAAACCCTTTTTCATAACTATCATTGTGGGAGAGAAGTTATTGCACAATGCCATGATTGAATCTGGTGCCAACACCATAGTCATTCTGAAATAGATAGTTGAAGATTTAGGGCTCAGCTATGAAATTTTGAACAAAGGAGTGATGTAGTTTGATGCAAAAAAGGTCAAGACTATCAGTCTCATCAAGGACCTTCCCTTGACTTTGTTCACCTACCCTAGTGTCACAGTGTCACAAGACACTGTGATCATAGACGTTCCCCCCATGTTTGACCTCTTTCTATCCTGAGAATTCACTTCAAAGGTAGGCGGATATCTTTCTTTGGACTGGTCACATATGATCCTTAGGACCAAGCATGGTGCAAAAATGAAAATAGTTTCTCAGGCTCTACATTCACAACAAGTAGCTGATGAAGCCATGATTAACTTTGAGGCTACTCATACCTCTTTCACTAAAGAGGAAATGTATTGTACCAAGCTATTGGAGGAAGAAAAAGCAACTGGAGATCGCATTGATCAAGAAGATGCTCTTTTGAGTGAAGATATAGATACTGATCCTTTTGGAAACTACCATGCTATGTCATCTACGATGAAGATCAAGTACTCCCAAAAGTCATCAAAGAACTAGAAAGTGATCAAGCTTCAGAGCTATGGACGTTGCACTTCGGTGGAGCAAGATGCAAGGTTCGTGCAAGAGCCAAGATATGCTTAACATCCCCACAAAATGAAAAGGTATTAAGGTCTTTTCACTTCCACTTCATTTGTTCGAACAATGAAGATAAATACGAAGGACTAGTACAAGGTCTTAGCCTTATGGAATGGATGGGAATTAAGCAGTTAATGGTGTTCAGAGATTCCAAACTAGTAGTCAATCAGGTCTATGGAATATCTACGACCAAGAATGTATGTATGCAATCCTATAGACACTAATTTTGGGACTTGATTGAGGGCTTTGAAGCTTTCAACATTCAAATGGTGCCCCTAGAATAAAATATAGATGTGGATTGCATGGCAAAAATTGGATCCCAGTTTGATCCCGCCATCGATCTCATTCACAACAAACACTCTATATGAGTGATAGTCTGATTGGTGATTCCAAACAATGATCAAAGCTAGAAAGTGTTTGACAATGATGAACACATTTCCTCATTCATCCAGCAATCGGGAGAATTTTTCGACCATCTCCAACCAAAGATCGCTAAAGCTTATGAAGGATAAATCATTCAACTCAAGTCCAACAAGCTTCCAAAAATATTGGTCACTCTCAAAAATATTTTCGATTGTGACGATGCAAGAAATGACAAGAGGAAGTTTGTAGCAGATAAAAGCAAATATGTCGACCTTCAGGTCAGAGATGGAAGAAAACTTAAAGTCAGGAAAGATGTCCTACATCATGATAAAAAAAGCCTCATCGAATTTTGCAAGAAATATGGAGTGGTAGCTTGGTCATATGACGACCTTAGGGGATATGATCCTGATATCATCCAACATACAATAGAGCTAGTAGAAGGTGCAAAACTAGTATGCCAAAAATAAAGGACAACTAACCCCAAGATTGAAGCACTAATGGTGCAAGAATTAACAAAGCTAATCCAGTCACAGATTGTCTTCTCAATTAAGCATAGCATGTGGGTATCCAATTCGGTCCCAATCTGAAAGAAGAATGGAGATATCCATCTATGTGTATACTTTCGAGACCTAAATAGAGCATCTTTGAAAGATCATTACCTTCTACATTCGATGGAGTCAATCTTATAGACAGTGGCAAGATCGAAGATGTTTTCCCTGCTAGATGGCTTCTTTGGTTACAAAAAGATCTAGGTCAAAGAGGAGGATCAACATGAGACAAATTTCACTACTTAGTGGGGAATGTTTGCATATGCTAAGATGTCATTTGGCCTCTCAAATGCAGGATCCAACTTCCAACGGGCAATGGATATCACTTTCAGCGAGCTGATCAACAAGATCATCTTGATCTATTTAGATGATCTCACTGTGTTCTCTAAATCCAAGGATGATCATTTCGACCACCTTGAGATGGTTTTCAAGAAATTTTAGGAGTTTGAGATATCCCTTAACCCAAAAAAATGTGTCTTTGGAGTACCGCAAGGCAAGATATTGGGGCAAGTAGTGTCCAAAGAAGGAATTTCAATTGATCCTGAGTGGGTGAAAGCAATCAAAGAGCTTCCCCTTTCTGGTCAACAAGAAAGGCATTCAGTTCTTCTTGGGAAAGGTAAATTTTGTTAGCAAATTTATTTCTGATTTTGCAAGAATAATTAGGCCAATCACCCTGATGTTGAAAAAGGATCAAACATTTAAATGGACAAAAGAAGCTAGAGAATCCTTCGAGAAAGTCAAGGATGCTATTTCCTCTGGTCCTATTCTGGTCAATCTAGACTTATCAAAGGACTTCATAATGTATGTATTCAGTAGAAAGTCAAGCATTTCTACTGTCTTAACTCAGAAAGATGATGACAGAAAGGGAGAACATCCAATAGCATTCCACTCCCAAACCCTAAAGGAATATGAGAAAAATTACAAATTTGTAGAGAGGCAAGCATTTGCAATAGTTAATGGGGCTCAAAAAGTTCTGACATGTAATCTCTTGCAATAAGGTGATTGTCTATGTTGTGCATTCTAGTGTGTGTGAATACATCATGGAAGGAGAAATAACTGAGAAAAGATCCAATTGGATCACCAAGATCCTTGAATATGACATTGAGGTTAAGCCTATAAAGATTGTTTTGGGAAGAGGACTGTGCAAATATTTTGCGCACAATAAAGAAATATCCAATGAGGAAGAGTAGTCATAGTTAGTCCTAACGAACGAGTCATAATCCAAAGGTTGTTGGCTAGTGCATAGAGTAAGATTTATGCATACAGGAAAGTATCCTCCAGGCCTTCCTTCTTAGAAGAGGAGATTCTACCGACTGCAAAACAACGGATACACGTTGATTGAAGGGATCTTGTTTAAGAGAAATTTTAATGGCGTTCTATTGTTTGTGTTACCATAGAGCAAGCAAAAAGGATCCTCGACACTTACCACAACAGTTACGTGGGTAGGCATTTCTTCGCAAAGACAACCACCATCAAAATCATGTGCACAAGATACTTTTGGCCAACACTATTCAATGACTCTTACTCCTTGGTTAAAGCTTGCAAAGAATGACAGTTCTTTGCAAGAAGAAGAAAGAACTTTGCAATGCCTCTCAATCCGATAGTGGTCGATGAGCCATTTGCACAATAGGGCCTTGACTTCATAGGGATGATCAGCCTGGTCTCCAACACAAGGCACAAGTGGATATTGATGGCCACAAATTACTTCACAAGGTGGACCAAAGCCATGCCACTGAAGAATGCAACAGAGGCCGAGATAGTGGACTTCCTAGAAGAACTGGTGGTGAGATTCAGCCCACCCAAAACAATCATCTCTAACAATACCAAAGCTTTCCTAGGCTCTAAGGTAGGTCAATTTGCACTTACGCATGGTATATTCCTTAAAGCATCATCAAACTACTACTCACAGGGGAACGACTTAGCCGAGTCGATGAACAAGAATCTAGTCTGACTCCTCAAAAGGATTGGGTCAGAATATCAAAGGGAATGGCATAAAAACCTTTGAGCAACACTCTGGGTAGACTGCATAACTCCTAAGAAAGTCCTCAAGACTTCATCGTATGAGCTAGTATATGGTAAAGAGGTGCTATTGCCTATCTTCATGGAGATTCTAGCACTACAATTACAAAAATCTCTTGAGGTGGAACAAAATGGCACAATGGAGGTACAACTGGCCGACGTGCTAGAAGTACAAGAGAGAAGGGAAAAATCCCTAATAACCATGACTAACTGCCAACAGGTAGTTAAATGATGGTTTGACTAAAAAGTGTCTGACCAAGGGCTAAAGTGTGGAGACTTAGTGTTGAATTTTAATGAAAGGGTTGTGAAGCTAGGTCAGCACGAGAATTTTGACAGCCTTTGGGAAGGCTCATTCAGGATAATTCAATGCAAATGGCATAATGCATTTGAGTTAGAAACCATGGAAAAAGAAGCACTGGGAATTCTAGTCAATGGAATTCACCTTAAATTGTTTAATTAAAGCTTCCATATCCTACTGATGTAAATATGTTTACAGTGCTTTTCCTTTTCTTCCCCCCTTGTTTCATTGGCTAGTCTCTTTTATTTATTCTATGGTTTGTGGTGGAGAGGAACAGGTAAACCATTATTGCAGAGAGCAAAAAAACAAGCACATAGCTCAAAAGAACAGAAATATCAAACACCCACATGCAAAATTGAATTCATAAATATATGCTAGAAAGGAAAAAGTAACCCATGTTGCAGAATTTGGAAGCAAGTAACAAAATGATTATATAAAGTTATATTTTCATTATATATATGCTTTAATATTTACATTGTTAAAACAACTCAAGGGCCACACTTCAAAAGTGTATTGCTATATTTTTCTTTCTTCATATATTCTACAAGAATCTTTTTTCAGGCATATATACAAAAACTAACTAATTGATACGAGTTTATTTTCAAAAAAGAAAAAGAGAAAAAACATAGAGATTTTCAGTCCACAGCATGGGCAACAGCAATGAACACATCAACTGCAGCATTCACAATATCTTCATCATCAGCAACAACATTATCCAAGGGAGCAATGGCCAGTGGTGGAGGGAACACCGGGCTCCTAAAGTCCATGTACCAATCAATGCCATAGAATAGCACCACATTGTATATGCGGAAGAGAAAGTGGCAAGCTCGAGTTACCCTCTAGCAGTGCTCATCTTGCAACTATAGTTGAAAGCCACTTAGAAATGGCAGCCATGGTACAACCGCATCCTCTTCAATGAACCTCTGAAGGTTGCTCATAGTTGGTATGTCTCCACCAAATGCAACATTTTCCACTACCTCTCTGAGGCCATTTAGGTACTTCTTGGGAAATATTTCTTTGACAAGACAAAGAATCGGGGGCTTGCGAATTTGAATATCTAGCATGGAGGTGACAAAGTGCGAGCACACATCAATGTTGACTCAATATTTTTCCTCATATTTGAGGCAGTCATGTCCTAGAACCCACTTCATGGCTATGATAGCTAGCGAGTGCTTATTCTTCATCATCCTTTTCAAACGCCTGGTCGAAATCTCGCCTAAGAAAGTCATTTGAGACTTATGGGAAACTAGCCTAATTGGGGTATTCATCTTGTCAGACACTCTGCAACTACCTTAAAACTACCTCTACAAAATTCCTAGCTCTAGCCTATGGAAATATAGTGCAACTACTAATGATAAACTATTAGGCCAATCAACCTATTAATGACTTTTCTCAAATCACTAAGTGCGATTTCTCTACTACTTAGATGCCTATTTATAGAAAAACTGAGGAAAGGCATGGTGGTTTTCTTACCATAAACGTGATGTTAATGGAGTACCAACTTAAAATTTGTGTCGGAGCTTGCTCAAAATTCCCACCTAGTTGTGTCTATTGAGTACAGCTTGCTAAGTGCAAAACTGATAAGGGCTAATTAATTAGCCTACGTTAGTGGCAGTAATCGGCAGTGTTATGCATGGTCAAATACTGAGATGTCTCTCTCCAGGTGTTTTTCTTATTCCAAGACTGAGCTCATATCTTTTCAAATGTTGATCGCATCTTTGGCTTAATCATTCATTTTGGGATATTAATTTCCAATGCATATGAATGCTTAAGTTTCTAGAAAAGTGTTGGCTCAAGTTCCAAGAAAATTGCACTGTACAATACAATTGCTAACTATAATTATGAATTCTTGTCATATCAAAATGGCAAGTGATTCATCTCACATAGGCCAATGGGTTGGTGGTACATGTCGAATTAAATGTAAAAAAGGTAACTCTTGTCTACCACCTTGAGAAAAGATAGCAAAGTATTACATGTAAAAGTTTTAAAGCACTTAAAAGAATGCTGCTCAAAGAAAAAAGCAAAAAAGGATCTAGCGAACAACCAGAGCCAAATTAAAAATTGTAGAGAGGTTCAGGCTAAGCAGAAGCTTCACGCAAAGAAAAATGGCAAATATTTCAAGCCAGGAAGCTTAGGTAGGGGCAACAAGAATCTTATTTAAAGCTATGTGAGATGCATGATTCGTCAATGTCTTTGAAAACATTTCTTATGCCATGTCGGGTATTCCAAAAAATCCAAAGTGGGTAAATACACAAGAACTAGAGAAACCCAAAAGCTGTAGAAACCAGACCCTAATCCATGAAGGCTAGGATAATATCCATGATCCCATTCTTGCAAAAAACCCACAGGGGTTGAGGGAAGCAGCTTGCAAGAGAATGAAAGTATCCAAAAAGATAATGTCAATGGCAGAAAAGATATGGTTCAGCGGTCTTCCACAATATATGATCCCATATATGCATTATTTCCCAAAATTAGTTGATGTAACCATTGAACATTTCAACCCTAGCACCAATAATATTGAGGGTCGGACTTTGATGGTTAATATCAGCCCAACAGCCAGCTAGAATATGTTGTGTATTCCTGATACAACACAAAGAAATATGAAAATAGAAGTATTCACTCCTAAATAGGGGGAACATATATGGAACACAAGGGATAAGGCTCTAGAATTTTATAACAAGGAAACCCAAAGAATTGAAGCAGAAAAGCAAAAGCCACCAAGAATTCTGGTGCAGCACAGATCTTTCAATGAAGACCTACAAGATTCCTTTTCAATGATAGCATTTTTTTCTTGTCTGGACATCGACAAGGAGGTGTACACTTTTCAGTTGGGTCTGGATTTCCAATTCCATGGGAAACAATCTTACTTCTGGTATGATTTTGTGGATTACCTCACAACTGAGATGATAGGGAAAATTAAGAGGTACCGAATTGAACGGAAGTTTAGGTTTTCTTCCTATCTCGCCCATATGTTTTTGCACCATAATCCTAATTTCTTTAGTGAGCATGTGGAGTTATCTATCTTTGATGAAAGGAATATAAGGAATCCTATTTTTGTTTGGACTCCTCTCCTCTCTTCCACTTTTGACTATTATGCATTTTTGGATTTCTTCCTAACTTTGATTCTACAAGATTTACAAGGAGATGATGGTATCAACCAGGTCACGAAGGTGCAAATGGGGTATATGCAGAATTTCATTCCCAAATGTGATTGATTTTTTAGCATAGATTTTACCTTCATCTGAATACAAGGCTTCACTAACGAACCATTTTTAATTTTGACATGTGTTACAAATTGGGTGCTAGCCCTTTAAATCTTCTGATAGGCATGTGTGATTGATGTTACCCTCTGCAGCGGAAAACCAAAGAAGAAGGGATTCTTCATCTGCCTGAAAAGCTTCAAAATAGTGACCATGAAGAAGAGGCAGACACACCCACTATTGCAAGATAAGCTAGTTCATTTAGGATTGGTACTGATTTGCGACAAATGGAGTTACAACCCTTTCAATGATTTACCGCATTAGCATATCAAAGTAACTCATAGTCCTCAGCCATATTGGGAAAAGAGGTGTAGCCTGCTAAAAGATGAGGATGAATTATTGGTCGATTTGATTCACATCCCAATAGAGGACAACAGACCACCATGGAATAAGTTTTATTTCATTGCGATGGATTATAAGGAGAACTGCAAAATGGGAGCCACCCTGTTCAATGAGCTAAGAAGAGAACACGAATGTAGTGTTGGGAGATTTTTGTATGTTGTGGATGTGTTGTTGATATGTGGTTGTCATTGATGTCAACACTATTAGCATTTGGTGTATCTATTGTTGTATATATTGAGGATATTGAGAAAATTATAAGAAAAAGTGCTCCAAGTTCCTAGTGGAACTGTGCAGGTCATGAAGGAATTTTCTTATGTACATAAAAGATTAGTTGATGTGGATTAAAGGGTTTATTTTTTAGTATGTCTAGATCATCTATCAGAAGTTTCAGAGGTCCATGTGAAGTTTTGTGTGAGCTATGGTCTGACAGTGTTTTGCTGGTCTCTATCAGTGTTCCTAAATGAAAATTGTGTGATTCTAGTTATCTTAGTTGTTTTGGATGCTTCTCTATTGTTTCTTGGTGTTATCATATGTATCTAGTCCATTCTTTATCTTTTTGGTATGTCCATATTGATCTGTGTGCTCATGGTTGAATATTTTCTTGCGTATGTTCGATTTTTCATGTTCCTGGCCGACATGTTGATGATAGGGTGTTGTGAATGTTTGAGGCAAAATTAATTAAAAAATTTTTGTGTTGGAGATATTAATTTGGGTCCCCACTATGTTGTGGCCAACCTTGGTGGGTTCGCATTAAAATTTAGCTATTAATCAGGGTCGACATTGCAAATATAATTTATTTTTCTTGGCCGACCATGTTGTGATGAAATCTCCTATAGAAGATATATAAGAGTGATTGTGTGATCGGTGGAAAGTATGCTTCATGTGCTCCTATGTGTGTATGTGTGAATATCATTACTAAGCATAGTGTGAAGAAGTGTTGAGCTTAATTGGAACTGTAATCAGGCTTGAGCAGAAGCTATTTTCCCAGTTCATACCCTTCGGATTTTTAATCCAACTTTGTTGGGCAGTGAGCCCCTTTTGTAATTGAGCAGTGAGCTCTCGGAAGTGTGCTTGAATGCATGTGCATTCCCCTTATTATTCTTCATTATACTTTTAGCAGGGTATAATCTTGTGGACTAACGTCCACCGTGGTTTTTCCCCTAACAGGGTTTCTGCATAAAAAAATCTTGGTTCTCTTTGTCTCTATGTTGTGTTAATTGCTTATGTTTAATTGTTCATTCATTAGATTTGAGATTAAGGATAAGTTAAGTTAGAAAATGTTTAAATTTCTAATACAACTGATTCACCCACCCTCTTAGTTGTTTTTCCTTGTTTTTCCAACAATTGGTATCGGAGTTAGTTCCTCTGAAGAATTCTAATAGCTTGATGTGATCAAAGATGGAAACATTCAAGCAGGACAGTCCTAGAGTTGATGGCACCAACTACTCACTGTGGAAATTCAGGATGCAATTTCATCTATAGTGCATTAGTGATTCTTATTGGAAGATTACAAGAGATCAATATACTATTCCTCATAATATTCCCTCCTCTATTGATGAGATCAAAGATGTTGAAAGTAATACCAGATCTATGGAAGCATTGGTGAGCACTCTAACAGATTCAGAGATGGCTAATGTGATAGGTCTGCAGATAGCTTATGAGATCTAGATGAAGCTGGAAACTTTGTATGAAGGAGATACACAGGTGAAGATGGCTAAGCTACAAAGCTTAAAAGGCAAGTATGAGAATCTAATGATGAGTGAAGATGAAATCATTACTTCTTTTTTGTAGAGAGTAAATGAAATAGTGCTAAGTATTAAATGTGATGGTGGTTCAGTGAGTGAGGATGAAATTGTTGCTAAGATACTCATATCCTTGCCTCCTTCTTACAAAATGAAGGTTCATGCTATTAAGGAATTTATGTCTATAAACAAGATGACAAGAGATACACTAATAGGGAAGCTTGCTACTTTTAAAATAAGTGAATTTGGTGAATCTACGCCAAAAACTAAATTTGCATTCAAAGCTACTATATCCAGAAGTTACAGGAAAATATATAGTCCAGGAGAGAGCTCCAGAAAGATATCTAAATATGATGAAGAACTGAAACAACTCGAAGACAAAGAAAGAGAAGTACAAGAACTTAAACAACTTGAAGATAAAGAAAGAGAGGTAAGTATCCAAGTAAGAAGATATCCAATTATGATGAACTTAAACAACTTGAAGATAAAGGCTTAGTCTGGGAGAAAGTTCCAAGAAGGTATCCAATTATGATGAACTTAAACAACTTGAAGATAAAGAAAGAGAGGTAGAAGAACTGGAAGCACTGATTGCAAAGCAAGAAGGAAGAGGAAAAGGTAAGTATGAAGATGTATTTCCTAGTAAATTTTTTTCATGCAATAAGATAGGTCATTTTGCATCAAGATGTCCTAAAAGAGTTCCTAGGTCTAAGCCTAGAAAACCTAGATTCCAAAAGAGATGCTACTTTGTTGAAGAAGCAGTAACTGATGATGAGTCTGATAAAGATGATGGAAATGAATATGAATGGGCTTTCATTGCTACCACTGAAAATAAACATGTGCCTACTGAATCTACTAAAGATAAGAAAGCTCTTGCAGCCTGAGTTAAGGAGAAAGATGAGTGGTTCATTGATAGTGGATGCTCACATCATATGACCGGTGATAAAAGCAAGTTTGTGAGTCTAGAGAAGTATGATGGTGGGGTTGTAAGATTTGGAGATAAAAATGCTTGTGTGACTCGTGGAAGAGGTTTTATTAGCCTTGGTGGTAAGGAAAATACTAATGATGCTCTCTATGTTGAAGGCCTAAAGCATAACTTGTTAAGTGTTGGAAAAATGGTACATAAGGGATATGATCTGCAGTTCAAGAATGGAAAATGCAAGATTCGTGGGAGTTCTAGAAACATGATTGCTACTGGTGTGCAAACTAAAGGTAATATTTTTCACTTGAATACTGCTAGTGGAAGTTGTTTAATTGCTAGAGTAGATGAAAGTTGGTTGTGGCATAGGAGGTTGTGTGATGTAAACTTTGACAACATTATCAAGATAAGTTCTACTCAAGTAGTTAGAGATATGCCTAGGCTAGTGAAGCCTGCTAATGTAATCTTCCAAGTATTTCAGCTGGGTAAACAAACTAGAGTCTCCTTCTGGAGCAAACAATTTCATTCAAATAATGTGTTGGAACTGCTACATACTGATCTCTGTGGTCCCTCTAGAGTTAGAAGTATTCATGGAGAAAGGTATTTTATGCTAGTCATTAATGATTACTCTAGAATGATTTGGGTTTCCTTTTTAAGAGAAAAGTGTGAAGCATTGGACAAGTTCAAAAGTTTCAAGGCCATCAAAAAAAATGAAAAAGGTTTGAAAATCAAATGCCTGAGATCTGACAGAGGTGGTGAATTCATTTCAAAAGAGTTCAATTCTTATTGTGAAGAACATGGAATTAAAAGACAATTATCTGCTCCTCGAACCCTTCAATAGAATGGAGTTGTAGAAAGAAAGAATAGAACAATTTTAGATGCTACCAGAACAATGATGATGGAAGGGAATATGTCTCAGATGTACTAGAGTGAAGCCATAAGCACTGTTGTATATACTTTGAATCAGGTAAATGTGAATGGTAATTCTGGTAAGACCCCTTATGAATTATGGTTCGTTACAAGCCTACTATTAATTATTTCAATATCTTTGGAAGAAAATGTTATATCAAGAGAGTTGATGATATAGGCAAGTTTATTGCTAGAAGCGATGAAGGGATCTTCCTAGGTTACTCCACAAAGAGCAAGGCATACCGATGCTATATCAAAAGACTGAGAAAGATTTTTGAGAGTGCAAATGTCAGAGTTGATGAAGAATCTGTCAAATCATCCAAATGATGCAACTACGATTCAGATGAAGATAACACAAATCAAGGGAAGAACACTCAAACACCGAATCTACTTTAGATTATTCCATATGTTCTGGTGAAGCAACCACAAGTTGTTCTAGCAAACCAAGGCAGTCAAGAAGCACAGACAAGTGCAAGTATAGAAGAAAGTTCAGAAGACACAGAAGTTCGAGAAAGTGCCAAGACTCCAAGGTATGTAAAGTTGAATCACTCTAAAAGTCAAATCATAGGAGATAAGAGCAAAGGAGTGCAAACTAGAAGAAAAATTACAGAAGAATATTATCTGATTTCTAAGATTGAACCTAAGAGTATCACTGAAGCATGTCAAGATGAACACTGGTTGGAAGACATGAAAGAAGAAATGACAGATTGAAAATAATGACACATGGACACTAGTTCCTAGGCCCAAAGACAAGAATGTGATTGGTACTAAGTGGGTATTCAGAAACAAGTTGAATGAGGAAGGTGAAGTGGTCTGTAATAAGGAAAAACTGGTATGTAAAAGGTACTCTCAAATGCAAGGTATTGATTTCAAAGAAACATTTGCCCCTGTTGCTAGAATTGAAGCAGTGAGATTATTTCTTGCTTATGCTGCTTATAAGAACTATAAAGTCTACATTTTTGAATGGGGAACTAGAAAAAGAAGTGTACATTGAACAGTCAGATGGATTTCAGCTAGTAAATAAGGAAGATATGGTTTGCAGATTGAATAAAGTTTTGTATGGACTCAAACAAGCCCCTAGAGCCTGGTACACCAGATTGGACAAATACCTACTAAAGCTTGGATTCACTAAAGGTACTGTTGATAGTAACTTATACTTCAAATTAGATCATGATAAGAAGTTAATCATAGAAGTCTTTGTTGATGACATCATTTTTGGAGGAGATGATAATCTATGCATGAAATTTTCTAATGAGATGAAGAGTGAATTTGAGATGAGCATGATTGGTGAAATGAAGTTCTTTCTATGATTGCAAATTACACAGTTGGACCAAGGGATTTTCATATCTCAGTCTAAACATGTGAGCGAACTGTTGAAGAAGTTTGGAATGGAAAACTCCAAACCTGTTGGTACTCCCATGGTAACTAGATGTAAGTTGACTCATAATGATGACTCTCCTAAGGCAAATCAAACTAGATATAGTTCAATGATTGGTGGATTGCTCTACTTGACTCAAACTAGACTGGATATTATGAATGTTGTATGTATGGTCACTAGATTTCAAGTTGATCCAAAAGAATCACATGTGACTATTGTTAAAATAATTTTTAGATATTTGAAAGGAATGGTTGACTTTGGACTTTGGTATCCAAAGGATGATGATCTCACTTTTTGTGCATACACTGATATTGATTGGGTTGGTGATGTGGATGACAGAAAAAGTAGTAGTGGTGGTGCTTTCTTCTTAGGGAAGAAGCTAGTATCCTAGTTAAGTAAAAATCAAAACTCAATTTCTCCATCTATTGCTGAAGCATAATAAATTGCTACTGCCAATAATTGTACTCAAGTGATATGGGTGAAACAGATGTTGAGAGATATCAGAGTAATATATGAAGATACTATTTCCATATACTATGACAACTCAAGCACAATAAATATATCAAGGAATTTGGTGTTACACTCTAAGACTAAATATATATCAATCAAGTTTCACTTCTTGAGGGAGAAAGTGAATGAGAAAGATGTCAAATTGGATTATGTGCCTACCAAAGAACAGATTGTAGATATATTTACTAAGACATTGTCGAAAAATACTTTTGAGTATCTCAGAGGAATGCTAGGGGTAATTACCCCTCCTGATAAGAACTAAATGATGCATTTACTTGCATCAATCTGTGAGCCTCATTGCTATATTATGATCTGGATTGATGTCTCTATGGCTGCTACTCATGGGGAGTAGTCAAATGTACAGATATGTGGTTTAGAGCATGTGTATGGAAAGGTCATGGTTACCTTTTCCATTGATGCCAAAGGGGAGAAGAGTAATGTGAAAAATATCTTAGGGGGAGAAGAGCAACATGACAAATATTTTCAGAAATGAAGTGCAGAAGAAGTCAGTGTGTTGGGTTGATGGTATTTTTCACATCATGTGTTTCCATCAATGCCAAAGGGGGAGATTATTAGGAGATTGTCGGATGCTATGGATGTGTTGTTGATATGTGGTTGTCATTGATTTCAACACTATTAGAAATTGGTGTATCTATTGTTGTATATGTCGAGGATATTGAGAAAATTATAAGAAAAAGTGCTTTAGGTTCCTAGTGGAACTGTGTAGGTCATGAAGGCGTTTTGTTCTATACCTAAAATATTAGCTGATGTGGATTAAAGGGTTTATTTTTTAGTATGTCTAGATCATCTATCAGAAGTTTCAGAGGTCCGCATGAAGTTTTGTGTGAGTTATGGTATGACAGTTTTTTGTTGGTCTCTATCAGTGTTCTTGAATTCAAATTGTGTGATTCTGATTATCTCAGTTGTTGCAGATGCTTCTCTATTGTTTCTTGGTGTTCTCAGATGTCTCTAGTTCATTCTCTATATTTTTGGTACATCCACATTGATCTGTGTGCTCGTGGTTGAATATTTTCTTGTGCATGTTTGGTTTTTCATGTTCCTAGCCGACATGTTGATGATAGCATGTTGCAAATGTTCGAGGAAAAATTAATTAAAGTATTTTCGTGTTGGAGATATTAGTTTGGGTCTCCACTATGTTGTGGCTAACCTTGGTTGGTTCACATTAAAATTTAGTCGTTAATCTGGACTGACATTGCAAATATAATTTATTTTTCTTGGCTAACCATGTTGTGATGAAATCTCTTGTAGTGGATATATAAGAGCGATTGTATGATCGATGGAAAGTATGATTTGTGTGCTCCTATGTGCATATGTGTGAATATCATTACTGAGCAGAGTGTTAAGAAGATTGTGTGAAGTGTGAAGAATTGTTGAGCTTAATTGGAACTGTAATCAGGCTTGAGTAGAAGCTATTTTCTTAGTTCATACCCTTAACATTTTTAATCCAACTTTGTTGGGAAGTGAGCCCCTTTTGTAATTGAGTAGTGAGATCTAGGCAGTGTGTCTGAATGCATGTGTATTCCCTTTATTTTTCTTCATTATACTTTTAGCAAGGTATAATCTTGTGGACTAACATTCACCATGGTTTTTCCCCTAACAGGGTTTCCACGTAAAAAATCTTGGTGTTCTTTGTCTCTTTGATGTGTTAATTGCTTATGGTTAATTGTTCATTCATCAAATCTAAGATTAAGGATAAGTTAAGTTAGAAAAAGTTTAAATTTTTGAGACAACTGATTCACCCCCCCCCTCTTAGTTGTCTATCCTTGTTTTGCAAACATGGAGTATAGAAAAAATTAGAGCCTTCTGGGTGTATCGCCAAGAGACAAAATAGCTTGATGCACCTTATGAAAGCATGCCTGATGATGAAAATTTTGAGAAGTTGTGGGATGATGAGCACCCTGCTTCTGACTCAAGTGATACCGAAGGAAATGACTCTAATGAAAAAGAATAAGAGGCAGAGGAAGTCGAGACATCAAGGACCTCCACTCAGCAAAATAAGAGGTCCACTCGGCATCCTACTTATGTTGCTTCAAATGTGCGACTGAATATATCAAGAACCTCACGAACGATCACCTAGGCTTCAAAAGCAACAAGAGGGTCCCAACAGCAACAACCAAAGACTATAGAGGTGGAGGATACTCTTCCTGCTAAGCGACAAAGCACAAAATATATTATGGGTGAGGGTTCACAAGAAACCACTGTAGGCCAAGTGCTCGTAGCAAGCTAGGAGTTTGAAGTGAGGAACCAGCAACAAGAAAAGAACTGCCACCATCTAGTATGCAGTTAACATTCACTCCTCTTCTTACTTCTCAATCTATCATATCCTTTTCCATTCTTGTGTCACCTCTCACTACAAGTGTGGGCTCTACCTTCTCTACCCCTACCACAATATTTGTGGGATCTTTCTCTCAATTCACCAAAACAAGGTCATCTATCTTAACACCTCTGCAAACCTTGAAACTAGCCGCCGCTGCCCAAGTTCTCCTCGCCTCTCTTTTTGAAGGCTCAACCACCATTAGTACCCCAATTGCTACTGATACCTAAGGTCCAACCCAGTATGCCCAAAAAAAAGACTCAATTATGACCACCACATCATCAAAACAACTAACGATCCCTTCTACCAGTTTGCAAACTGAACTATGGCAAGTTCCCTTTTTCTCCCCAAAAATTGTTAATTTCCCACCAAAGAAAATGCAAGGGCCTACCAAACTTATATTCCCTTTCTCCCTACCTCCTAGTGCATCTATTGTAGATAGGCTAGTTCAATTGCTAGGCCAATTCATAGCCTAGGGAGATGCTATGAAGGAAGCGCGGGCCCTCAGGATCCAAAAGCGAAAAGCGAAGGATGACAAAAAGGAGGCGGAGTCTAAGGTGTATACAATTTGCAATGAAGTGCAAAAAATGTTGAATTTCACCACCATGTACCCGAATGTTGTCAAACCACAAGGGGAGATGTTGTCGGACAATTACGACATGTATGCCATGGGGCTCGATTTGGCAGTAGCTCAGTCGTAGGACAAGGTAGAACCCATGGAGGAAATGCAACGGATGGTAATGAATGATTTCCTTTGCTCTAGCTGTTAGTTGAAGAAAAAGGAGTAGCTAAAGCTTGTCAAGGAAAGGGTCAGTTTCCTAGAAACAAAGGAGAAATCACTAGAAGCAGAGGTTGTGTGTTTGTCAGAAAAAGTGCAAGTAGCAGAGATAGAATAGAACAAGCTCTGAGAGGAGCTTACAAAGCTCCAATCTGTCAACCTTTCCCTTGTCAATGTGCTAAAGAAAGAGAACTAGGACCTTCTGAACTAGTTAGCCCTAACGAAGCAGAATTTGTAACAAAAAGATGAAGAGATAGCATCTTAGTGTGCTCAGCATGAGCAGAGATTAGAAAAGAATAAGGTAGACTTTGAAGACCAAAAGGCCCAATTAGAAAAAGAGCTTCAAGAGATGAAGTTGTCTCTTGACACGGAGTTGGAAAACCATGCCCGGGTCAAGGAAAATTGGCTTAAGGAGCTAAGTAACATCGGGGAGCAACTTGCATCCGAAAAAAAGGAGAATTACAGAATTAATAGAGGAATTCAACTCAAAGGATGCAGAGATTTCCCTTCTACAAAGCACTTCCCAGGCCCCTACTGCGTAGCTGAACCTCATTCTGGTAGCTCAAGAGTTATACATTTCTTACTAGGAAAAGGTTAAGGCCTTCTACTTAATGTTACAACCAATGCTCTAGTTCATCTCGAAGGCAACAAAATTGAGCCAGGAGGTTCACGAAACAATCAACAAATTCCCATGGTTCATCACAGAGAAGGTTCTTGAAGCAAAGAGTTTGTTGAGCAAGCCATACATGGTCTCTGATGAAGACCTGGCCAAGGTAGGAACTAAAGATCAGGATATTGCTTCCTAGATGGAAAACAAGTTCATCCATTGCCACTCAGCCTTCCTGTGAACTAAAGCCACCACAACTACTTTGAACTAAACAATGGATGGCATGAAGGAAATTTCTCCCGGCTAAACGAGATGGGTCTTCCGTCCCCATTTCTTGAAGATGGGTTGATCGCCATAGCCAAGAAAATTGCAGAAAAAATTGAAGAAAAGGAGCAAGACTGAACCGATTTCTAGAGTTTCAACCAACCTCCTACTACAACAGATATTCAAGGTGTTATTCATCCTCTTGCGCAACTACTTTTCCATTGCGAGGCAAGGGCCAATTTTCCTGAGGTGTTTCCTTATAAAGAAATGCTCAACCTAGGCAGAGTGCAGGAAAATTTGTGCAATATAACAAGACCATCTAAAGATGGTTGGTCGCCCTTGCAGGTAGCCCTTTCAAAGCTCTAATTCCATAGCTAATCGATGGCACTATGTTCTATGAACCAGAGAAAATTTTGGTTTCCACGTTCCTCAAGTGAAACACCCTAATAGTCACCAAAATTTGTGAATACAAAATTCACCAAGCTCCATTCAGGTTTTTTTTTTGCTAAGTACCGGCCTATGCCTCGAATGAACTTCATCAGCCCCTTTTGATAAATGACTATCAGCCTCAACCACATGTCTTCTTAGCACTCCCTAAAGTAATTCTCTCCTTCACTCTTCTACCAGCTCCCGCTATGCTCCCACATGTCTCCACCGCAGGCTATTTCTTACTTCCCCCCTTCACTTCCTCATCAGGCCCCACCTATGTACCACATAGATTTCATTCACTTGAAGATTTTGAGGGGCCCACAAGTAGTGTCTATAACAAAATTTTATGCTATGTGTCATCCCAATGCAAGCTTTCAATAAAGGGAGGGGAGAATGAGCTATGGTTTGTGCCATACTACCATCTATCTCCTTATGGATGCTTCTTCAACATAATGGATGGAGCGAGCTATGGGTTGTGATGTGCTACCATGTGTTCTAACTACCAATGCTAGATGGTGACACTTGTCTGCTCAGGACTTTGTCAGAACCACTGCTATCATTTGCAGGGAATGCACCTAGAGGGAGAGCGACCAAATGCTATGGCCCAAGTATTTTTCTGTTGCAATGGCCTAGGTAATCATTGATGCAACATCATTGCTCAAGATTCAGAATATTTTCAGTTGCTTCTTGCCAAGTGGTGGGAATGCTGACTATATATACTAGTCTTTATTTTTGAAGGGGGGTTCGAAGATTACATGTTTCAAATTCAAAGGTTGCAAGGTTCAGAATTACAGGAGTTTAGAGAGACATTAGACCTTTTAATTGTTTATATTATTGCAAGAACTCATAGATTGTGTCATTGTTTGGCCTCTCTGCTTTCTTATGTTATTGATAAACTTTATACTAGATGCCATTATTATTTGAATGGCTTATTTGCCAAACTTCTATAATTTGAATGCAAGTTTGCTAGTTTAGATCATGTCTTTGACTCCTCTTTTCAATAAATGGGTATGAAAATTATTTTTTCATTGAATGAGTTGTGCATGCTTCAATCTTTAATTTTTGGTTATTCTAGGATATAGAAGATTGTTGAACAGGCCCTTAAATCATATCCAAAAGATATATTTATCGTGCCTTTTATCTAAATTTTGGCACATCACATTAGTTAGATCCTTTATTTTTATATATGCTTCCTTTTCCCATTCCAAAAAATCAAATACATAAGAAGTCGGCTTCTTTAAAAATTCAAAGGTTACTCAGTTTAGCCCAATAAGTCCCCCATAAACTGAGTTTCCCACAAAGGATTGTTACCTTGCCAATTTTTGGAATCAACAGTATGCATGGCTTCATTTTTTTTTGTTCATATCATATCTAGGAATGTTAGTTTCTTTTCTATATAATGTACTGATTATGTGAATTAAACTCACTATGACTCCATAAATCACTGAAAAGCACTCTAGGCGGAAAAACGGGTAGTTCACATAACCTAAAAAAACACTGCTTAGGTTCTAAAAAGCTTAAAGAATAATGCCCAGTAATATAACTTGTGGGGAAATCTATCAGGTGACTTCAGACACATAACGACTTATTATGCAGATTATTTACATATACATACCCACTTTCAAAGGAATGGTAAGTTAGAACAAAATCACAAAACACTACCCAACCAAAAGATGCAACGAAACAAGCGATAAGATGAGGGTTTAGAGGAATAAATGAAAACCTAGCCCAAGTTCAAAAAGTGTAACAAAATGCCACCTGAACACAATTTAAGTAAAATGACTAAAGCAAAAAGGTAAGATAACTCAAAAAATGGGGGGATTATGTTTACGAGTAACATTTTTTTATGCATTTTTGTATGTAAATAGGTTTTTTTTTAGGAGATTAGCTATGTACATAGAGGGTTATATAACATTGTGTGGGTTGGAGGTTTCACAAATCATGAACTCACCTACCACTATGTTTTCCAACTTGTAATCATACAAAGTGTTAATGGTTGTTGGAAAACACTAGTGTTTACAAAATGGTGGCTTTCATTGCATTCCTATGGTCTAAATAACAAAATCTTTTCAAGACATTCATACTATTCTATGAAATTCCAAGTTGCAAAATACTAGTTTTTCAAAATTTGCAACCCAGATAATGTTCTAAAACCCTTTAGAAGTAACAACCCAATCAGTTACAAACCCATCACGTCAATTCAATTGGTTTTTCATCTCCCCCACTTACAACTCTACCCCCTACTCTCCAACCTTTCACTTTCAACCTGTGAAATGAGAAAATTGACAACATAGAGTGTTTTCCAATAACAATACTTCTTACAGTTTAAAACACATGTCTTAGTCACGTAAACCTTCCCACCTATAGTGTATGGATAGCTTCTCGTGCAATCCACCACACTGACAAATTTGAAGTAGCAAGAAAACTGACCTGATGGCACCGTTAGGGGCTCCCTTCCGTCACCATAATTTTTGCTCCCATTTATTGATTTTGTCACTTTTATGCCCCATCTAGTGGGCTCCATACTACACCATCCCATCATGTTATGTATGTTTCTATCTATTTTTTTATGTATGGTTTTATGTGTTTTTTGTATGTATTTGTATTGCATTTTTTGGGAGATTGGCCACATCTAACAAGGAGAGCATAAAAACACAATACATTTTTAAGCATACCTTTACTTATACCCAAGCTTTGTCATGCAATGAAGATATACAAATGTGTAGATGGAGTTCTATTTTGTCAAAGAGCACATTTCTCATTAAAGGCGGAATCTATTAACTGTCAATACATAGTGTACTTCATAGTACACACTTCACAGTGCAAGGAGAGCATGGCATAATAGTTTGTACAGTTGACAACACACTGTGTTTCTAAAGCTCCAAAATGGGCAACACGGAATAATCATATTTGTAAAGAGGCTTCTACATTGCAAAACACATTGTGTTTACAAAACTTTTGCATTGTGTTTATTGAACAACAATTCCAATACAAAAAATTTGGGAAGCCTAATTGTCATTTATGTGTTATTATGGGCTTGCCTTGGCATTTTCCATGGTATATTATACTAAGTAAAAACAATTTCAATAACAATTTTCCTTAATCACAACCTTATGAAACCCAACTATGCAAAGATGATTCACAACTAAACAAAGGTACATAATTTAAATGGATAACTACTGTTAATGTAAAATGATATATATTATGTTTTTTTGAAAATATATCTAATCTAATTACCAAGGATCCAAAGGTTCTTATTTTATTTTGGGAGATAAATCATACAAATGTAGTGTTGGAGAAATCATCCTAAAATTAACACAAATCAATTATGAGGAGTATAATTAAAAGGATGTAGTATCATTATTCACTACTATTTTTAGCATTTCCCATGTAATATTCACTTCAAGAAGGAAACATCCTTCATGTAAAATTTTGGGATATAATAGGCACACAATAATGTAACATTTATTTTATTTAAATTAAACTAGAAATTATTTACATTTGCCACAATAAGCATCTCATCTATAAAAAAATAGAACTTCTAAATGTAAATAAATTTTGGTAATTTACCTATCCAATACACTTGTAATTCAAGATATGACAACTCCTAAAGCATCCTTCTTAATCCACCTGCGCTTATTTTATTCAATTTTGTTTCCCCAAATATATCAACCACCTTGAAGTAAGACAAGTGTTAGTGATAGATTAAATTGGAAAATTAAAGACATTTAGTGCTACAAAGAATTCATTTTATTTCAAATTTCACCAATATAAGATTATATGTTGTGGTGACAACAACATGCTAGCTTGTACAAACAATAAAAAAACATATTAAATTGTATAATGGTAATTTAATTTCCAATTTAACCTATTGCTAACACTAGTAATATCTATCAACAATTATATCTATCATTTTTCCATTTTATTGGAACTATGAAGCATTGAATGTTCATTTGGATATATGAAAAACTCTTCTCTCTTGGCATATGACAGAGTCCATAACTTGCAATAATCAATAAAGGTAGAGAAGACAGACAAGAAGGATACCACATACCACTATCAAACTTTTGTTTATATCTCATGTCTCTCAATGAACACCTAAATGGCATATCGGTATTGTTGAAAAATGAGGTGTTTTCATAGCTTAATACTCTGTAAAACTTTAATATTTCTGATTAAGTAAGCTCTTTCTTTGTTACATATATTCTTTGTGGGTAATTATCTTGATTAATTCATTTTACTATTGTAGAATGAAGAGATAAGTTGATAGAAGAACTAGATAGGATATTAGAAAGATCACACAAGATATAACATGGAGAAACCCTTTCGGGAAAAAACCCCACCAAGAATTATTCTATTATTCAATCTCTAAATTAAAATAGCTCCAATTCTTGCTTGAGAATGCTTCTTCTGTCTTTACCAATCTTCTTCACACCTGCAAATAATAATTATGAAAACTATCTTCAACTTGAATGAGATATAGAGACAATATGCAACCTTCTAATCTCCAAATGGTGATAATTACAATGCACAAGCTCAAGCCCTTGAAAAGGTATGCAATATTGCTTCAAGTTGAGTTATTCTATGAAGACTAAAGCTTACAACATGTGCTTCATGAATTTGGGCATCCCAAACTGAAGCTACAACTTCTCCTTCACTTTGGTGATAATTCCAAAGCTCTTCCTCAAAGTTGGCGCCCATAAGTAATCCTACTTAACTGAGCCTTCAAAAATATCTTATCATGCATGAGAGGTAAATCCAAGAAAGCATCTTGGGTGCCCAAGTTGGCTCCAAGTTATTTCTAGTTAACTAAAACATTTACTCAACACCATTCCCAAAGAATGGTCATCCCGTGTTAACTGGAGGTAGTCCCTGTTATCTGTCATACAACTCAATGTTATTAGCCATGCATTCTAAGTTAACTGAAGTTAACTAACATACAACTAAAACTAACTAAAGACAATTAAACCATAACTGAACTGAACTGAATTGAACTGAACTAAACTGATTCTGAACTAAACTGAACTTCAAGCATGCAAACATCAATTCCTAACTCCTAGGATCTTTACATGCATACAGAAGTGTTAACTGTTACTTTGTATAGTTAACTGAACACAAGGTGAGTGTCACCTTACCATGTGGGTGTCCCATGTGTCCCTATTATTTAGGAACTCACTATGGATTCCCTCACATGCTCCTTACATTTAGAATTAATTACAAATGTCAATAATCATGATTATTTCATCAAATATTAATCTCATCCTAATCTTAGTGGTGTTGAACACATTCCAAGAATCTAGGAGATACATGAAATAATTAATGTTTAGGATTTGCAATTAAATGGCAACCTATTTCCAATAGGTATCACAACCATTGTTCAATGATATTGTAAACTGAACCATTACTTGTATAGATGACCAAAAAAATATAGATTATTGCAAGACACATTGGTTTCTAATCATGTTGTGTATTAGTTATGCAAGAATAAAAGTTAACAAGTCAACAAAAACCTTGGTGATAACCTTGATTGACCAAAAAATAGCAGCTAATCTCCTAACAAAATACACCTATGTATATAGAAAAACACATAAAAACAAGCATAAAAACATACATAGAAACATACATAACATGAAAAGAAGGAAATATGAGATGTTTGTGTAGAAAAGAGAATCAGTTAGGTGGAGATATGAGATTCCTATGTGGAAAGGTAGAAATTTTTTGTAAACAACTTATTAAAAACAAAACATCTGCATTCTCTAATTAGAAAGACACTCTCAAAGATGAGAACAATATTTGAGTTGCAGGTTTCATAACATATAGTGTTTTCCAACATGCAATTATATATAGACAACATGCTTCTAATGAAAACCTTTAAGTTTGTAGATAGTAAGAATGTAATGAAGTTCATTCACCTTCACAATTTATAGCAACTCTTACACTAAAAATTGCATTTCAATTTCCTCATATGATTTAAAAATAAATGCAAAATATAATTGTAGGTTATAAAACACAATGTGGTTTTCCATTTATTTCATTTTGTACATTCAAAGCTACATGGTGGAGAGCACGGGGAGGAATGTCTTGAAAATATTTTGTTAATTAGATAGTAGGAATGTAATGAAAGGCACCATTTTATAAACACCCAATGTTTTCCAACAACCATTAACACTTTGTATGATTGCAGGTTGGAAAACATAGTGGGAGGTGACCGCATGATTTATGAAACCTCCAACCCACACAATGTTTTGAAACCCTCTACATACATAGATAATCTCTTGACAAAATATACCTATGTACATACAAAAATGCATAAAAACAAACATAAAAACATACATAGAAACATACATAACATGATGGGATGACATAATGCGATGCTCACCAAGATAGATGATAAAAGTGACGAAACCCGTAGATAGGAGGAAACGTCACAACAAGGGAAGCAAGGAGATGATGGTAGTGTCAGCCCATTTTTCCTGAGTAACCAATTGTGTTGTTACGTATAAAGGATTTTACAACACTATGTGGGTTGCAGATTTCTTAACACCTAGTGTTTTCCAATTTCATTACATTCTTACTATCTAATTCACAAAAAGGTTCTCAAGAAATTCACAAAACATACCAAATTGAGGTGAGGGAATAGTAATCAATTGGGTTTATTACTTGTAAAGGGTTTTAAAACATTATGTGGGTTGCAAATTTCGTAAAACTAGTGCTTTGAAACCTCCAATTTTATAAAATAGTATGAATGTATTGAAAAGATTTTGTTAATTAGACAGTAGAAATGTAATGAAAGGCATCATTTTATAAACACCCAATGTTTTCCAAAAACCATATACATGCACAGTATGATTGCAAGTTGGAAAACACAATGGGAGGTGATTACATGATTTATGAAACCTTCAACCCACTCAATGTTGTAAAACCCTCTACACACTGAAGCCAAATGAAATCCCTCATTTTCCTTACAACTTCAAATTTACTGGCATGGTGGCTTGCACGAGAAGCTATCCATGCACCGTAGGTAGGAAGGCTGATGTGACTAAGACGTGTTTTTAATTGTAACAAGTATTGTTATTGTTCATTAGCTTGATCTGTCAAGTCTTTCTATTGATGCATTTTGTCAGGAGAGTGGCATGGGGGATGGGGTGTTATGTTATAATGTCTATATATAGGTGTGTTTTTCTGGGAGATTATATTCTCCCATTATTTAGCACTTATTACTAGTTGTTTAATCTAACCACATGGAAAACACTCTGTGTTGTGGGTTTTTTCATTTTGTAGGTTGAAAGTGAAAGTCTGGAGAGTAGGGGGAAAATTTATAGGTGGGGGAGATAAAAAACCAATAGAATTAAGGTGAGGGATTTGTAACTGATTGGGTTGTTACTTCTAAAGGGTTTTAAAACATTATGTGGGTTGCAAATTTTGAAAAACCAGTGTTTTGCAACCTAGAAATTTACAAAATAGTATGAATGTAATTTAGACAGTATGAATTTAATGAAAAGAACCTTATAAAAAATCTTACATGGAGTAAAAATTATGTTTCAATTTCTTAATATGATCCAAATATACATGCATAGTATGATTGTTGGTTGGAAAATACAATGGGAGGTGACAACATGATTTATGAAACCTCCAACCCACACAATGTTGTAAAACCCTCTACACACTGAATCCAAATACCTTACTATGTGTTTATAAAATGGTGTCTTTCATTACATTCCTATGGTCTAAATAACAAAATATTTTCAAGACATTCATACTATTTTGTAAAATTCCAGAATGGAAAACACTAGGTTTTACGAAACTTGCAACCCACTTAATGTTTGAAAACCATTTACAAACAACAACCCACTTAATGTTTGAAAACCCTTTACAAACAACAACCCACTTAATGTTTTAAAACAGTTTACAAACAACCCTTGCAACTCCCTTCCAAACTTGATAGCAACATTCCAAATGAGAATGTCAAAAATAGCAACATTTTAGGATTTTTTTCCATTCCAAATTATGATTTTGAAAACCCATCGACGCAGAACCCACATTGTGTTTTCCTTTCTAGTTTCTCTAAATATTATTCATTTATTTAGTGAGAACATTAAAATGGAAAAATTAGAAAACCATCAACACAAAAGCACATAAACAACTCTACATTTCAAACGAAAACCCTTTTTTGTAAGGAAAACCCTTGGAAACCTATCATTGATAACCGATCTTCGCAATGAATAGTCATTCAATTTATTCGGTGACAACATTAAAATAGAAAAATTAAAAAATAGTAAAAAAAAAAACACATAAAAAGCTCTACATTTCAAATGAAAACCCCTTTTCAGAGGGAAAACCCTTGGAAACCCATCACTAAAAACCCATATTCACAATGAATAGTTCAATTCTTCATAGTTCCTACGCAAAATGGAAAAGTGGCATATATTTCTGGTAGATATAAATACCTGGTAGCAAGCTACCAATGCTTGTCAAATGCATTTTGGTAGGGAGAGTGTCTACTCTAATTCAGCCTCCAAATGCTTGCAACTCCCTTCCACACTCCCTAACAACCTCCAAAATGTGAATGTCAAAAATGGAAACATTTTGGGATTTTGTCCATTCTAATTTTATATTTTGAAAGGGTTGTCAATATTGCCACACTTTTTCGGTGACGGGACAGGTGATGACACTCCAAATGACATGCACCAAATGTCTGTCAGCTCAGCCTGTCAAGTATTTCCATCTATGCGTTTTGTCAAGAGAGTGGGATGGGGGATGAGGTGTTATGTTATAATTTCTATACATAGGTGCATTTTTTCAAGAGATTAGCTTCTCCCAACCCCTTGAACCTATTATTTATATTAAATAATATTTTGGAACTTTTCCAATTTCCCCATTCAAGGGTATTGAAATCCCAAATATCACCAAACTATTGCACCCATTTTTTAAATAGATGATGAGCTTGTTTAGGGAAGGAGATAGTAAGAGGTTGACCATGATATTGAACAAGCCTATTCCACTAGATAGAATACATCACAAAGTTGAACCATGTTGCAAAGAATATTTTTTCCATTTTAAGATTTCTTGTAGAATTGTTTTCATGCCAACAAAATAGATTTTAAATGGAACAATACTTTTACATTAATGAATGGGGTGTAGAATTTTATCCAACCATCTAGCACCTTGCTATTTATCGTCGATAGACACAAGATTAATACAATGATGCACCAAAATTTTTCATTATTCTTCACCTAACACAACTCTAATTGTAGTACCCCTCCATTTATGCTTATGTTTTTTGCTGTTATGTTTTCACACTGTTAGACTTTGGTACTTTCTTTGGATATTTTGATCGCTGATTTTGAGCGACAGTGGATCCACTTTGTGATTTGATGATACATTGTATGGCGATATTTGATTTCTGATATGCTTTGTGATAGCGTAGATATTTCTTTCAGATGTTTTCCTTCAGATGATTATTGCTATATGTATGTTTATGATGGACTAACTGTTATTTAAGTTGTCAGTCTGATGTGATGTGTATTGGTGTGGAGAACGAAATTGCATCACTCGCTTGCGAGTGCCCTGTGATTTCCATGATTTTCTCCGCACGGTATGCCTGTACAATGGATTATATATATATATATATGCATGTTATTGCTTGGTTGCAGGATTGCAGGTACATGACACCGACTCCACCTAGTTACTCAGGTCTAAGCGTGTCAAGACTCAACGGATCTGTTGATTGGGAGGTAGTAGCATGGTTCATCCTAGTCTAGTCTTTAACCCGGCCACAATACATCGTCAGTTTAGTTTGGAGTCTTTGGAGTCTTTGGTTGTCTTGTCTTGTCTTTTCCTGTTTGGATTAATTGCTTGATAGGAAAATCTTGTCAATTTTAATTTGATAGATATTATTCTTTAATATATTTTTATTTAAATTAATTTTTAAATGTTAAAGAAATAAGTTTTACATGTTATTTAATAAATTAATTAGTTTGTTTGGTTAAATAATTTGATCTTAGAGATTAAATTTATTTAATTAAATAAATTAATTAATTAAATTAAATTGTTTTAAATGTGTGAATAGATTTTATTTAAAATTAATTGTTATTTGAAATGGCATTTTAATTATTAAATAAATTTTGCATTTTGAAAATTAAAATTTTAAATTTTAAATAAATTAAATTCATGTAAATCTTGAAAGGCAAGATTGTAGTTGTTAAAGATATTTTTTCTTCTCGACAAGTGTGCCAGTTGAATTTATTGTTTTTGGTTGAGGAATTTCTCGGAGGTTATTTGGGATCTGGAAAATACAGAGGGGCTATTCTTTTCTTCACGGAAAAATATCAGGCTCTGTTAAAAATTTTGTTTATGTTTTTTGGTACTATTGTATATTTGTGGAAGTTCTCTAGTTTTGCATGTTGGGTATTGGTTCTCGAAAAGGATTTGGAAGCTACAGGAAAGCTCTTCTCCGCATATTTTTGAAGCTAGGGAAATAGGTATTTCCTTGTGTTTTAAATTGGTTTGTTTTATGAGAATAATCTAGAGAAAAGAAAGTTTTAGTTTGATTAAAAAAATTGTATTTCTCGGGAAAGTTATTTACTATATCTTCTGTAAGGATTTGTAGATTTCCTTTAAATTTCTGAAAACTTCCTTCTCTGGAAAATATTTAAATTAGTGAAGGGAAATTATTTAAATGGGGAAAGGAATTTAAAACCTCTGGGGTAAATTAGTATTTGTTTGGAATTGCAGTGCGTAATTTCCATTGAAAACCCTGATGAAAATTTTATAGTTTCCCTGATTTCCCTACTGTAACCCTAAAGAAATTTCTTTTTTCTCTGTTGAAAAACCCTGTTAATTTGTATAAATATATATATATATATAATATATATATATTTATACATTTATTTTATCTTTTATATATAAATTAGATTGTGAAAGAAACTTATTTTTAATTATATGTTTATTTAATTGAGTTCGATGTACAAGCGTATATGTTAAAAATTCGGATTGAAATTTCCGCATATGCGAATTCTGAAATTCGCAGTTTTAAGTCTATTTTTATATTTCAATGGAATAAAATGCATTTTTGATTTAATATAGGGTTATACTGGTTAGGGGGCCGCGGGGCTACCCCACAGCCGCCCCCATATGGGGCGACGACTATGGAGGCAGCCGGCGCTGCCCTCATAGGCAGCGCGCAGCTATCACACAGCCGCATCCCCATATGGGGAGGGCTGCGCTTGCAGCCGTAGGCTGTGAAGCCTGCGCATACTGCCATGGGCGTATACAGCCGAGGGAAGAAAGAAACACGGGTGTATAATGTTTAAACAGAAATTTCAATTATACTTTATTTCAAACATAAAATCCGAATAAGGGTTTTATATTTTATTTAATAATATTTTTATTAATATATATATATATATGTGTGTATAATATATGTATTATTTATATTATTATGAATATATGTTAGGGATGACATTAGTTAGATTTATAACAGAAAGGTTGAAAAAGGAAATTTGATAGTTATTGATAAGCGAAGTTGAAAAAGTTAAAATTAGAATTAAATGATGTTATTTCCTTTAATGTTTGAGAAAAGAATTACAATTAAGATGCTATAATTTCTTGTTGATTCTATTGAATGATTGGATTTAGTAAATCAGAATAGTAGATATTTATTTTTCAATTTGTTTTATATCGTGTTTTTTTTGTTGGGCAAATTGGGAATGTCGTAGATGTACAAGTCTTCCAGACAAATTGTTAAATGTGGGAATTTGGATTGTTAAGTTGAATTAATGTGTTGGCTAAGGATGTGTGTACATGGTATTAGCATGGTGTTTAGATACCTGATTTTATGAACATAGTGATTGATGTTCGTTGTGAAAAGTGCAAAATTGTATGTTGTATGTTTGTACACCTTGTTGCCTTAGTCAAGAAAACTTAGATTCCTTTGTTATGTTTAGGGGAGTGGCTATGTGTAAGGGCCGACACTCAAAGTGGTGTCTGGGTAACTTACAAAGAGTTAGTAAGTCAGTGATAACTAAATAACACAATAGTTAGAATTAAAATCTTTAACAAGAGTATTATGCCTCGCTTATAGACTCTAGAGCTAGTTCAGTCTTGAGTATAAGATGAGAAGGCCTAGAATGGAAAATTGATATCTTGTTACCTTAAAAGATATTCGATTCCGCAATAGCTTGCAAATGGGGCTAGGTTTCGTAAGAGGTTACCAGGGTAACCCAAGTTGGGGGCCGGAACCTAGGAAGAAACACCAAGGTAACCTTTGCAATATTGTGATGACACTCCACCTAAAATAACAGTCTACCTTGTGTACTTAGTACATTCAATTGTCTTAAATCTGGAAGCAATGTAACCATCAGTTAGTTATGTACTTGTGTCTAGGGTGAATAGGTTATGTCTAGGTAACCATATTACTATCTCCTAACATGGGGGGTGGACCTACGGGTACCACATGGTTGGGTGGAATGTGCACCTTACTCCGTTGGGTCTCCAGTTTATGATCATGGCAACGAGAGCTTCATGGATGGAGAGCTTGTACTTGGATATATATGTGTACTTTCCTTATTGCATTATTTGAGATCTTGTAATTTGTATCAATCCCTCAAATTGTTTATGAGGTGAACATTGTAAAATGTAATTGTAACCGTTATTGATCTACCTCATCAGATGAATGAGTATTGTAATAACTTATCAAATGCAATGTAAGAAACATGTTTGTACTTTATACTATCTTGAATGGAATTTCAAATGTTATGCAATGTTTATTTTTAAGTTTATGATTAATTAAATATATGCAATGCGAAATACTAAAGTCGTCTATGGAAACTCAAGTAGTATAACGTCGTGTAACTTAGTGAATGTATGCAACTAATTAAGTTAATATTAACATTATAAAAAAAATTATTTCACTTTTATACACAATTGCAACATTCTTTAGGTTATTATGACGGGGCATTACACTAATTATCCATTTAGCTAATAAACAAGTCTCCCAAGTCTTTGGATCCAAAAGGTCTAATCCACATCTATATTTTAGTTGTATAGAATAAAGAAAAAATGTAGATATATAACTCATTTTTCTATCCTAGTTAGTCAATAAGAAATTTCACATGATTTTATTTAAGTGGAATAGTATCCTTCCTTGGAGGGCATCCAACATCAGAAGTAGCATACATATGAGGTCAAGAATATCTTATTAACAACTTGAATTTTTCTAGCTAATGATAGAAATTTTATCCCCCAAGTATAGAGTTTTTTTTCAACTTATTTATGAACCAACTCTAATATCAAAAAGGGTGACACATAATATAAACTATATACCTAATTATTGAGTAATTTTCCCATGTTTGATTTTGTTCCATTCCTTAGGGATCCATTAAGGAATTAGATCAGCTTGAATCATTAATTTTTTTCTTTATTATGAGCTAAATTGGAACCCAAAATATAAGTAGCATAAATTTAGGACCTTCAAAATGTTAGCCATTTTTTTATTCAAAAAATTGAAGGAAAAGCATATTATCATCAAAGACACAAGAATTATTACATTTTTAGGGATAGATATACCTTTAATCAAATTTATTTGATTGCATTTTTACAATAGATAACTAAGACCATTAGAAATAAGAACATAGAGGAATGGTGATAAGGGACAACCTTTACTAATAGATTGTTGTAGATGGAAGAAATTAGACATGGATTTATTAATGACTAGTTAGGCATTAACATCATTAGGTAACATTCAAACATGCTTACATATCTTGGGACCAAAACCCAACCATTGCAATACTTTAATGGTAAAACTCCACAAATTTTCATAATCTTTATTGAAATATAGCTTAACCTATAAGAATTTCATCTTGATTGTTGAGTCCATTCACTAGTTTCCTAGGACAAGGTTAAGTTATCACTTGATTAAATCTTCCATTAAGGAACTGTGTTTGTTTAGGTCTAACTATCCCTTTTGCCAATATTTTGATCCTTGTAGCTAAGGCTTTATCAATAATTTTATGTGTTAAGAAAGGTAACAAAACACCATCTAGAAATATAATATGCATTGCTACCCTTCAAAATAAGCTTGATTAGGCCTTCATTGATATTAGGCCCTAATGAGCCCTATTCCAAAGCTTCTAAACATAGAAGATAAAAATATTTATTAATGTTTGATCACATTTTTGATAAAATTCAATTGAAAACCCATAAACATAAGGACTTTTGTTAGGATCCATTGAAAATACAACATGCTCCAAGTACTCAATAGAAATATTACTATCTAAAAACTGACTATATTCCACATCCACCTTCTTTGGAATATGGTCTTTAATAATATCATCCAATATTCCTAGTGTGTCTTTCCAATAAGACTTCTCTCTAAAAAAATCTCATAATTTTTTTGAAACGTAGATTTTTTTCTTCTAAATTCATACAAACTTTCCCAATATTATCTTGGATAACTTTAATATACTCCTTTTAATATTTATGATTTGAATATTGTCTTTTAATTTTGTAACTTCATCGTACATCAGAAAGTGAGTTATTTCCTTTTTATCTCATTGAGTGATGACAAAAGGGGTTCCAATGGAGCTTATTTTATTACAAACATCTTTTCATTCTTTTCGCAAAGGATGTGAATCCATGAAAAAAAAAAATTAGCTCCTTTTAAAGTTTTAATAGATTTATTAACAAATGGAAGATTGGTTTCAAGATGTATAACAGTAATAAAATTGCAAAAAAAAAAAGATTGGAGGCCCCACATAGAACAAGATTTCCTTTAAAAATAAACATTGTGTTGTGAAGAGAATTGTCATGTATGTCTTCCACCTTACATGATTACTTTTCCAAAAGCAAAGATCATGGAGTTAACAAATTGAAAGTTGCCACGTGGAAATAAATGATTGTATTGTTGGTCTTTAACGCATTGGCAAGTAATTATCATTTCCTACTTCAAACTTCCCAATGGTTATAAAGTGGTCAATGGACTTTAGAGAGATTTTAATCTCTTTATTTATTGTTTTAATTTTTCAGAAAGAGATGCAACAACAAATTAAATATTAAAGTTTCTTTTAAAAGTTGCAGGATGGGTGGTATTCTAAGTTTCTTTCTATGTCCCAGCATTATGAATTGATTAAGGGTTTAATGGTGGCATACATCATTAATCTGGGTATCTTTCTTGGCTCTATGGTGTATTCCATGAGCGGTTAGTTTGCTAACGCCTGGAAAATGCAGGCAGTTTCTTTGTATCTCTAAGGGTTTCTAGTCGTAGGTAAAACCAGGTTGTATTCGAGGTTTCAAGCCCTTGACTGTTTGTTTGATGCAACGGATGTAGTCATGTTTATCTTTTAGAAGCTATTGTTGTTGTAGGTTTATGGTTTATTTTTCTGTAGATTGCATTTCCTTGTATTAGGTTCTGAGGCCCCATCAAAACCCCCTTTTACCTCTAATCAAAAACAAATTAAATATTAAAGTGGAATGAGACACCTATAACAAATATTATAACTTTGAAATCATTGAAATTTTTGGATTTTTTAGAGGGAGGTTAAAAAGGGGATGTCTTGTTTTTGTAGTTGTTTTTCATTAATATTGGCACCTTGTTTATGTTAACTTGGGTGTTATGGAAAATATGAGCCATAGCTAAAATGTAGATGCAAATATAAAATGGGTGTATACAATTTATTTGTTAGAATGTCTTTTATGTTAATTTTAGTTTGTAAAATAAAATGAGGTGAATTTGTGAGGCAAATATTTCATGAAAAGGTGGGTTTTCATCTATTAAGTAATTTTCTTGTTAGGAGAGTTATTTTCCATACAAGACAAAATATTTGTACTAGAACATTTGGGGGAAATAATGCTTTACTCTACTAGATTAAAAAGAAAAGGTGAAATCTAAATATTCTTGTGGCATGTTCTTTGTTCCCATGTGCAATTGTGAAGTGAGGGTCCACATGGAGCCACTAGTCAAATTAGGGTCAAGTTTAATATTTTCATCTTCTATAAATTGTAATTTTATGTGTTTGTTATGGGTTGATCTTTTATTGTTCTAAGGTTAGTCCTGGAGCAACTAGGCTAGTCTAGGGTCTATTTATACAAACTAGAATAAAAAGTAGGTGTAAGTATCATGATAAAACTCTAGAATAATGTGAATATTGTCATATTTTGAGATCAATTTCTAATATGACACTATATTCTAGTAAGTTAATATAAGATTTTTTAATTCTTGTAATACATTCTATCTCCAATTCCCATTGAATTCTTTGAATAATTTTAAAAACTCTTAGATGCACAATTGCTATATTTTTATAAGAGATTAATTGGTTCACATTCTTGAGGAATGTAGTGAATCTTTTTATTAGGATTTTATCTTGACAAAAAATGTTCCTAATCTAATATGTGGGGTCCATAAAATAGAACTGGATAATTAAGAATTGGTTGTGTTGTTGAGGATAAGAAGGAATTTGAGGAAATAATATCTACAAGATAGAGCCAAGTCAACTAGGCTCATCTAAAACTATGAATTATTGTGTCATTATTGTTATTAGTTTTAATTTGACTCTATTCCTTCAAGTTTAGGCACTGATGTCTATTGATTGTAGTTGATCCCACATATCAAATTTAAAAATGAAAAAAATCTATAGAAAGCATAAGTTATTTGGTTCTACTTTTCTTCATGGAGCTTAATGATCCAATGAACCTAAATGCTTATCAATCCATCATCTCTTTGCTTGCTTGAGATAAGGATAAGGAAATTCCCATTAATTTTTCATTCACAAAATTTTTAAAGGTATAAAGGTTCATACTTGCACCTATAAAATGTTAAATTATATGCTCTTATATCTATGAATTTACCAATTATCTACATGTTTAAGGTATTTAGCTATAAATTTGTATGTCAACATAATATGGGCTAGTGACTATAAATAGGGCTTATGCATTATGCTAATTGGATTTGGTTTTATCTTTGTGAAATTTTATGTCAAAGATACATATCTTTATTTAATAACTATTTAATAACTATATTAGAATCACCATCTTGAGCCTTGTGAAGCTCAAAGTTAAGGAGATAAGGTCCAGTCTTGTTTAATTGGTTTTTTCTTATCGTTGAGTCTTTTATGGGTTAGTTATTTTTCTTGGACCAACTTGATCTCTAGATCTAGGCATTGTATCATCTCTTATAACAAGGGTTGCAAGGAAAAATTCCAATAGGCTAATAAAAGGTGGATGAAAGAAGGTCTACATGAATTTTAGTCTAAAGTACAAGTGGTAGTGATGTGGTTTTGGACTAAAACATTTATATTTTATCTCAACACATTGGAGTAGATACAAATGGGAAAGGAGAAAGTTTTAGATTGAAAAATTAAACCAAATGGGAAATAAAATAGGGATTAAGGATTGGGAGGGTGGTAGGATGAGGGAGGAAGGAATCCCTAGAATAATTCAAAATAATAATATATTAATATAAAACTAATAAATATAAAAGCTTACCTAGCTCCAATCCTTGATAAATTTGATACCTTTCTATAAAAAAATAGTCGAGGTAATATATGTGAGCAAGATAAAAATTATCTAAAGGTGAGACTTGAAAGCTAATTCATTCTAATAATATTTGAATAATGCAATAGTGTTGTGTGTGGGATAAAATAAAAAACCTTGATGACCAACATAGATATTTACCTTTTCTATGTTCAAATGAGACAAAGTTTAGGGGATTTTATAGAGTTGCTAAGAAATTTTGGGGAAGAATTTATGGTAGTGTTGCCACATTAAATTACACCCTACTGAACATGGATTCGACATTCGAATGACACAATGGAAATAACCTCAAGGTGTGGGACCTTGCAAGATGAGGTCAAGTCTTCAAAAGAAGGTCAAATTCCTCTTCTGATCCAAGTGCACATGTGTTGGTCCAACCCAGCACGTGAAATACTACCACTACCCTACTATATTCAACCTTTGAAATGATTTTTTGATGTGCCACAAATACTCCTCTTTGGTCCTACTAAAAATAGAATATCATGATCTATGTAAATAATAATGAACTTACCATTTAGAAAATTCTTCAATGCCTTATTCATTAGTCTCATGAATGTGCTTGGTGTATTAGTTTACCCAAAAGGAAAGATTAACCACTCATGCAAACCCTCACTTTTCTTGAATGAAATCTTCCATTCATCACCCTCTCTTAAATCTAATGATACCCACTCTTCAAGTCAATCTTTGTAAAATACTTCAAGTGCCACTCAAAAAGTCCATAATATCATACATCCTTTGCAATGGGAATTAGTACTTAATAGTGATCTTGTTGATATATTTTAAATATGTGCACATCATCCATTATCCATCTTTCTTCAGTGCTAAAAATATTGGTATTGCACATGGGATTACACTTTCTCTAATAAATTATTTTGCTAGCAACTATTGCACCTTTTTATTTAACTCTACATTTTCTATTGGTTTCATCCTTGTGTTACTTTGTTTGGAAAAAAATATCTTAGTTATCAAATACATTTGATGATTGGTACTCCAAACTAGTGGAAATCCTTCTAGTACATTCTCTAACATAATACCATGATACTCCAACAATTTAGTGACTTTCTTCTATGGTGGTTCTTCCTCATTTTTGGTGGCATTCTAAATGTCACACCTTTTTGGAATCAAGGAAAAACACATGTATTCACATCTCATGAAATCCAAAAATAAATCCCATCAACCAAACAAATTCTACCATTACTACATAGTTCACTTTCTCTCTCTTCTTCTAAAGGTATATAAAAATGTGTTTTATCATTCTAGGTCACCATGCAAGTATTATATCTTCGATCATGAAACACCTTTCTATCATATTTCTATGGTATTCCCAACAATATATGGCACACACCCATTTGCATAATATCACACAATACTTCATCATTGTATGCTCCTATGTGAAAGTTCACCAAACATTGCTCACCAATATCTTATTTTCACATTGAATCCATGACATCCTATATGGTTTTAGATTTTTTATCCTTTTGAATTTCATCTTATTCATGATTTCCTCAAAAATCAAATTGTTTGTACTACCACTATCAATGACAACTTTACAACACTTACAGGTCTCTTGATTTGCATTTTTTTCTAAAAAAATCTTTCATTGCATTGTTATCTCATATGTTTCTATCAATAACAAAGCTCTCTTCATTTCCAATGATTCACCCTTCTTAGGTTTTCCTACTACTTTTTTTATCCAATGGGTTCTTCCTCCACATATATTGTTTGTGCATTATTCTCTGCCCTTTTTCTAACACTCCCTTTGTAGCATTCAAATGTCCTATGTCCTTCACCTCCACATTTGAAACAAGTTACTCTGAATGGTCTCTTATTAAATCCCTTGTCACCCTTTTGATGTCTCTCATTGTGGTAGAAAATCCTACCAATCCTCCCTAAAAAATTATTGCCTCTTTTATCATTAAAATATGGAATTTATTCCTTATTATGTCTTATATGTGACCTTCCCTCACCACTTTGTGATCTACCTCATTGGAATCTTCTTCCTCTATCTCTCTACTTCTGTTCAAATATTTTTTTCAAATATTCCTCAATATTTATCACAAACTGGTATGCTTCTTCAATTGTTGTCACCCTTACTAAACTCAATTCTTATTTAATGTTTTTTATAAGGTTGTTTATGTACCATACTAATTTCTTCTTGCTAGCCTCACCATATCTAGTTCAAATAATTATCTTATGAAATTATTTAGTATACTCCTTCACCCAATTTTTTTTCCTTAGGTTTTGCAATCTCTTTAGAAGATCAAGCTCATAACCAATAGGTATGAATTGATTCTTCAACATTGTCACCATCCTATCCCACTTTATGACCCTTTATTTTCCCCTCCTATTCCAATCCAGCTAAACTTCCTTCAACCAAATAGTAGCATGTCCTTTCAACTTGGTTTTTTCAAACCTCTCTCTTTCTAGATCTTTGATTTCTTCATACTCAAATTATTCTTCCATATCATGTATCCAATCAATCAAATTATCAGGATTCAAATCTCTAGTATGGTTATAAATCTCAATTATATCTTCAAAATAGATTTCAAATTTTTGATCTGATTTGATTCTTCCTCTTCTATGGTTTCTTAATCTTGATCTAGATTTTGAGCTTCTAATTCCTCGTCATTACTCTCATTCTCTATGGTTTCTTAATCTTTTCTCATGCTCTTCTACAACATCTAAAGGATCTTCATTGTCCCCATAATGTCTAAATTTTCTTCCATTATTTCAACAATATTGGCCATACTAGTCATCCTCCTTGGTGATATCCTTCCTTGGATCTAGCGCAACTACCTTCTAGGTCAGCAATCTAGCTACAAGGTTTCAATTTCCTCGTAGTTGGCGATATGTTGATAAACACTTGCAGGTTGCACCAATTTGACATTCTATTCACCCTTTAATCTTTTAATATCTCTCTCCCAATGGGTTGAAAACTCACTCTAATACCACTTGATGTAGTCACATCCATGGAGTGTCCAAAGAAATGACTATTTGACCATGCAACTTAGAGTTGACACATCAAAATCAACAAGGAATAACTCACATCTTCTCATTATTCATTATCATAGAATGGTTATAGTTGGCTAATTATCCTATCACATGTGTACATTACAAAGATAAACTTGCTTATAGGCCACCACATGATTATTACAAGCTTAGATGCAAAGTTATGACAATAACAACTACTATCACTCTACTACTATCATGAATTGACTTGCTAATTACTATTCTCCTAAGATTGATTCTTCATTTTTTTCTTCCATATGAATTTAAAAGGTGTTTGTACATCAACTCTAAGATTTATGAATAATTTATGTCAGCCATAAAGTTTTGCAATCTCAATGTCCAATGTAATATGTACATCAGCCAAAATCCACTAGTGAAACATTGGGAATTGAAGAAAATCAATGTGGTTAGAAATGAAGGTCCAAGTTCTAGTCTTGTATTGTCTTGAGATATGTTGGACTAACTATTGCAAGGAATAAAAAGGTTTTACAAACTTTTCTTGATGAACTATATGTTGATTGTTCTAAGTTGTGATATTTTGATAGTAATAACTTTTTGCACTTAAATTCATAAATCTTGAGATCTAGATATGATATTTGTGAGCTATTGTAGAACTGTCACTCTCCCATGAGCCACAATGAGATTCTATGGTGAAATTTGGTAGGTTTCTTTGGTATGCTCCTACATAAATATACAATAATATAATAAATTAATGGAGCTAGTCAAGGGAAGGCTTAGAAGTAATAGTTCTCAACCAAGGCCTAGAAGTAGGGGTGCTTGGCCATTTTGGATTTTTTACTAGAGAATCATATTTTGAATAGATTTTTCAATTATTAATCTCGCAATTAATAAATATTTTTATGTTTCATAATCATATTTAGAATATGTGGTGTGTATAAATATGTTTTTATAGAAGGAGAAAAGTTAGAATTGAAAGAAAGAGATACGCAAAGGAAGTGTTGATGCAAAGGAATTATTTAATGATTAAGAACTTTCCATAAATATAATTGGATTATTTAAGGAGGGATACAATCACTCACATTTTATTAAAGAAAAATTGTAAATAATAAAGTTTTTTTAAAAGGAACATCTCCAAAATTGAAGAGACCCTATGAAGAGGTGAAGCCCTCATGCCATATAAAGGAAGGATGAATTCCCAAAAGGAAATAATTATTGGAACCTTCCTAATGGAGGAAGAGGAAACAAGAAGAGAATTTATCTTACAGTGTGAAGAGATTTGGTAGAGGATTTAATATTTACCACTGAATTTCTTAGAGATGAAGAAAAAGTGACAAGATTAATCAAATAAGAAAGGATTTTAATTTTGGAAAGAGTTCCAATAATTCAAAGGAAAAAGGACATAGGGAATCAAGGATAAACAAGGTAGGAAAGAGAGTGAAGGAGAACCCTTAGTAAATAAAAATAAATTAGAGGCACTGACTACTTCAATAATAGATCCAAATTAAATAAAATTGTCCATATTCAATAAGGATGTTGAGGAAGAAACCAAGCACATATTTATCTTTGAGTGTGCTTAGATAAGGAATAGAATAAGGGATAACCAAAGTAAATTTGGTGACTTTTTGGAGATGTTAAGGGATGAAGTACTTAAGTTGTACATGAAAGAGTGGCCGCCTCATTACATAGAATAGGTTGTGTTGAAAGAATAATATTGAAACAACTTCAAATATCTAGAAGTCCCATCACAGAGTGTTGGTAAAATGAGAGAAATGTTATAGAAGAAAGGGGAGACAATAAGAGAATTTAATTAGAGATTTTGAGGAGTGGTGAAGAAATTGGAGGAATGACTTATTGAAAAACAAAGTTTTGAATGGTTTACATCTAGATTATTTTCTCAAATTAGAGCATCTCTAAATTGAAAAAAAAATCAACACCTACATAGAAGAGGTAGAGTTGGCTTACAAGATTAAAGGTCAAACTTGGAGAAGGAAACATGAGAAAAATGAGAGTGAAGAAATAGAAAAACTAGAACTAGAACTAGAACAATCAAAGATAATATTTTTTAGCAAAAGTAGAAAATTATAGGAAGGTATCACCCCTTCACAAAATGAAAATATGGTGCACCTCTTGTTTGAATGAAGGCCACTTGAGGAATGATTTTCTAGTGTTGGAAGGAAATAAAAGAGATACAAAACTCATATTAGATTATATAGAACCTCCTAGAAGGTTGAAATATTTTTGTGGTATTTTAGAGAATGGGATGACCATAAAAAAATTGAATACTCATTTTTAATTTTTCAATAAGAGAAGAATGAACCTTGGTGTAGTATAGAAGTGAAGAGAATAAGATTATTTATAGATGAGAAATGAGAATAAGAGGGTTGGTAGAAAGACCTTCCCAAAATTAGGATCATGGTTATCATAAACCACAAACTAGAGAAAACCAAAGAATGATAAATAAAATCTAGCAAGCCACAGGTCAAAGATGAAAGACTCTCCATCCAATTAAAATATGAATATTCACAAGGTGGAAATAAACACTATCATAATAGTAAAAAGGGAGGAAGCAGTGTGGGAAGAGGTCATCTACTTTAAATGCAACTAATTAAAGACATCAAATTTCCAAATATATGCAAAGATTAAAGGCATCAAACTTCTTATGCACAAATATGTTCAAAATGTGACAAGATCAATGATGCAAATTCATGAAATGAACGATCAATAAAAAGACAAATATGGTGGTCCAAATCTACCACAAAGTGTTATAAAATGCAAAATCCAAGACCTCAAAAAAGTGATTCATTATTTTCCTTAATAAAAATAAAATGTGATGTGTAAGCAACAACACACAAGACAATCAATTTCCAAATTCTAATACATTTATTTAGACTTGCCCTAACTTTTTGATACCTTGACAAATCATACTGTACATTTAACTTTCATAATATATTCTACATGTATTATTTCCAATCCCAACTTATTGTTCTAAATCTGATTTATAAACAAGCATCATATTTATGTAGGGAAATATTTATTTCCATATGAGGATGATATTGTGGGATTAAATGAATGATTAAACGAGTTTGAGATGTCAAACTCTGTATAAGTCAACCTCGCGACACATTTGTCAATGTTAGAAAAGATTAAGCAAAAAAATGGACGCCATGAATGGAATGCAAGTGGAACCAGAAAAACTTTCAAGTACAACCAAAATACCTGTAACTCATTGGGTCCTTAAAAAAAATCTCTGAAACAATTATCATAAACAGTATCTCAAAGCAAAATGATAAATCAAGTTTAGACAAAGGGGAATATACCATCAACTGTTGGTTTAATAATTGTTAGTAAGACCAGTTTTATAGATAATCTCTGTGAAACAGAGATATTGGTGGTACACTAAGATAATTGGCTTTTGATGCAAACTTTTTGACCTTACACATTTGTCTGAGCTCTGGTACGTCGATGCCAAAGCATGGACCGCAGTGCCCACATTGTCAATGATTCAAATCTGATTTGTCTTCAGTGGTGTGGAACCCACGAAAACTGCACTACTTCCACTGCTCGAGGAAGTATAATGGCTGGCATGCCATGACAAATTCTACATGGAGATTCTCATCACTCTTGCCCGGCGGAAGTAGCGGAATGTATGGAGGCGTAAACTTACAAGTTGGTATACAAAGAACAGAATACATCTTTATCATCACATGGATTCTAATCACAGTGTAGTCAACTTCATTGAATGTTAATCTAACTTGCTTTAAACACATGCCTTCTCATTTGCAATTGTACAAAGAAGTTGCTTATACATAGGGCATTGTGAGAGAAATGAGTTAAAAGGGTTTTATAATAAGTAGAATGTTGGTTTAAGGATTTTTAGGTAGGGTAGTTTAAGGTAAGTGGATTTAGTTGTGCATGAGATTTAATGTTTAAGAATATTTGAGTTAGAGTAGTATTGGGTTGGTTGATCTCATAAGAAGTTCTTGTATTTCACTCTTGTGCGCATCATCTAGATGCAAGGTATTTTAAGTGAATTATTCATAGGTATGAAAGGTGGGTTCTTGTGAACTAGTACTCATGATATATGGTTCCAAAAATCAGAAGTTTCCCAAGTTTCCAGATTTCTAAGATTTTATGAGACAATGCTTATAGGTTAAAAACACTTAGAGGAGAAGATGTTCCTCTATCCATCAATGGGCAGTTTTTAAAACATTATTTCCATGCTTAGGTCACCCTAAAACCTACCCCCTTTGTACATAATTAGTTTTATATTTTCTTTCATTTGGTTTGTTTTGTTGTCTATTATGGGTTGGCTTTCCTTTTGGGTGTGTTGGTTAGTATAACAATGAGGCTTTTGGAGTGTCCCTAAGTTTTTCTTTGAGAAACATCAGTCATGACCCAATAAGTAGATAAAGAAGTTCTTTGTTAGTGTTGGATGATAGGAACTTACTTATTCTTGGGAGATGAATTCACAGTTTTCTATAGCTTGAAGTATTTTGAAATCTTATATCTTTCACATTTTAAGAAATATAAGGTTGCTAAAGGGTTCTTTGTGATGTTGTATTAAGTCAAAAGTTTTCAGTTTCCACCTCAACTGCCACTATGATTCCCTGCCCAACAAAGTTAAATTAAGCATACATAAAGCTAGAAGGAAATCAAAAGAAGATCAAATGAAATAATAGGAAATACTTTATAGTACTCTCATCATATGATTCAACTAGTTGGGGAATTCAAGTATCTCTACCGGGGTTATAGATGTCTAGCTGGTAGTAGAGCTATACTTTGAGTGGGATCATAGTGACAACCTCGTCAAGGTTATAGATGTTTAATTTGCAGCAAGATGATGCTGAGGTTTATTACATGAGGTAGAACTTATTTATTTTGCTTAATACAAAGGATCTTAGATTCCCTTAGTCACTTAAAGATGGGAAATAATGTATTTGTACACACTTGGATTCTTAGCATATGAATAGTTATATTAGCTTAGTATTTTGATTCCTTGATAAGGTGTTCACATTCATTTGACCTAGTGTGTGAATCAAAACCAAAGATTTTTGGTTCTTGACTATTGTTTATCTTTAAAATTATCTAAAGCATTCCCCAAAAAAGTCACCATTTGTTGTGTCTTGCACACATGCCCCATTTAAAACATAGACCCCTCTATTCTTCGTCTTTAGTTTTTGGTTAGTCTGAGTCTCATTTCTTGATCTTTTTTCTTTAGTTTCGTATTTTTCTTAACGAAGGTTTTAGAATTCTAGATGTTTATGATTAAGATGGGTTTAATGATTGAGGTATTAAAAGTTGGCAAATTAAATTTGATCCCTTAGTTGGCTTTTTGTTTGAAAAAGTTGTAGGATTTGCACTCTCATCTAGATGTAGAACCTTTTGACCCTTTTGGATATAGTGTATTCTATTAAAAGTTTAAAATTGTGGGTTGTATGCTTTTGTTTGGCTATTGCAAAAATTCGACCCCTACTTGGATATATCCTGTATGCATCGAATGTCCCACAAAGTTGGAAATTCTTGCATAAGCTTGATTTGGTGCTCCCCAATCTATCCATATGCGAACAAACATTAATTAAAAAAACCTAGTGAGGATCTGAGTTGAATTGAACTTTAGTTTCCTCATTTGTGTTGTTTTCCTTTGCATTCCAAGTTGTGATCAAGCTTCGAAATGATTTAAATCTCCTTATCATTTGAGGGTGTTCATCAAATCATTTACAAAATTTTATCCTTTACCAATTAGGTATGTTGACCTAGCCCTTAATCAAATCCATTTGTAGGATTAATAAATAGTTCATATTAGCCTTGGGAAATTTAAGAAAAAAATGTTTAAATTGGATATAAATTGGGGTTATTCCCTATACAATGAATTCCATGGTATGTGACTAGAAAATCCACCAGGGAGTCATTTGGAAGGCCACAATGTCATCTAAAGATTTGTGGGTTTTCCCTATAATGACATTTTTCTACCTATGGAATCATGCCCTAGATTGTGTTGATGCCCTTTTAACTCACCCCATGATAAAACTATTGGAGAATGCCAAGATCAAATAGCATGAAACAAACTTCCACAAGTGAACAAAATAAGCACAATAGTATGTCTACCAATATACAAATGAAGATTGTATAATACAATGAGAAAGCCTTGCATATGTAGGGAAGGTAGATGAGATAGGAAAGTAGGACTAAACAACTGACCAACCCTCCAAATGTGCAATACTTGTGAGCTCACTTGACAAATGTGTGAGCATGCATCAAATATACATGCAAAAGGTGTCTCAAATGATGACAACACATGTCTCAATGCTATGAAGTGAGACAAAATCCTAAAAGTCCTTAAGTAGAGGCTTAAGCAATATGAATAGGACTCTCTTAGGTAGGCTAAAAGCTAACTAGTTTGATAAAGTCACCATTTACACCAACAAAAACTTGTTACACTCCATGAAAATGTGATTATATAATTTAAAGTTTTTCCTTACAAGCACAATTTTGTTACATAGTCTTAATAGATCATTTGCTTGCCTCATAGGTTTGCGTGTGGGATTTGGATTTTCTAAATTCATCCTAAGCTAATGTTAAGTTGTTGCATTTTTCCTTGTTCTTCACAAACTTTATTCAAATGCAAAGGATTTACTTTGGGGGGTTAGCAGAAATTCAATCACTTTGTGGATATATCCTTGTGCCTTGCCTCATCCTTTCTATCTTAGCAAATTTTTTTCTACCACTTTTATTCTTCCAAAATTTTGTAGAGCTTTCACTTATATGAGTCTTCAAATACCTTCTGAATCTATCCCTTTCACCATCATCGCCCCATATTTCCTTCTGCCTTCAAACATCCTATAATACATTGTAGACCCAATATATCCTTATATCTTTTAAAAACCTGCTATATCCTTATATCTTTTGACGACCCTTATATTTCTCAAAAGCCTACAATAACATTGTGGCCTTCGTAAACTCACTAGATTCTTGGACTTTAAAATTCCTACTAAAACATATGAACTTGAACATTAGCATTACTTCCTTAACATTGTGGACATATCCATAGCTCTAATGTAGTTCTGCACGGTATCCTTTAAGGCTTTCAAAATATCGTCAAACAGATAATTTATTGATTTGCACCACTTTACCCTCAATGAGGATACATTCGGATGCCCATCGAATGTTCACAAGATTCCACAAACATTAGAGTGTTCACTGAAAAGAGGAATATTTTGTTTAGGCATCACTTTATTCAAGTCTTGGACATGTCCAACAACCCATTGACAACCCACAATGTCTAGTTAACTATAGAATTTTTTCCCATCTCATATCTCACCAAAATTCCATAAACCCTTAATTAAAGCTTGGATGAATAATTTTTGAAGGCATATTTTTAAGCTTAATAACTCATGATTGTCTACATTTAGTTGCACCTAGAAAACCTGTAATGATGATAAAAGTGTGTAGATTGTTAAATTAATTAGGTTTTTCTCAAGAGCAACATTTTTTTTATTGAGATTGAGTTGTTTTATAATGAAAACGTCCAAATACTCAAGAGATTTTTGCAATGATGATAAATTAGGGTTAATTTTTTATTTTTTTTTATTTTGCATAAGTTTGAATTCAATGAATATCTTTTGCAATGTAAGTTCTAGTATTATTGTATTAGAGTGACTTCAAATGATGATATTATGTTGTTGACTAACTTCCCACAATATAATTTTTTATATGATAAGTGTTTTATATAGGATTATTTATTAAGTCCTTTCATGCAAGAGTAAATGTCTAGGTTCAACCAAATGAAGTACAAACTCAAGGGAGTATTCCATGAATCTAAATTTAATTCAAGCTGAAATTTTATAGAAAAATCCAACCTAGGGTATGTGTATTTAGAGGATTTCAAAGAAAAAATGTTTGGAGCTAATCCCACTCCGAGAGTTAAGAAATTGGTCAGTAGTTTCATATCACAAGTTGTAGGATTTCCTACTTATACTCAATGTCTAGATCATATTATGGAATACAAACAGTGTTATGTCTCTAAACAAAGGAATATTGTGGCTCTTGATGGAAGAATTCTAGTTGATCTTTCTACTAAGGTGATCACTAAAGCCTTTGGCATTCCCTCTTAACTTGTTATTACTGATATAAAAAAATAGCAAGTTCAAAATGTTTATGACCACTTGGCCTAGAGAAATGTAAGGTCATTAATGACCATTGGATGAAGAAGCCAAGGGTAGAATCAACCAAAATTCCTAAGAAATTATATAGGAGTGATTTCATTATGAAAATCAATGACTTGGTGACCTTGTTGAGTAGAGTAATGGGTTTTTGATTTGCTTCATCATTTCAAGACTAAATGATATATTTCATTGAGGAAGTTATGAATGGAGATAAGAAAATATATAGTTCCAAGATAATAAGTGACAATATCCACAATCAACTCATGGTCATGATCTAAAAGAATCTAGAATTTTCTATATATGACCTCTTATGTGGTATATATGTTGGCCAAGAGTTTTAGATACAAAGGATTAACATGCATATGAAACATTCATAATGCTCTCGACCTAGTGAAAACTCCTCAAGTCAAATTACAAAGGATTCAATGATGCATTTGTTATGCATATCACAAGAATGTTGCAAGGAAGCCTTTAGAAGCTAGAGATTATCAGAACCATTGCATGCATCTATTCAAAGGGTTTGAATATTGGTTCATCAAGTTTCTAAAGTTCATAGAATTAAGAATAGAATGATTTTCTAGAAAACTTTATAGATTGCTAAAATATACAACAAATAAGATAGTATTATTAGAATCAACTAGGCAATTGTGATATTCAAACAAGCTCCTACAAGGTATATACATATTTGGTGTTCCATGTCATCTTGAGGTTGACAAGGGATTATTTTATTGTCCTTCACAATCTGCAGAAGGGTCACATGTGTAATTGCAATGTGTCACTTGATCTTCTATCAAGCAAGGTCATATTTTGACCCATGTCATAAACTAGAGAACAATGTGGGTAAGCAGTACCATCATAAGGAATAGATTGAATATTTTTGGTTTAATTGCTCTAATGAGCATGACGTAAGAAAAATACTATTCTCTAAACTCTCATTGGATTCCATCACAAAATTCAAGATTGTTGTGGTGCCATATCAACTGTTTGATGATGGACAACTAGTGCACGAAGAATAATATAGATAAGTGTTTGATAAAACAATCCCTTCTCCTGACTAGGTTGAGGAAAAATTTAATAATATTGAAAAAATAATGCAACCAGTAATCGGTATAGAAAGAAATGGGTGGACACACAAGCAACTAATTTTATTTCTTAAGATGTGTCATTGATGTACAAGCTACTAGATCCCAAGAAGAAGGAAAAGCAGTCCACATTAGATGAGTTAGAGTCTTCTGGAGGAGAAGATCCTTCTAAATGAAATAATGGTGAAGATACTAAAGAGGAAGAAGTTAGAACATCTCCTAAGCATAAAGTAAAGGGAAAAGAAAAAAGAAAAAGAAAAACAAAGATAGTCTACTGATAGAACCAAGGTGTACAAAAGGAAGGGAGATCAACCTAAAGGGCTTGAGAAGAAAACATTGAAAAGGAAAAAGAGAAACAAAAAGAAATATCTATTCAAGATTACCCTCCCACTTCCTCCACTCCTCCTACTAAGACTGGACACCTCCACTTACTACTTCTATCTTCTCCATTTATCAGGAAAATTGTTCTACTACCAAAAAACCACATCACTTAGCATTAAAGTGTTTATTTCCACTATCACTCCTAGCACCATAACTTCTTCCCCATTGAAATCACCATTTCATCTCCTTCACTTCCTTCTATTTTCTCACCTTTTCAAATCATCCCTCAACAACCACTATCAACTATCATTCCCATTGCCAATTCAACCATATCTAGTATTTCTTCTACCATGCCTTCCATATCTCTCTCGTTCTAGGCACTCCCATCACTTTACTATCTTTTTTCATTTCCCAACTCACCCAGGCCTTACCTAAGGAAGTTGTAGCCAATGTACTCTTTGACGTGAAAAAGGAATTTTTGGCTCAAACCATTGTTCTTTTAGAATTTTATTTGTCTCATGAACATCTTGAGCCTCCATTATTCGAAGGTATTGATCAAGTATACAAGGGATTGGAAGCTCAAGAGATCACCAACATGGATGATGAGCCCCTCCTTCTATACATGATGATGCTACAATTAAAATTATAGAGAAAAATGTAAAGGTTATTAATGAAATATTTTAGGATACATATCTTTTCAAAAATGAACAACATGAAGTGACTGATAAGATCCTTTCCAATGAACAAATTCTATAACAAGGTCCATTTACTTAAATCAAGAGATATCAAATAAAGGAGATAATCAACAAGAATTCATTCATTCTTCACCTCCACCACACAAAAAAAATAGATGATTTAATAGCACCTAAATGGCTATAGTCTCAATTGAAATAAAAGCAACCAGTTATTGAGGTTCCCACATGTATTAGACAATTAATTTTTTAAGTATAATTGAGAAACCTAAAGAAAAGAAGAAAGAAAGGATATAGTCTCATATTTCCAAAGATGCTTCAAGATCTAGGGCCATGCATATTTCTACCTTGGTGGTATGGAAGGATAATAGGGATATGAGGCCTAAGGATTTCAATATCTCTACTATTAATTTGGGACCCACTACCAAAGTTCATGAAATTGAAGAATTACAAGACTTTGTGACTACCATAGTATAGATCTAATTTGGATAAAGATGAAACAAAAAAACACAGTTGAAGGCACACATATCAAATTATAGGCATATATCAAACATCTTGTGGCCCCTTTCAAGAAAGATGATGGTACTATAGTCCCATCAGTGGTTGTATCCTAGCAAGAAGTGGATCATATTGAAAAAATGAGATCCATGGCTCAAGCTACTCAAGCATGGCTAGATGATGTGCATAATAAAGGTTTCCAAACCATAGATGAGGCAATACAAGTGTACAAAGATTTATTTTCCTTGGGAAATGATATGAATAATTTGCTACATGATTGTAAGGGAAATGAAAAGTTCCATTTTAGGTGTTTCCAAAGATAGAGGCCATATGCAAGTTACCACGTGAAATTATGGTAGAAGAAAATATTTTGAGAAAAGAAGATTTATGTGAGCCACATTACTGGATGCATTCCGTGAAATATAGAAGAGATATAGTTGAAAAGGCTTAATATGAGGCATTACATATGAAGTCTCATATAGATAATATTTCGGATAGTTGTGCTAACTTCCTCAATGTTTTGATTGGGCATCTTGTTCTATTGAATTCAATGTTGATTTATTTAAGCAACATTGGAAGTTGTTGATATATATAAATTCTTAGGATGTCAAATTTAGTCATGATAATTTTCATTACTGCTATATTTTTGCCCAAGATCAAGAATTTTAGGATGGTACACATGCTAAGAAAATTTCATGTAATATTTTTACTAAGGCATACGATACCCAATGCTCCATAATTCATGTTACAAAATTTCCTCCTCCAAATTATATTACTCTCATTCTTAATACATTCATGATATATGAAAGGGAGGAGAAGGTAGATGGGAAAATAATTATTGAAGATGATATACCTTGAATCTAATTATAACTACATTTTGTTGCAAATTAATTCCTTTCTTGAGGTGTTCTCTTAGGAAACATGCCATGTTGAATCTTATTCCCCAATTCTCAAGAAGATATTTGGTCTTGTGACCCTTCTTTGAAAATTGTGCCAAAATTCGTCAGTTGTTATGCCAGTTGTCTTAAAAGATGTTTTTCTCTTAAAAAAAACATTTAAAAGGTGTTATTTTGTCTTTTTTCATAAAGAAAAAAGTGTAACAAAAATTAGTTTAAGTATAATATTTAATATTGCCCCAAGAATTAAATGCAAATATAATTTGGACCTTTGGTGTTGGATTAATCCTCACCCTTTGAATTGTATACTAAGTTTTTTTTCTTTCTATATAAAATGCAATCATGTAAAGGATTGGATCAAGAATTGTTGAACTCAACTATTTTGAAATTAATAAAAGAAGAAGCATTGTTGATTCATGTCATATGATGTTTCAGATAGTTAGCATGGATCCTCTTCGATATTAGATGAAGTTCAATTGCACTTATGATGAAATGATTTGATATTTGATAGATCTCCAATTCATATCATTTTTTATTTATTGATTGTAAGTTGCTTTGCATGGTTTTTCGAAACATATTTTGAATAATAGTTCAATTGTGAAGATTTGATTAAGTTATGCCAGATTTGGATACTTAGTGGACTTTCATAGTTGGAAAATATTTATTCATTTGAAGATTGTACTGTTTATGTGGTGTTGTGAGTCCCTCTAATTAAGAATAAATTGGTTATATGTGGGATCCATCTATCTAAAGCATTGAATTTTTATTGTGATTGTCTGATAGGATTTATAAACCCTTCTATCTCATCTATCTTTTGAATTTTTTTTAAATATTAGAATTAGCTAGGAAAAGCATCATTTCACTACTAAATTAGATGATAAAGATCATTTTCAAATCCTTGATCTGAGGAAACATTTAGGGGTTCAATATTGTACAAAAAATCATATCAAAACCCTCATTAGATTTCTAGCTCATAAAGTAAGGCCCCTTGTTGAAACAACAAAGCACATTGAAAAAATAAGTTATCTTGCAAGTCAAGACTCAACATTCGAAGCCTTTGGGGTAGTCATTTTCTTATTTATTAGGATTTGATTCCTTTTAAGAGAGGAAAAACTTACTAAGTATTTTATCTAAAGTTGTTGCATGCAAACATACCCATCAATAAAAGTGTCATGGATCCACACCTTGAAACTTTTCAAATGAGGTATTAGAAATCTTCTAAATCTCATTCATGGAGCTACCAATAAATGTTTTTCTTGGCTAGAGATTTAAATAAAATTGAACTTGTGTAACCAAAGTCAAGAGACCTTTTAGGCTATTATTTATGGTATTCCTCCCCAAATTATCCATAAATTAGGGTTAGATTATCTAATCCTTGGTCAAAGGATTATAAACGATATTAGATAATGCATCATTTCATAATTATAAGCCCTACAAAGTATATTTGTGGCATTATCCTCATCTTCCTATGGTTGGCCAACTAAACCATTGTTGAAAATTTTATTCTTCTATGAGAATTTGGCATCATAGGTTCTAGGTTATCTAGTCAGCTATTCTTGAGCCTAAATTGGCTTATTTTTCTTGATGTATATTTATCAAGGTCTTTCACTTGGTTCTCATTTAATGCATTTGGGAGTTCCTAATACCTATTGTTCATTTTGTTGATAATTGGAGACTCTCAAGTATCTTTTTTGGTTTCACCATAAATCTCTAGAAGATTGAAATTGGATCCATGATTTCTTTAGGCCTTTTAGACCCACTCCTTTTTCCATGGCATATGATTTTGTAAGTAGACTAGCCTTGTTTCCCTTTCAAGTATACCTAGATTTTACATGCCTTCTAAGGTAGATATTATCTTTAACATTTGAAAAAAAATATATTCTTCTTTCAATATGTTCTACTGATGTTCATTTATTTCTTTACACTAAAGGTATGATTTGTTATAATGCACCTATGCAAATTCAAGTGCAAGCTATCAAGGTTGTACTTGAGGTGATCTATTTGTGGGAGCTTTTGGAGTAATGAGAAATACTCCTTACACTATTCCCAAAGTTCCACCTTCCTTATATTCCCCTCCTTGAGGATGTCTGTGAGGTCACAACTAATATGCTAGAAAAGACCAAGGTTCTTATTCCCATGGCTCTTAGCCCCAAGAAACAAAGACAATGCTTCTTGTGGTTGTTCCTAGTCCTCAGGGTCACATTCTACCTCCTCTCACAAAAGTAGTGTTTCTAGTGTCCAAACTCTAGCAAGGTTCATTGGCTAGAGTTGGCCATTTCTCCAATTTGTGCTCAACAACTTTGGAGGATACTTCTAAGGAAGAGGGTGTCCTCATTAGCTAGGAGTTGGTTGATGATCTTGCCTCTAACTTAATGTTTGGGGGAAACTTTTTGGTAAAGACCCCCTCCTCTTGAAATTGCTTTAAATAGCTACGTAGCTTTTTATGTTATCTATAAACAAATTTTACCCTTTATCTCTCATTTGAACTTGATGCTATGTAAATGTTAAGGGTTTATCTTTTTACCACCTACCTTTTTTCAAATATTATACTATTATCTCTTACTTTAATTAAAAGTTAAATAAATATTCATTTACAACCAAAAAACCAAAAAAACCTTAAATAATTCTAAGAGTTGATTGATGATAATCATGCCTTTAGTGATGTTTGGGGGAAAACTTGTTGATAAAGACCTCCTCTTGGAATTGCTTTAGCTACATAGTTTTTTATGTTATTTTCAAGCTTGACCCTTTGACATGTTATCTCATTTAAAGTTGATGTTATCCAAAGTTTATGGATTTATCTTTTTACCACCCACCTTTTTTCAAATATTATACTAATACCTCTTACTTTAATTAAAAGTTAAATAAATTATTCATTTGCAACCAAAAACCCCAAAAAACCTTAAATTATTCTAGAAGTTGGTTGATGATAATCATGCCTTTGGTGATGTTTGGGGGAAACTTGTTGATAAAGACCTCCTCTTAAAATTGCTTTCCCTACATAATTTTTATGTTATTTTCAAGCTTGACCCTTTCATCTGTTATCTCCGATTTAAAATTGCAACTAACTACCGTGTTAACCAGAGCTGGGCAGTTCCTGTGACGTGTGTTTCGACGTTGGATGAAACAGTTGAGCCAGGAAAGTCGTTTCGATCAAAAGCCGGAGGTCACGGGTTCGATTCTTTTTGCAGTCAGCAAGATATCATACTTACGTAACTGGTGAAATGTCATAGTTCTAAGCACTTTGTGGATTAAATATTAAATCTTTAGTAGTCTAAAAGAGTAGTTTGAAAGTACTGTATTTATAGGAGAATTTAGTGCTATGGTAAAGTTTGGCTGGATGATGGGGTAATATTTAAGTTGTCACTTTTGTTACTATATTTCTATGCATTCCAAAAGAATTAAAAGTATATATATTTTAAATATATTACTTTTATTTATTAGTTAGTGAATATGAAAGGTCAATGAGTATAACTTATATTTATTTGTCTATTTTCAAGTTTTGGTGAGTATATTATGAAATTAAATTATGAATTGACCATTTAACGCATTCATTACAAAGGAAAGGTCATCTATATTGGTATGTTAGGTGAGCTTATCGAGTATATTATGAAATTAAATTTTGAGTTGACCATTTAACACATTCATTACAAAGGAAAGCTCACCTATATTGACATGTTAGGTGATGTAATGGAAATACAAAACCTTAGCATGGATGTTGTAGGATTATGGTGTGAAGATCATTCCAGATAGGGTTTTGGTTATGTTTTGTTGAAGGAACCTTTACTATCAAATTAACATTATCATCATAGTTAAATTATAGTGGTATATATTGTGGTGTTGTTGATATTATTTCTTAAGGGAAGATGAATCTTAGTCAAGAACCTTTAATAGTTTTTGTAAGATTGAGACTAGTGACAAGAAGACAACTTATATATGAACATATGAAAATGAGGTTAGAACTAGAATCCAATTAATTATTTGTTAAGCTTGCTCTCCTATTAGCAACCATTGTAACATTGAAGGTAGTCATGACCACAACCTTCAAGAAATAATTATGTTAGGTTTAGGTTTTGTAGACCTACAATTTGTCATGTGTTATAATTTCAAGAACACATTTCCACCTACTTTTTCAATGGAAGTGAAGGTTCACTAATGCTTTTGTAATAGTTTTTTAATCATAAGTTGTTTATTATTGTCTTTTTCTAGTACTTTGTACTAGTAGCACTCATTTACCAAATAATAATAATACAATTAGATTAAATTGGATTTATATACAAATTCACTATTTGAAAGTCAAAAATAACATTATCATTTTCATGTAAAATACCATTATCATAGTTGTCTCTAGTGTTATCTTGTTTTGATGTAGTTCTATTTTTATGGGTGTCCACAACTAAAATGATAAGCCCTTATTTTTTGATATAATTTGGGGTTTAATTGATGCTATTTGATGAGGCCATAAATAGGGGCCTCCTTCCCTATACATCAAAACACATCATGCCCCAAGGACCCACTTGAAACCCATTGACCACCAAAGATTAACTTTAAGAAACACAATAACATCTATTATACAGTTTTTGAACTTGGTATCTATTGCAAAACAACCAATATTAAGCCATGCACCCATAAGCAAAAATAATAGTCCCTTCTTATTTTATGAACATTATTTAATTAATTTAAAAATTCACTCACTCATTTGAGAAAATTATCCTCTATTAAGATTCAAAAAAAGAATTTATTTTATTATATATTTGAAATTATTTTTTAAAGAGCTCTCAAAGATTTCTTCAAAACTACTGAAATTAAATTTATAATCTATGTTAATCCACGTCCTAAAAATTCCACAATTACTATTCCTTTCTACTTTTATACTTAATTTTAAGATCTTTTCAATATAATTCAAAATACTTCAAATAACCTTTCCCATAAACCCATAAAAATAACATTTTCTTGAATCTAAAAAAGATTAATTAATCAATGTATTAATCATTTTCAAAACTATATACCTTTTGCTTGATGTTCAACTACATTTGTAAGGCCTATATACTATAGACTAGGGTTGAGGCACATGAAGAGAGGATAGTGTTGTGTGGTCTCACAACACACCCCATTTTGCTCCTTGGCAAAATATGGACCCCCTTTTTTCTTTGTTGCCTCTTCTCTTTCCTCTACTTTTGCTTGCTTTGGTGTGTCATTTTTGGGGGGAATTGATAAAATGCAAGTTTCATCTCAGTCTGCTTGGTCTTTGCTTGAGTCCTTGTTCTTTTCCGGATTCGGTGTCGCAGTCTTTTTATGAAGTTCTATTAATTTATTGGACCTAGAGTCCCATAATTGCTACAGTTGTGTCAAAGATGTTGTATATATGATTGGTCAAGTAGTTCCCGCCCAGTAAGTCGTCACCCAAATAAACCATCCCGATGTTTACATTCTTTTCTTCATCAGCTAGCCCAATAGTTGCTTTTCTTTTTCTTTAGCCAGAGGTCAGAAACCATCAGAAACTAGAGGTTCTGTTGTAAAATGTTTGAATCATTTTTTATCTTGCTTGAACCCAATTCCCAGTTCCTAGTAATCTTTCCAAGGTTCAGTACTGAAGGTTGTCAATCCTAGTGATCGTCAATGATCATGTATCCAAAAGTCCTTTTGCCTCGTAAAAATTAAAGTGACACAAGAGTGCCACATAAGCTTTCCATGTTGTCTTCTTCTCTAGTGGTGGGCCCATGTAGAAACAAAGGTGTTTGTAATTTGAACTCTAATCCACCATGATTGCACCTTATTCGAGAAATTAATGCATCGTAGCAGGTAATTAATGAAGGTGGAAAACTACACACACATACTTGGCACCACCTCGAGCATGTAGTTGTTTTAATAACAATCTACCTCGGACTATACTAAAAATTTGCAAAGGACATTGAATGAACAAGATTGATATTGTGGCGCACAAGGAAAGGTAAATCATGAGAACCAAGAACACAGCTATCAAGGGTTTCAAAGTTGCATTCTAAAAATGATTGTTATCATTAGCAAAACTAGGTATGTCTCGAATAACATAAATTTGGTTAATCATTTTACTCATGTAAGTCTTGAGATAATAGTATTTACCTTAATAACTAAAATGTTGATTATTCCGATGTAAATTTAACTGAATGGTTAATTGAATTTTTTTATGAATTGTTAAATATGACTGGTTAAATTTAACCCTAACTCGCACACAAGGCACATATCTAAAAAAAATGCAGAACACATCGACGAAAATGAGTACTTCTGAAGCAAGGCCAAAAAATGAATTTAAATATTGTGCTTTGCACACTGCACTAATTGGTGGTATAGCTAATGAAACCCATTTAGGATGGTTTTTTGATGTTGAATTCATCGCATGGGCCTGACAAGAAAATGCCTCTCAATGTACAAAGAATGTTATAGCAAGTGGGATACATTTAACAGGAGGGTTTCCACCAACAATGGAGGCCCTTGAAGTGGTTATGGAATGTTTAAATTACTACAACCTAGACAAGAGAGTTGTTGAGAATGACAAAAGAATCTACACAGATCTCTCTGAGAAAGGAATTGTATATACATTTGGGATTTTCACATTTCCTCAGATGAACCCTATAGATGTAAAGATGAACGCTAAGACCTACTTGAACACCAAAGAGAAAAACAAAAGAATTATGAGTACACAATGATGTCAGAAGGAAATTATAAAAAAAAACTAAGCCAATTCTAAGATCTATGTTCAACCCAAATGTTCAAGATAAATGTTATAAGTATGCTAAGTAGGATAGCTGGATTGCGAGATGCCAGTAAGTTCAAACCATGGATGTTTGTAATCATAGCCAAATTAATGGAAAGTCCTATGCAAATGCATTGGGGAGTTTTATTGGTGACAAGTTACATGATCAAATAAAGGCATTTCCAAAGTCAAGATGTTTTTCTATGTCCTCATATGTGATCTATTCATGTGCCTTTAGGGAAAATAAGCAAGGGTCGAATAGAGTCGGTACCCTAGGTAGAGAAGTAGGAAATAGTCTGATAAATGCTTATTTACCCCAAATTACTATTCATGAATATAGGGAGCATTATCGGAGAATCAATGATGTGTTTTCCATGAAGCTAGTAAGAATAATGGAAGGTGACAAAGTAAAAAGGTTGTCTCTGGAAGCACAAAGAAATATTAAAAAGGTTAGAGGCTGGTACATTTAGTTTCCCACTTTCGCCTACATCGCGGAGAAAAGGTTTGAAGGATATCCCTTCATGTTTCCTAGGTACCCTATAGACAAATTGTTACTATTGAAATTGGTAAGACAACTAAAGCAATCTCATGCTCTTTATAGCATGGCACATATGAAAAGTTTTCTCAAATTTCCCATTGTAATGGGGAACTACAAATGCAATGCAGTTAAAGTAGTTGATTTGTGTGAGGAGTTAAGGATGTACAAGATGGAGTTATTCCCACTCCAAAGAATTAACTATGACCCGGAAGGGAATATTGCCAAGTGGATAGCTGGTACGCATTCTCATGTTTATCATTTAGAAGATTACTGGCTCAATTGTGATGATGAACATAAAGTAAGGAAAAGATTATAAGAAAGGACAACATTATGATTGACACAGATTCTTAAGATCCATGACATTCCAAATCAATTGGAAGAAGATGATGGAGAAGTATTGAATTCGGCTTATAATGAAACCAGGGTCTATGATGAACTTATTCTGGATCTAGATTATGAAAGTAGAGAAATAACATCTGTTGAGGAATTTTCTAGACCAATTTTAATGCAGACTCAATGATGGATAGAAGATTTTTGTAAAGCTTTGAGAAAAGTTGGGATAAGGCCCACATACTTGCTCGCTACAAAGAAGAAACAAAGAGAATAAAATGAGCATGAGCATGAGGAACCTGCTAAGAAAAAGAGAAAAGTTGGTAGAGTATTTATAGTTGTGCATATTAAATAGAGTGTTGAGAATTGTGATTCAATTTAATGGCTTGATCAACTTCCTAGAGCAGTTATGTTTTCCTCCATTATCGGCCTAAGTTAAGTAATTGGTTTTCAAGTTTTCCAAACTGAAGTCACGAGGTTCTGAAGTTTTTTAACCTCCGAACTTAGCGACTATGAAGAGAAGGCTACTTCCTTTGTTGTCAGCTTGTCGCGGGTTTTGAGAAACTCATAACCTCCAATCAAGGTTCTGAAGTTTGGTTTTCGAGTGACAGGGAAATCCCTTTGTTAGCTGGTCATGGGATTGCTAGATTTCTTAACTTTGAAACTCATGTCGTGGGGTTCAAAATTTTCATAACTCCCTAACATGGAGATCTCCTTATTGTTGTGGTATCCAGGAGATTCCTAACCTTTGGTGGAGGTTGTAAAGTTTAGATTTCTCCCGACTTGGTAACATGACCGATGGATGGTGGGACCAATCTGCGTGGATGGTGACGTCAATCGTACAATAGTGACATGGATGTGGCATGGATAGTGGGGACCACTTGGGACTTGATATGTTGGTGGATCATGATGAGGGCCGATAGGTGGCAATGAAATGGAGGATAGATGGCATGTGGGCCCATGTACTCAATGGTTGACTCGGTGAATCCTGGAGAACCCTGAGTTCAATGGAAAAGATTTGTTTGACTACTTATCTAATGGCTAGGATTGGATGCTAGATGATGGTATGTGGCTCGAGGTGAAACCCTAAGGGGTGTGACAATTGAAGAGTCTATTAGCAATAGAGAAGAACATAACTTCTTTGTGTCTCTCTTGAATCTCTTGCAAGGAGCCGAATGACAGTTACCTAGTCAATCCAAGCTGTAGGCCGAAAGGCCGGATGTGACGAAGGCTGGGAAAGACTCTCTTAGAGCTTAGAACAAAGAGTGGCATTGACAATGAGTGGCGACAATGATGTGTGGCAAGTTAAAAGGCTGAGAGGTTGTGTGGTGCTGGGCGTCGAACAAGCCGAGAGGGCCAAGGTGCTAGATGCAGTCCAAGAAGCCAGATGCAGACAAAGAGGCCACAAGGCTAGGCGTGGAACATGGAGGCCAAGGTGTTGTCAAACTGGTCGCGAAGCTGGGAAGCCGAGAGGGAGAGATGGATCTCACAAAAGGTGAAGGTCGAGCGACTGTGCGACAGAGAGGCCAATGGTCGAGTCATGTGGCTATGTAGTTGTAAGATGTATCCTATTGAGAGAGGTGGTTGCGACAAGTTATGTTGTCAAATACTCTCCAGAATGAAACAAGATGTAAAATTTGTAAAGGCCATGAGCCTGAAATTGTATTGTAACTATTTTTGTTGCTGTATAATACAAATAGTGATTTGGGCTTTTGGAGAGTGAGTTTTTTTACCCAAAAGGGTTTTCTCCATGTATAACTGTGTGTTCATGTTGTTTGTTTCATCTTTGATGGTTGTTGGTTCTATTGAATCTGTTAATGGTGTTGTTGAAACTGATTTGCATGAGTTTCTCTCTAAGGGTCAATGTGGGAATTGAATTGTGCCTATTTCCACTCTATGGCATAGTTGACACGTGTGTCTGTCCTCTTCCTTTTCCCGACAGAGAGAACCCCTGATAGTTTAAGCCAAGGAGTTTCATTGAAACCAACTAGTCAACGTAAAGAAACCAAACTAGGTAAGGTCTGAATAATAGTGAAACCTATAGTGAAATCTTCTTCCATGACAAGATCAAAGACTTAACTTATGATTGATGAAGAGGCAGGAATGCAAGAGGATACTTGTACACAGACAAGGTCTACATCCCAAAGAGTTGCAACATTATTTACTTCTCCCCCTTTAGTCAATACGGCTACAGTAAAAAAGACACTAGGAAAGACTCTTGTAGTCTTAGATGAGAGTTCTAAGCTAGATGAAGACCAAATCAAAGAAAAAATGGAGAAATTGGGTGCTATGTGGGAACGAGTAAAGGAAAAGAAGTCTAAAGATAATCCCATGGTACAACTAGTGGTGGAAGAGATTATAGATACAGGGTTGATTCCTATGAGTGTTGAAGAAGAAGAATTCACGAGAGGAAAACTTGCCCCAAAGGAAGGGAACCCTAAAATTCTTTTTAAAATGGAAACAAGGGAGATTGCAAGACAAGATCTCACTGATGATATTACTATTGAAGATACAATTGATTCCCAGCCTTCGCTAGGGAATGATCAAAATCATTTTGAACAATTGTAGGTTTCTAAAAAGTCAAATGAAGACTAGGTTGAAATTAAAGATAGAGAACCTTCACAAACCTCGGGTAAAGGGGTAGGAAATGAAGAGAATCTTGATGTGATAGGATATGAAGAAGGTGATTTCCTAGGGATTGATATTGAACACCTGGCTGGATAGGAAAATATAAGACTTGGAGATGAAGAGACAATGTTGAATCCTAGTAATCCAAAATCCATGCTAGTAAATGTTGAAGATGTTCTAGTTTCAAAGGATGTGAAGGATAAAGTTGAAAATGTAAGAGGAGAAGTTCCTAAGCATATTGAAAACCAAGAACAGAGAAATATTACAGAGGTAGAATGTAATGAAGATACACCTAATTGGTTGATCGAAGAATTAGCTTCCCCATTGGAAGTGAAATTAGTACCTCTAGATCTCAAAATCTTAATGCAAGAAGTGGAGACTCCCAAACCTAGGCGAAAAGCAAAGAAAAAACATGTTATGCAGAAGAATGCAGATGGCAGAAGAACACTCCATATAGCTACTCCGGTAGTGGATAAAGGCAGACATGAAATAATACCTAGGGAGTATAGGGTGACAAGTATCAATGTTGGAAATTCATCCTGGGGATAGGAATTAGAAGAAATGAAGATGAACTTGGATACAACTGTTTCCAGGGTGCAAAAAAGTAAACAAAAGAAAAGAGAGCTAAAAGAACAAATTGCCAGCCTAGAGAATTTTATAAAATCATTAGCCCAATCTGTTCAAACACAGACTGAATTTCCTTAGAATCCATTACTCATGTCACAAGAGTAGGTGGATGCTATCACAACACTTCACCACAAAAGGAATGTATTTGAAGAATGGATTGAGTATTGGGTAAGGCAAGGAGAAGAGCTAATCACAAATGTGATTGAGAAGTACAAAGAGGCATACCATTGGTTTGAAAATTCCAAAAGATTGGATGGAGAATGTAGATTTCACCAGGAGCAAATTGGTGCTGAGAGGTGAAGCTTAGAATTCTCATTCATACAGATGTCTAGGAATTGATAAGAGAGAAGATAATCTTGGAACAAGAAGTTTCAATATGTGAAAAATGGAAGAAACGGTTAAATTGGGAAGGTGACACTTTGGTACAATGTATAGAAGGATTTGAGAAAGTCACCGAGAGATGCAATAAATTGATTAATAGAGATCAAGATTTCATTTAAATGCTAACACAGTAGGATTGTGATTCCCAAACACTAGGACAAGAGAGTAAGGAAGTAAAATATTTTAAGGAATGGATTGAAAGAGTCAACAAAGACCTTGTTCAACCACTAAACTGGGAAGTCATTGATGAATTATACATTGCAGAAACACTATGGTTAAGTATGAGACAGAGAAAATGTAGAGGAATGAAAATATCCTCTAGATATCAGAAGGTTATACCAAGCTCAAGTATAGTTGGAGGGTAATTCAAGGAATTTCAAAAGAACGTATGCATCAAGTATTAACTGCCTTTTGAGAGTATCAATTGAAGAAAGATGAAGAAGGGTTCCCAGACCCAGAACTTGAGACAAGGCAATGAATCATCAGATATCAAATACCAAAAATATTACAAGAATATATTGTTGAAGTTAATTTTGCAAGTTGTTCCCAGTCTCGATGGAGATTTCCCATCCGGTATTCCAAGGGATACCAATGGCCTTGTTTTATGTAGAGTGTTGCGTACTAGAGCTTCAAGGAGTTGAAGATTGTTGATGCTGAAGAAGTCAAAGCTTTGACTTTTTCTGGAAGATTCCAATGACAACTGGCATCTGCCACATGCTATCTTTTGATTTTTTGTTGATGTTTCACTTTGAGACTTAAGTTTGAAACTTTTGGGCCCTGTTCCTATAAAAGGCCATTTGATGCTTTACTTTTATTTTAAGTTCAAAATTTTTGGATGTTGGAAGAGCCAAAACTTCTTTAATTTTTGTTCTTTTTTCCTATTTTCTTAATCATTCTAGATTAAAAACTTGTATGCACATAGAACTTGATCAATATCAAATCCAATTTGAAAGCTACTAATCTCATGAATCTTTTGTAGTTGGTTTTCTCATTTAGTCAGACAAGACTGTATGCTACATCATTTAAGGGTGCATATAGAACCTACTCGGTTTCCAAACTAAACCCCCTTCTTTAAAATCTTGCACCATTCTATGCCTAGTTGTGAAGCAATCTGGTGACGTATAGAGTGGTTTACTTTGATTTGATTAAATATTCGAGCGTGCATGGATAATACCTGGGAACAATTTTACTTTTCAATTAATTTTTGATGCTTTATTTTAGATTAGATGTTAAATTCAAAAAATGTAAAAAAAGAGATTAATAAATGAAAATATTATTAAAAATCTTTCATTTCCATAAAATTTTTGAATGCTTAAAGCTAAATCTACTTAAGTGATAGAAAATTTGTTTGATATTCATGAAATATTATTGCAAATCTATTGATTTTATGAAATTATTTAATGATCGGACTGAAAATCTTCCATTTAATGCCTATGATCCTTTTAAGAACTGGAAATAGCCATATACCCTTCAATATTAACAACAATATCACATCATACCCTGAAGCAAACCTAGTATGGTCAAGACTTGACTATTGGAGCCTTGGGATTAAGCTAAGTCAACCTTTCCCCTTTCCTCAGACTTTTAGGTTGCTCTAGTTTAGTCTTTCAAGTAAAGATAGGTTCTTTACAGTTTTCCTATGAGGATTTTATCTGCGCTATTGTTGCAACTAACATTGTGATCAACATATAACATGTTCTTTGGCATTCTCATTTAATTATTTTGTAAATAATTTCTTTAATGTTTCCTCTTTATTATACACTTCTTATCTCTTATTTTTATTGCAACAAATGAATAAAATAAATTATATTTTTTATTATTTAAAAGAATTTAAATATTTAAAAAATTATTAAATATAAGATAATAACAATTGTCAAGATAGTCATTATCCACAATATATTGTCAAAGTTGTGGCTATAAAGAAAAAAATTCCACTATTATTGTCATGAGTTATGGAGTTGATCATGCAATTATACAAGGAGGGAGTAAAATAAGGGAATAAAGTATCATGATATATTGTAAGCATAAAAATTATGTTACACAATAACCATCGATAACACAAGATCATACAAGATTATTTTGCATCTCTCTCATTGATTGAATTTACCTATCATATGTTGCATTGAAATTGATCTTGAACTATTTATTTATTTTTGAAATATATTTGTGATATGATGTTAGGATAATTAAGATTTGAACATTTATTATATTAATTATTCATATTAAATATTATTTATTTGGATGATAAATACTACTTTTTGTTTGTAGGTCTAAGAGAAGGTGAAAATTAAGTGTGTTCATGGGTGGTGACACTATGGAATGAGTATGACACCATCAAAATATTGTATCAAGGTGACAAAAACTATGATTTCCTTGTATCTTGTGTGTACAATTTATAATTGTTCTTGTGTTGAGTTTTTTCCTTTACAATTTTTTGGTGATTTATATATTTATTTATTTTAGTTCAAGTGGTTGTCATTATTATTGTCTTGGTTGATATGCACATTGCTATTTATTACTATTCTAGTTATATGATGTTGATATGTTTTAGGATCTTTGGTGGTAGGATTAGTCTTTTCTTCTCTTTCTTGCATTACCTAAATAATAGATTAAAGATGCTAGATTTAAGCCTTTTCACACCCAAATTACTTTGGTCACTACCTAGTAAAGGAGGTAAGATTAAATGATATAAATGAACCCATGATGAGCCTTAATGTGGATTAAATAAAATTTACTATTACTTTTATGATTGTAGCCCTAATTGTTCCTCAAACCATAGGAAAGTTGTGGTTGAAATAACATAAGGGTTTAACTAATAATTTTGTTCATTATTGGCTAATGTAGATTCAATTATTTGTGGGCTTGGGGTACCACCAAAGGCCAGTCCCTTTAAAAATGTATGTCTCAAGACTTACATTTTGGGGAGTAATTACTATCACTCCCTCTTCCTACACCATGATGGCATGCTTTTTTGTTAGATTTTAGTGTTAAGGGTTATGTAAATGATGGATGTAACAAGCCTACAAGATAAAATATTTTCAAAATTCATAAATATTACAAAAATGAGAGAAACAAAAAATTCCCTTATTAGCTTCATAATGCCACTTCAATGGGGCAACCTTCAAATAGAGCATACACTCTAATTATAAAATGCATTTACAATTGAGAATTAATTACAATATATAGAGTTTTCAAGAAAATAATACCATCAGATGCATGTGGGATAATTAGTTTATTCTAACAACTAGAGGGATGACTTACAAAGAATATGCATCCCTTTATTAAAGCTACTTGAGGGAAATTTATGAATACCATGCCTAAATAATACTAGATATTATAAAATAGAATAGGATACATACCATTTCCTCCCCTTTGAAATTATTTGTCCTCAACTTTTGAGATGAGAAATCCTAGATAGAATGCTATAAAAAAGCATCTTCAAGTTGTAGGACCTTCCATTAAACTAATAAATCGTCAATAGAAAGATTGTGAAGGTTCTTGGTGCATTTTTCCTAAATATCTTCAAGTTCCAAAAATATTGAGGTCTACTCATCCAACTTAGGTATTTTTATCAACGATTAAGTAGAAAATCCAATCAATTTCTTGAGACACATGTGGTACATGAAAAACTAGGTTGATTTGAGATTGTAGAGTTATAGCATTTTATCTTTTCCACCAATTTTTTTTGTTTTGGGGAAGAAACCCTTTGCTAAAAAATATATTTTAAGTTATGATAATATATTTGTATCTTAAACTTCTGTTGATTTAACCAAATTATGCCTAGTGAGTTACTTGCAAGTAAAGGCTAGGGTTCACCCTTCTTGCATCAATATTCTACCTTTGATCATGTTACAAGCATCAAATTATAGAATAAAGGGTTTAATAAAATCAAGTAGGGCCACACACTAGAGTAAAGAAAATGATAGTTTTGAGTTCATTAAAGGACACCTCTCCCAAGTCACACCAATTGAAAGATTTATTTTTGAGAAATATTATCAAGGGTGTACCAATTTTACAATAATGATTCATACATTTATGAAAACACCCTATCAAGTCCAAGACTCCTTGAATTTTTTGATAAAATTAGGGTGTATCCATTATTTTATTGTTCGAATATTCTTATGATCAACTTGGCCACTTTCTAGTGATATTATATGGCCCAAATACTCCACCTATTAAACTCTAAAGGAACATTTATGGTGTTGAAAAAGAGAGAATGTTCTAATTAAACATTGAGAACTATCTCCATATGATGAACATGTTTAGTCTATGTCCTATTTTAAATGATAATATCATGATAGATGATCAAAATGAATTTGAAAAATAAAATAGGAAACACTATATTCATGAGGCTCTAAAAAGTAGAGGAGGCATCAAATAAACCAAAGGGAATCACCAAAAAATTATAATGGCCTTTATCAATTTGAAAGGTTGTTTTAGGAATGTTAGCTTCTTTGACTAAAAATTTTCATAGCTTGAACAATGATACAACTAAGTAAAAAAGGAGACTTTGAGATCTCACCCAAAAATCATCAATAATATGAGCTTTATCTTAATTCATTGAGCTCATATAAATGAAGGTACATCCACCAACCTCCATATTTATTAGGAATAATAACTACTAGTAAAGAGTAAGGACTATTACCAAGGTGAATGATACTCACCTCTTAGGGCTCCTTCACATTTTTTATGTCATTATTTCACTCAAAATGGTACTAATAGGTCCAAATGTTATAAGGTTGATTACTTAGAATGAAATAAATTGAATGGTCGTGGGATGTTGGAGGGGAAAATTAATTTGGTTCCTTATAGAATAGTTGATAATTATCAATAAGATGCTACAAATATAGTGGAGAAGGAAAAGGAGGTTGATTCTCTAGAGAGTGAAATTAGGCCAAAACACTATAACACCCTTTCTTCAATATTTTTTCCATATGATAAGATCTAACCACCTAAACTTAACTTGCCTTGAGTCCTTGTAATATATATTTTCAATCATCATGGTGGAATTTGAGCCAAACCTGGGGTAGTCACAAGTGATTGGGCCTAATTTTTGAAACCATTAAACATGCCCAATACCATGTCAATCCCCTATAAGGAAAAAAACTTATGGTCAATTTATAATCCCATTTTGTAAATTTTATATTGTAACACTTGTCCCCACATGACATAGTAGTATCATTGGCCACCATAATTTGAAAATTATTATAGATATATGCATATCAATGTAGTTTGTCAACCAATTTTATATTAATGAAGTTATGAATTCTAACACTATCTTTTTTCTTTTGATATAGTCAATGACCTTAAGCACTTGAGGGGAGAGAACCTAGCCAAAGCATGAAAATAAGTATGCACATAAGGAGTGGATTATTTTTCTAGTGAAATCAAATCTTCTTTTGTATCTAAAAATTCCTAATAGTCACAACATACAATGGTAGAGTCAATAAGATATAACTATTTATCAATATATTTGTGATGCTTTTCTCATTTCTAATCATAATTTTGACATAATTAATTAGCCTTTTTCTATGATATCTCTTCTCAAGAGAATTAATGAGTTGTGATGGTTTAGTTCCTTTACCTAATATCTCCTTTCTAGTTTTGATAGAGGAGGAGTTAGTTAGTTTTTATTAGGTTTCCAATTGGTCTTCTACAAGCCATGGCAAGGCTAGAGATTCTTGATAATAGTATATTTTACACATGTCAACCTCTACTTGAAGATCCTAATTGATACCACAAATAAAATTGTTGTAAGAAATGGTAGATCCAAATCACATGTCTAGTTGGATAGTTTCTCAAAATCACTCTAATATTCTTTTACTAAATATGTATAGCAAATTTTAGTCAGTGCATTGACAAAGTCATCATAGATAGTAGAGAAAAAATGGATTAGAGATTGTTTTTGAAACTTTTACCAAGTCATAAGTGGGTGAGTTTGATTTGACCAATAAAACCAATGAATAAAATCCTTACCCAAGTGAAAAGAAGCAAGGGAGTGTTTTTTATCATAGGGAGTTTGATAGAATTCAAAAGAAAACCAATTAATGAGATTTGTACCATCACATCTAGGAAAGTATAATTTAGGGGGATAGACAGGGCCTCCTTGATTGTGGAATATGAACTTGTTTAAGGAGAGTAAGTTTGGAATTTTTCCATAGCTGAGAGTAGTTGTCAATTTTAAGAGTGAGCTGGGAGAGATAGTCTTTGATGTTGCTTAATATTTCTTGACTATCAATCTATATGTGATTAAGGTGGTCATTAAGAAAGTGAAAATTGGGATATTATGGATCCTATTGGTCCTAAAAATGGCGAATTTCCACTATATGAATGAGAGGGACCCAAAAAAGAAGTAACTAGACTTATATGGTAGATTTATTATCTTGAAAATACAAGTTTAATTGGACAATCCACCACAAGGTAAAGTTGGCCCTAGAATCTTTTTTTATCTAGGGTTTTTTGAAATTTAAGATCCTTATGTGTGGGTGTGTACCTTGGAATTTTACCCTATTCTAATGTGTAAAATAACTAAAAATGCAAGTGGAAAAACCCTAAGAACACTTCAATGATTAGCCTAAAGAGTAATAAAACAAGGAAAATAGATGAAATAAAATGCAAATTGATTATAACTTGTTGTTGAAGACTCCTTGGTTGGCCCTTGATTTAGATGAATTTGTGTGCTCCTTGGATGGCTTTTTGGTGTAGCTAGATGCAAGATTGAATATGCAAGACGATCAAAGTGGATGGCTAAATGATGGTGAATGCTTGAGAATGCAAATTGACAACATAAGGTTGCTCAAATGAAAAATTGTTGAAAATGCCCTTGAGGAGGGGGTATTTATAGAAGAATTTGAATTCTCTAGAGAATTCAACAGTTGAGATTCATCCAACAAGGTCAAGATGAAGGGCTATAGTGGGTTGAGAACTCACAAGCCCTCACATCTTGACATGTGGATGGTGAAGTGGCTAAGAGGAGATGAGGTGTAAGTGAGGTGGAGAAGAAGTACATGATGTGGAGGAAGGACAAGTACCTTGCAAGTACATTGGGAGATGGGAAGAATCTTGGGTGAATAAAAGTGAATTTTAAATTCACAATGATTGGAAGAATCTAGTGGATAAGACAATATTCCCAAAAGGTGGGAGTTTGTCACATGTGACTTGATGTGACAAGTCAAAGATTCTAGAAGATGCATGGGAAAAGGGGATTCTTGGAGGAATAAAAAGGAATTAAAAATTCCTTGGGGATGGAGAGTTGACCAAAGGTACTATTAAGATTAATTAATTAGTAATTAGAAGATAAATGAGGATTAGAAGCCAACTTGCAAAAGTTGGAGGATGTGACACATCCTAATCAAGGATTAGGCATGTGCACATCCCTAATGAAGAAATTAGGAGATGGATTAGGATTAGATGAAAATGACATGTGAGGAATTAAATAAATGTATTATTTATTTAATTTATTTGATGAAAGGAGGATTAAAAGAGTAAAGTATTTAATTATTAATTAAATACCTTAGGGATTTGGCAGAATTAATGGTATTAATTAAATAATAGTAATATTATTTAATTAACTCAGATAAGAGAATGTTTAGATGAAAAGTGATAAATTTGGATAAATTAAGTATCCAAATTTAGGTGTCTACAGTGGGAAGTGAGACTACTTTACTCATTTTATTTCTTAATAGAAATTTAAAAATTGTAGATGTACACTTTTCTAGATTGTATAGGAATGTACACCTAGAACCCAACCCAACAATCATAATACTATGTTAATATTTATAGATCTAGAAGAATACTCTGAAACTAAATATTAGTTTTTGTGAAAAGAAAACACAGAGAATTATATAATAGAGACAATATACCCAACTACCAATAAGAATACAATGTGGTATTCAAGGTAGAAAAAATAGGTGTTGATGAAAGGGGAAGGAACTACATGGCATGTCTATTTTGTGAGCCCATCAATATACTTATGCCATTTGAAAATTGTATCAACCCAATATCCTAGAGTGTATACATGTAGTCACTATTCCATCTTGGAGTTCTAAAAAGAGTAACTTCTGTGGATAACCACTTATTGATGTATCACATGTAATACATATGAACAAATTTTACCTAGGGTGAGGCTACAAAAGAAATCCTATGGTGTATTCTGATATACAAGTGTAGATACATGGAAGGTCATGGCCATATATAGAGGCTATTTGATGCTTGGGTATTGGTGCCAAAATACTCCTCACATCACCAAATCATTTATGGGGAATCCAACCTTGCCAAAAATGATAGCTCTTTTAAGGATGTTTAAAAACCTAAAGCATAGGGTTTCTAACTTTAAATAATGAAATTTTAATTGCAAGGGAATTTTTTATAAAAATACAAGTAAAATATTTAGTGCTATTGTGGCTATACCCACTTTTTATCACCAAGAACCCTATGGAGTGAGGTGAGATAATATGGTGGATAATTATAGATATTCCTAATTTGGTAAAAAATTCTTGTAGAAATAACCTTGGAAAGAGCCTTGCTACCACTTGTAATGAACTTGCCGGATAAAAATATGTTGAACACACATAAATATTGCAAAAGCAAGAGAAGTAGAAATTATTTTATTATCTTTCTAGTGCCACTTTGAGAGGGAAAAATCCAAATAGAGCATCCACACTAATTAAAAAAATTCCAAGATGTCTTCACAATTGAGAATTTATTATAATATATAGATATTTGTCAAAGGTGACTACTACCATCCCATGAATGTGGGATAGTTGCTTTATCTAAACAACTTCTGGGATGAATTACAAATCATATGCATCCCTTTATTAAAGCTACCTACGGGAAAATACAAATTATATGTACCCATATAATACTAATCATCATAAAATAGAATGGGGTACATGTAATAATGGAGAATATTCATAAAGGGACTTTTTATTAATTTTATGTTATAGATAGAGAGGTTTTAATTGTGCTTTGGAAAATATACATAGGAGGCATTCAAAAATAATTAATTTTTTAATTCAAAGGGTGATAACTTCATTATTTTTGGGGTTTTGGGAGACAATTTTGGGAAGTTTTTTAAAAAAATTTCCTTTGGCTCCAAAGGGTTGAGTAAAAAGTTCTTTTATTTTTTCTTCTTCCTTTTTAAGAATAAAGGAATCGGGTAGCCCCCTATAAACTACAATGCATTAGGTAAACTTTTGTCACGTGATTGGAAGCGTTGGTGTGACATGCCCTCTAGTACCACAGGGATGAGGGGAGACTAGACCTCGTGATCTCTTTCCTACAATAGGATACTTTAGCCAATCGAGCTAGGCCCCTAGCCCTACGAAAAAACTGGACCATTTCTCAATTTATGTGTGTCATCCTTGCATAGGGGTCATGCTAATCTTCTCTGTATCATTCCAATTTTATCAGATGTCTCTGAAGAGAAAAATTTAGTTTTTTATTTTTATTTGGGAAATAAGGGTTACATTTTTTAAATAAAAAATTATTAAAAGATGTTTTTCATGTAGGAGCATTTGGGTAGACACAAACAATCTTGCATCACCCAAAAATATTTTCTTTTTAGTTTTGTTGTTTGGATTTTGGTAGTGTAGTTTTGGTTATCTAATTAGGAAGAATTTTTAGAATAATTTGGATAATATTATGATGTCATCTTATAGAGGAGCCAAATAGGTAGTCACAAATCAAATTTGGTAGAATTATGATGAAAAATATGTAAGTTATGGCCTTGCAAGCTTTCAACATGCTACTAAACATTTGTCAAGAATTACATGTGAACTAAATCTTTGAAATACTTGAGATTGTTGCTAGTTGTGGGATTTCAAGCTGTAATGAAAACTTTGTAGAATTTCTTAAGTGAAACAAAAATTTGTTTTATTCAGATACTTGGCTATTTCCAATACAATTTCCTACATTGTGAGAGACGTGGAATTATCCAACCTTGCAAAGATTCCATGCACATTTGAATGTTTACATGATCTTTGGCTCTATTTATCTTTTGTGGATGTTTCATGTGCATTAGGATCTTGTAGGTATTTTTTGGTCATTGGTATTTGTAGGAAAACCCTATTGAATTGAACCTAACAATGTAATGAACTAGTTCCAATGAATAGCTTTTCCTATGACGTTAGCATGACACCTGATGATGTTATCTTATATGGATTGTGGAAATTCATCATCCAACCAAACTTGAAGAAAATTTTCATGTTTGAAGTTATTGATTGCATATTTTCCACTTGCTTTTACACTTGTGAGTTTTTTTATTTCTATTGTACCTTGTAAAAAATTTGAAGTCATCTAAACTTTATAAAATTTTGACTTCCATTTGTATTTTAGTTTCTTGTAATGAATTGGAGTTTGTAATGAAAAGTTTGAATCCAATTCAACTTCTTGGATTTTGTGGGATAAAATGGAGGGAATTATAATCACTTGGTATCTTTGGACGAATTATAGAAAGATGATTGTGAAGAATATAAATTTTGATTGTACTCCTATGATATATTTTTTGTTGCTAGATAATAATTTATGTATTATTTTATTCTATAAACACTTTATTATTGTTGAATAAATTTTTTTTCCTGCATGATTGGGAAATTTGATAAAGTTCCCTGATTGTAAATAAATCAAGTGGTATTAGAATGAGGTTGTGAGAAGAGGGACTATTGTGTTTGTGTCAAAGAAGAAACCTTAGAGAATTTTTTTTATGGGTGAGTAAAGAAAAGAGTAGACTTGCAACTATAGAAGGTTTGCAAAGACAAGACACACAGAGGATGAGACCAAAGAGGAGAAACACCATTGGCTGGTGATATGGCCATTGTTGAGATTTTAAGAGAAATTACAAAAATATAGGAGGTGGTAGAGGAAACATAGAGAAGAGAGGTAGATGTTGAAGATTTTAGTAAAGAAAAAGAAGAAATAGTGATAGAAGGAGAAGAAGCACATGAAGGAAATGAAGAAGTAGTTAGAGAGAAGAAATATTTCTAAGGGAAATGTATATAATGTGTAGTAGACCATCAATAGACTATCCTAGCTATAATGGAATTCTAAATCCTAAAGAACTAATAGATTGGATAATTGAAGTGGAGAAATATTTTTATTTTGAAGGAACAAAGGATGACAATAAAGTTAATTTTTCTCATAAAAATTTGAAAGGTTATGTTCTCTATGATGAGAACATTTTTAGACAAAGAAACAACAAAGAGGGAAGGATAAGATTAAGTCATAAGATAGAATGCTAAGTAATTTGAATGAAATATTCCTGACAGTAGACTATAATCAAATTTTGTTAAAAAAATTCAAAACTTGAAGCAAAAGGAATCTAGTGTTAAAGAGTACACATAAGATTTTTATTGATTGAGTATCCGGGCAGGACATGTGGATGATGATGCTGAAAATTTTTCAAGGTATATAAATGGTTTATGCTTATCAACTTAAGATGAATTATGCATGATCAAATTGCACACTATAGAATAAGTCTACTACTATGCCCTAAATACAAAAGAGAAACTAACTAGGAAAAAAAAAATCTAGAGGTAGAGGAAGGTTCTCATGTGGAAGAGGAAAAACTACTATAGTAGAGGCTACTGAGGAAATAAAGAAGCTAGAACTTCCTAGACAAGTTCTTACACTCAAGAGACTAGAGGAATAGGAGGTTATACTAGAGGTAGGGGTGACAATTATAGAGGAAGAGGAAGAGGTAGAGGTTTTAGTGGTACTTGTTATCAATGTGGTGAAACTGGACATAGAGCATTTGAGAATCTACAAATATAATAGAGTAGTAGTAAAGAAAAGGAGGCCAAAAATCATGTGGGCCAAGAAGAAGATGAAAGTGTAGCTTCACCAAAGTTGGGAGAAGATCCAAAATATGGAGATTCATTGATGTTGAGAAGAATTTTTTTGAAACTCAAGAAGGTAAAGGAATAACCAACTTAGAGGATAAATTTATCCAAGACTAGATCTAAGTCTAGAGGGAAATGTTGCAAAGTGATCATTGATAGTAGCAGCACAAAAAATATTGTGTTAGTATAATTGGTGGAGAAGTTGCAATTAAAAAGGATGAAACATCCTGGTCCCTACATGGTTTATTGGCTTCCAAAGGGACACCAATTATTGGTAAGTGAACAATTCTTAGTCAATTTTTATATGAGGAGTTATAAGGATACGATAATGTGTGATATCATGCCAATGGATGTATGCCACATGATATTGGGTAGACCTTGGAAATATGATAGGTAGGCCATTCATGATGGAAAAAAAAAATGCTACAAAATAAAGAAGAATGTGAAGGAGTATACCTTGAATCCCATGAAGGATAAGGATGAGGAAGTTGAGAAGAATCCCATGGTTTGCTTAGTAAATAGGAAACAATTTTTGAAAGACCTAAAGAAGGAGAAGATATGTTATGATTTCATTCCTAATCCTACAAAGGTTAGGATAATGAAGAAGGACAAAGTGCCCAAGGAGGTACAAGAAATTTTGAGTGAATTTTATAAAATTTTGATGAACAAATTAGCTAATGGTGTATCACCAATGAGGAGCATAAGTCATTGTATGGATTTGATACCAAGAGTTAGTTTTCCAAATAAGGTTTTCTATAGAATGACTCCAATGGAGAATGAGGAGATTAACTACCAAGTACAAGAGTTAGATAAAGGTCTGATTAGAGAGATTTTGAGTCTATGTGTTATACCTACAATACTCACACCAAAGAAGGATGGTGAATGGTAGATGTGTATAGATTCAAGATCCATAAAAAAGATAATAATCAAGTACATATTTATTTTTCCCCAGATGGATGACATGATGGATTGTTTGAGTGGATAAATTATACTTTACAAAGATAGATTTGAAGAGTGGATACTATTAAATAAGGAACATATAAGGAGATGAATAGAATATTGCGTTCAAAATAAAGGATGTTTTATACAAGTGGCTAGTAATTCCATTTGAGTTAACAAATGCCCCAAGTACCTTCATGTGATTGATGACTGAGGTACTAAATTATTTTCTTGGTAAATTTATAATTGTATATTTAGATGATATTTTGATTTTTAGTAAAACAAAAGAAGAGCATCTGACACACATTAGGGAAGTTATACAAAGATTGAAGGAAGAGAAGCTATTGGTAAATTTGAAGAAATGTAGTTTCATGAAGATCACGATAGTGCACCTAGGGTTTGTAGTGTTTGAAGAAGGGTTAAAAATGGACCCAAAAAAGGTTAAGGAAATAGTAGATTAGCCTTTTCCTAGGAATATGTTTGAAGCCAAAAGTTTCTATGGCTTGTCAAGCTTCTAGAGGAAGTTCATAAAAAAAATTAGTGGATTTTTTGCTACAATCATAGAGATGATGAATGGTAATAGCAACGGATCCAAATAGACAAATGTAGAAGATAAAAGTTTTCAGTTATTGAAGAAGAAGCTGACATAGCAGTCAGTATTGTCTTTACCTAATTTTAGTAAAGTGTTCTAGGTTGGTTGTGATGCAAGTTGATGTGAAATTGTTGAAATTCCAAGTCGAGAAGGGAGACCCATTGCTTACTTCAATGAGAAGTTGAATGAACCTAAAATGAAGTATTCAGTATATGATCAAGATTTATATGCAATAACATGGGCGCTAAAGAAATGGAGACATTAAACCTATTACCCAAGGATTTTATGTTATATATAGATCATCATACGCTATAGTTCATAAATAGCCAATGTAAGTTAAGTTAGAAATAGATAAAATGGGTTGAATTGTTGCAAAGTTATTCATTTGTTTTAGAACATATAATTGTTGAATAGGGTAGTAGATACACTTAGTAGAATATTTTTATTGCTAAATTAATTGAAGGTAAATTTTGTTGGATTTGATATTATGAGATATTTATATTAAAAAGATGCATATTTTAAGGAACCATGGACAACATGAAAGAATCTAGTAGAGAAGTATAAGACTCCATGGTTGGAATATTTTGTTTAGGAAGGTTTTTTGTTTAGAGGAAATAGATTATGCATACCACAGGGATCAATGAGAAAAAAAATGATCCAATAAAAGCATAGTGGAGGATTGGGTGAACACTTTAGAGTGGAAAAAATAGTCACACAATTGACTAAAGAGTATTTTTTTTCCAGGAATGAGTGTGGATGTAAAAAGACTAGAAAAAGGATGCAAAGTATGGTAGCATGAAAAAGGAGGGAGATAAACTATAGGGTTGTATCAACCATTATTGATACCAAAGAGACCATGGGAGTACATATGCATGGACTTTGTTTTAGGATTTCCTTGGACATAGAGAGGTAATGACTCAATTTTTGTTATTGTTGATAGATTTTCTAAGATGGTACATTTCATACCATGTCAAAAGAGCAATGATGCTTCCCATATATAGATTTTTTTCAAAGAGGTAGTTAGGTTGCATGGACTTCCTAAAATTATTGTCTAAGATAGGGATACAAAGTTTTTTGGCCATTTTTTGTGTACACAATATAAGAATTTGGGTACATGATTGGGTTTTAGTTCAACCTATCATCCCCAAACTGATGGGAAGACTCAAGTTGTGAATGGGAGTTTGGAAATTTATTGAGATGTCTGGTTGGAGATGTAGACACCAAAAAAGTATTGATTGATACTATGCATATGATTCTGATCAACTAACATCGTTTCTTCCTAAAATATCTCCAATTGATCAGTTAATTAAATAATCAACATTATTTAATTAAATTCAACAAATTCAACTATTAATAAAATAATTAAATTTATTGATTAATTCATCTTTCTAACTAATTATTCATCTTATTTAATTAAATAAAATCATTGAATAAAATCCTCTCTTAATCTTCTCATTTGATTAAAAATCAATCAAATCAAATGTCACAATCTCCTAATTCACTCCAATTACTTAATTATGGATTAATTAATCCTAAATCAGATTTTTAATCATCATTATCAAATCCTCCAGATTTTAACTCCTTGAGAGTTAAATCACCTATGGTCAACTAACTAGGTTGCACATAAAATCAATTTCTTCTAATTATCTAATTACCTCAATTATCCTCACAAAGGCATATTTTGAGGAATATTCCTCTCAACAACCTCTCATTCAATTTTCCTCCAAAGGTTTTCAAAAAACTTTCACATCTACAATAACTTCTCTTACAACCTTTCAAATCCTCTTACATCCTCTCAAATCTCATTCAATTCCTCTTACACCAATTTCAAATTCTCAACCATCAACATTTACTTTTCTTCCATCCTCCTCCACTCACATTCATAAAATCCTCTCATTCTTCAACCCTTGGCTTTTATAAATAGAGGCATCCTTTTCATAATATGGATCCACAACTTCATGCATTATCACTATAGCCATTTGAGTTCATAGCTTTTCATCATTTTCATGCAATTTAGATAGATTATAGCCATTTTTGATACTTGGATCATCTTCAATCATCAAAGCTTATCAAAGGGATTGGGAACGGGATTCTTTCCACATCAAAGGAGCACCACTCCCCCTATGGTATGGAGGTTTAGCTGATTTTACTTAGATTACATGCTTTTTTTTGTCAAGTTTCTTGTTATTTCATGTTTTCTCTTGAATTGGCTAAATAATTTCATAGGGAAAATTAGATTTTCTTTTCTAACATGTTTGACATTTTTTTTGATCAATTGTTAGCTTGTGTAGGTTTGGTGTTCACATTTTAGTGTTAGAAGGAGGGCTGATCAACTTAACATGTAAAATTTCACTTGATTTTCCCATTTTTTGTAGGTACAGGAACACGACGCCTCCTTTCTACAAATGCGACAGGCTATAGAGCACCACTTTTTTCATACAACACCACATTTTCCACATCGCACCACATATGCATGCCTTTGTCATGCCGCCTTTGATTCAACATTGCATATGCACCCTCTATCTTTTGTTTAATAGAGCACCACTTTTGTAACGATGCCACATTTGTGCTCTCTATTTCTATAGAGTGCCACATTTGCATTCACTAGAGCGCCACATTTATTTTTTAGTACTGCATTTGAAATTTACAGAGAGCCGCATTTGCATTTGTAGGAAGCAGGGGAGGGTCAAAATTTGAAGACTTAAAATCATTTTTTAATGCTCTTTGTGATAATCTTGGGCTTTAATTTTTGCAATTCAATTTCTAGGATCAAATAGATTCAATTTGGACTTAAAATTAACCCACAACTCAAGCTTTGTCAAGTTGGTTAAAATTGAACCTTAGATACTAGAATTTTGATTTTGGTCTAAAATTGAACAATCAACTTTCACACTCAAATTTGGTGCTCTAGAAAGAACTCATTTATTGCCTTAGAGGACTAAAAAGAATTCATGTTTGTTTTGTTTTGTAATCTTCTCTACAAAATTGTGTCATTCAAATTTGTATGCATTTCTCTCATGCTTCACGATGATCTTGAGAATCAAAATAATTTTAGTGACATTAGGTTGTCTAATAGATTACCTCCACATTTCAAATTTGGGTTTTTAAAATTGAACAAATCTTGCTAGTGTGAGAAAAGGCATAGCATGTGTTCTCTCTTTGTTCACGCAAAAAAGATTTATCAAACTAAGGATGTACTTACTTGCTATTATTCACCTTTAGAGGGCCTACCTTGGTAGGAAAAAGCACTCACCCCAAGGGAATGATCCAAGCAGTAACGAGCATAAGCCAAGCTCTTCCAAACTGCTATATAAATTTGTGGTTATGATGAAAATTGTAAACAATGGGAAGCGGTGCATGATAACTCTCACCCGGTGTCTTTATGATGTATAAAGCCTTTTTTATAAGGGTTGGGAGATCTCTCACAAGGATTTTATCATTGCACCCCCTAAACTAGATGACCTTATTATGAACCTTTGTTTAAAAGCCAAAATCCCTAATATTTGTTGGCATCAGGAGGTCGGACCTCTGGAGCCATCCCACATATTTGCGATTCTTTGTAGAGATGAAGATTTTTTCATGGGAGATTCAAGAGAACTCAAAGTTTGTTTGAACCATAGAAGTGAGTGTCATGGAGGGGAGCCACTGTGGTCAAGCTTCTAATCATCTGCTCTAAATAAGCACAACTAGAGAAATCCAAGTGGGAATTCAACAAATATTTTTTTTCTATCCTAGGGTTGTGCAATATTTGAGTCAATTAAACACATTGCTTGGATCCAAAATCTTGAAAAAAAACATTCAACAAGGTCATCAAATTCCAAACCCTTTAGAAGAGGCAAATACCTTTGAAAATTCCAAGTATTACTGCTTGACCCTAGGGATTTATCCTTAGAGGCTTCTAAATATTTGGGCCTATATCTCAATTTTCTCTCTCTCTAAAGTCAACATTAGGGAACTATTTCCTTTATTTTCTTGATTTCCACATAATGGACCTTGTGGGATGAAAATAAATTGAGACATAGACATTTAGTTTGAAGAGCTAAGCAAGAAAGTGTTTGTGGTAAAAAGAATCCTTTAAGCAAAGATAAAGGACAAATTGAACCCCACACATGCGTTTTCTTAAATGATTTCCCACAAGATCAAAGTCCCAAAACCAAATTCCATCAATCATCACAAATGTCTTAGTCCAAGAAATCTCAAGAAATGTCAATCTATACTTTATCAAGTTAGAGAAAGATTAGTCTATAAATTTTACAAATGTGCATCAAAGGATAACCCAAACTTGTACTCATTTTATTATTGTCAAAATCCAACTCTCTTCCAACATTTTGAGTATCTCACTTAGCAGGGTTGAAAAGTTCTTGGAAGTATAGCATGTTCTTCAATAGGTCTTGTAAACAAAAGTATCTCTAGGTTCACTTAGGATCAAAATCAACACTTTCATACATCCCCAAACATCAATCAAATCCCATCTCACAAACAAGTCTTAGAATCTTGGAAAAAATCCTTCATACTAGGCTTTTGGGAAAATCCTCAAAATCAAAAATCATCTTTTTTGACTAAGTGTATGTGGATGCACCCTTCTTCATACACTTAGTTAAATTATCACCTTGTGGACAAGTTTATTCCAAGATAACATCTAACATCTTGGATTTTATGAGTTCATTATTAAATCCAAATCAAAATCAAAATCAAGTCCAAACACCAAAAATCCAAAAGTCCCAAAGTCTAGTATCCCTCCAAGGTTTCTTAAAAGTTCAATCATTCACATCACCCATCTCTCATTTATCTCATCACCATCATTTGATCCTTAACATCTTAGATTTTCTTTTTTGTACCTAAAGTTTAGACCAACCTAAGAACTTAGAGGTTTACATCCCATATTCTTGAAAGTCGATCCTTATTTTATGGTCCAAACTAGATCTCAACACAAGAAAAACATGGAAGCAAACAAAAAAAAATCCACTTCAAGTGACTTGAGTCAAACTGCACCTGAAATCAACCCCATTGGATCTAACAATCCCCCACTCAACCTTCCTCTACTACCACAAGATCTTCAAGAGGGAGGTTTCCAAGTGGAGGATATCACCAACAATGTCTTAGGAATGACTCAAGACAAAATCATGGAAATAGTCCAAAATTCTGATAACCACAAGATTGTCAATACAATGATGAGACTTAATCCTTCACAATATATGTTAGCATTAGCAAAAGAAGGGGATAAAATCGCTTATGATTATGATGTAAGCACTATTGTGGAAAAACCTCTTGGGATTACGCCACCAGTATCATTCACACCTTCCTTCCAAAACATCATTCAACCCATCCCACAACCAACATCATCTCATGCTCCAAGTCAACCCATGGTTACTAAGGGAAGTTCATTGCTTCACACTCTTCAAACACACCCCCTTGTAAATAAGCAAGACTTAGATGAAAACACCATCTTGGGTCTACTAAACACCATCCCTCAAGATCCCAAGCATCCATACATCCCACTCATCTTTCATGACACCAACAATCCATCCACCTTCTCCACATCACCAACATATTCTCTTGACACACAAGTCTCTCTCCCCATGACTTCACAAGGATAGGGGGGACTATTTGGACAAGGGGGAATCTTTGATACCTCATCATCACTTTATCAAGGAAACACAACTCAATATTCCTACCATTTCTCCCTCTACCATCAACATCCACACCAATCCTCAATTTTGGGCAACCCCCTTTACCAATCATCAATCAACCAAATAAAAAAAATCCTCAGATTATGAATCCAATCAACATACCAAATCCTCCAAACATGCCACTGATATCGCAACACTAGGTGGAACCAATCCAAACAACACAATCAATCATGACACCATCTACAACACCTCAAATATCTCAAACCATGGTCTCCCAAGGAGCTAGCATATCAACCACACCATCTATCACACAACCCCTTATCATCACTCAAACAACACCTCAACAACCACCTCAACAAAATCTCATCACACCATCTCACACCATTCTAAATCCTCCACCTCCACCACCAAATCCAAACGTGACAAACCAATACAACATCACACTGCAAGCAACTCAACAAGCCTATCAAAAAGAACTTTAGTAATTTCAAGCTCAATAGGCCACACAAGTTGTGCAAGCAACACAAGCCACATAGGTTTCCCAAGCTGCACAAGCCACCCAACAAACTCAAGCTCGGGCACAAGCTCAGTATCAAGTACAACAAGCTCAATCACAAGCTTTGTTACAACAACAAGCATATCAACAAGATTTGAAACAATATCAAGCACAAAAACAAGCAACTCAGTTACAAGCCCAACAACAAGCATTGTTGGCACAACAATAGCAAGACCAACAACAAGCATTGTTGGCACAACAAAAACAAGACCAACAACAAGCATTGTTGTTGCACAACAACAATTGTTGGCACAACAAAAACAAGACCAACAACAAGCATTGTTGGCACAACAACAATTATAGGCATACCAACAAGTGTTGGTGGTACAACAAAACTTGCAGCAGCCTCCCATGAACACACCAAACACCCCACCCATCACTCAAGTGATCAAACCACCCCAAAACATATTCATCCTACCACTTGATCCGTAAAATGATGTGTTTGCACAAATTAAATTTCTCTCTCACAACAAGTACTAGAACTACAATCTAGAAAAACAACAAAAAAACAAGGGAATTTGTGCCCTTGTCCACTCAACAGAAGCATTGCAATGGTTCCATTCCCACAAGGGTTCGAGATACCTAAATTTGACAAAAAAACACAGGAATAGCAACCCTAAAGATCACATCAGGGAACTTCATGTCCACTGTATGGAATTTTCATATGACGAATCTTATTTAATGCGACTATTCCCTTAGAATTTGGCTGGACTAGCAAAGGAATGGTTCTCTTTTCTTCCTCCCAGAATGAAGAATTTCCAAGAAATTGTAGACTTATTCATATAGAACTATTCATTCAACATAAGTATGGACATGAGTCTAGAAGAACTATCCGCTCTCAAACAAGCCAAGGGGGAAACATTTGCATCCTTCTTTCAACGATGACGATCCAAGGCCAACAGGAGCAAGTGGACTATGCTCAAAGAACAACAAATTTGTACTATCATCACTAATCTTGAAGGGACCTTTTCCTTCCATCTAAAAAATGTAATGCATTACCACATATGACCAGTTGATCCCCAAGGCGCTCAACATCGAAAGATCCCTTATCGCACAAGGGGGGACACCTACTTATCAAGACAACCATCCACCAACCAGTTATAACCAAATACCTTGCACATGGGAAAAGAACAAGAACATTACTAACAATGGTGTGGTTGATGCCAAAGTTATAATCAGTGCCCAAAGGAAAAACACACAATCATATCAACAACTACAATTGAACAACCAAAACAACACACAAGACAACACATCATCACAACAAACCAACAATCAAGGGGGACCACCCCCAAGGAACAAGTATCCCCCTAAAAGGAAATACACACCACTTGGGGAACTGATTGATTCTGTCATGCAATGGATAGTTCAAGAAAATCTCATCAAGATCCTTGTTTATGAAAATTATCAAGAGCCTCAAGTTAAACCACCATGGTATAATGAGAAGCAACTCTACAATTTCCACAAAATAAAGGGACCCACAATAGCTAGTTGCATGCGACTTAAAAATCCGATTTAGGACCTCATCGATGATAGAACCGTAACCATTGAACAACCCACAAGAAATCAAGATCTAAAGATATACACGAATCCGATGCTAGATCAAAATAAAGGAAACAACAATGGTAAGGCAAAATATAATAATGTGAACCATGTTTACAACCATGTTGTTGCATCCTTACATGAGTGGGTCACCGTTGTTAGTATCAAAGGATCCCGAGCTGACTGTGGAGTCACCACATGTGGTGGAAAATTTACCATTCCGATACCATCCCAACCACCCAAGGCATCCACCACCAATCCAAAGTCAATTCCCAATGGTTATAATGTCTTGGATCAATTGAAAAGGACCCTCGCCCAAATCTCCATCATGGAGTTGCTGAAAATCTCACCTACACATAGGGAAATCCTAGAAAAGGCATTGGCTACATCCACCATCCTCACAGAGCTTGATGCAGACCAGTTCCAAGCTATGGTAAAACATATCACCACACCACATCTCCTAACATTTTCTTATCAGGACTTCCCAACTCAACCATCTCATAATCGTGCACTCCATATCAAAGTCTTAGTCCATAAAAATAAAGTCAAATGAGTCTTGGTGGGTGGAGATGCGGGCTTGAATATATGTACTCTCACACTAATAAAGAATCCAGGATTCTTTGAAGATGTCATTGAGAAAGGTAAGGGTATTACTATCAGGGCATATGATGATTAGGAATGGGTGTCTCAAGGAACCATTCAACTCCCTATTCAAGTAGGGATAGCTATCATGAAAACTACATGCCAAGTCCTTGATCTTGAACTACCTTAAAATATCCTCCTAGGGCACCCATGGATCCATGGGATGCAAGATATCACATCCACCTTCTATCAATGTGTCAAGTTTCCCTATCAAAATCAAGAGGTCACAGTCCATGGAGATCTTGAACCATTTTATTATTGCAAGAATCTAAAAGCCAAGTACTACGAGATCCCTCAAGTCCCAAAGAATGACGAGGGACCCACATCTCCATATATAAACCCATCTACCCTAGCCTCCACTTCTAAGACAAAGACACCCTCCATTCTGAACATCTCTGATATTAAAGTCATTATCCAAGATAATGGGTGTGGGGACTACAAAATGAAAAAATAATGCCTTTGTAATAGGAGAATTACCTCAATCTCCTCGATCTCATGGGGAACCCCAACTAATTAACACACCATCTCAAACCTTTAAAGTAGACCCATCCAGATTCAAAAGGTGGGGAGACCTAAGTCAGTAAGTGGTAGATGAAAAAGATATATCAAGGTGAAAGGACCATACCTCATCTTCCCATTGATAATGACAACAAAGGACTAAAATTAATGCAAGGATGGGGCTATAACAAAAATGAAAGGCTTGTGCAGAATGATAACGGACTTCTAGAACTTATAATTCTTAAGAAGCATATAAAGAATCTTGGCCTTGGATGTACCCCTCTGAAGATAACCATACATGGAAAAGGTGCTCCAGTTAGAAAATTCAAAGCTTCTCCTCAGTTACCAGTGTCCACAAGTTTACCTTTAGATAACTATAACTTTAATATAACCAATGTGTGAGATGAGGACCCCATCACTGACCTACCCTTGTTATTCGAGGATTCCTATATTTTTCAGGATCAATACCCTATCTTTCAAACCAAGTAACCAGACCAATGAGCTAAAGCTTGTCTACCCCCAACTCATCAATTATGACTAATGAGGACCACCGATCTTAGACACATTTGAAAATGATGAGGCTCTCATAGAATTCATGGGACTATGGGATACTTTACCAGGTGGAGATCACAAATTTGGGTTTGACATTGAGATAGACACACATGCATACTATGGTGAAATGATTAAATCCCTTAGTCACAAAAGTGAAAATTTAAGAATAATATCTAGGTCTTTGAGTGAAAACCACACTATGGCACTCTCTAACCCAAAAATAGTAAAAGCAAAGGATGTAACCAATGGTGAAAACCTATTTGAGGCACCAAAGGATGAGGGATTCAATATTTCCCTTAGTTCTATTCATCAATAAAATTCAACAATCTTAGCAGAAAAATGTAATCTAGTCAATCTAGGGACCGAGGAAACATCGCACATCACCTTCTATGTAGAATCACTTTTGACATAAGAACAATAACTTCTAGCTACTTTTCTAAGGGAAAGAAAGGTAAACTTTGCATGGACCTATGCTGACATGCCTGGTCTTGATCCGAAAGTTCTGGTTCACCATCTAGTCATCTATCCCGAGGTGAAACCAACAAGACAAAAGTTGAGAAAGATACATCCACAAATAGCCTTACTAGTCAAACTTGAATTACAAAAGCTCCTTGATGTTGGCTTCCTACATCCAATTGATTATCTAGAGTGGGTTTCAAATATTGTACCTGTCTCTAAGCCCACTAGGGGCATCTGCATTTGCACTGACTTTAGGAACCTGAACAAAGAATTCCCTAAGGATGATTACCCTCTCCCAAATATAGAAATGATTGTAGATATGACGGTGGGGCATGAAATGATATCACTAATGGATGGATTTTCAAGATACAATTAGATCATGATAGCTAAGGATGACCAACACAAGAAATATTCATGTGTCCATGGGGGACTTACTGTTGGAACATGATGTCATCTAGGTTGAAGAATGCATGGGATACCTATCAAAGAGCTATGATGCTAATCTTCCACGATATGATTCACAAAATTGTGGATGACATATTAGCTAAATCAAGAAAGCATCAAGATCACATAGTGGCACTAAGCTCCATCTTTAATAGGCTAGAAGACTACAAGGTTAGACTTAATCCAAAGAAGTGTGTCTTTGGTGTACAATTAGGAAAAATACTAGGGAATATTGTATCTATGAGGGGAATCGAGATAGACCCTGCCAAAGTCAAAGAAATTCTCGAGATGGAAGCACCAAGAACACTAAAGTAGTTAAGGGGTTTGCAAGGAATACTCCAATCCATTCACCGATTTATAACACAATTAGCAAATAAGGCTATCCCATATTCTCATCTACTCCACGAGGGGGTAGCATACAAATGGGACAAGAAATATTGTCAGTGTTCAATAAAATCAAGGAGTACTTACTGACACCACCAGTCCTTATGCCACTGATTCCGAACAAGCCATTGATCTTGTATATATTGGCAACAGTTACAACCCTTGGATCTCTCTTAGCTCAACATGATGAAAATAGGAAAGAGAGAGCTATTTACTATATCAGTAGAACCATGGCGGGACATGAGCTGAATTATACATTCATTGAGAAGGCTTGCCTAGTAGTAGTATTCACTGCATAAAATTTCAGAAACTACATGTTGGCTCATCAGATAAAACTCATCTCCAAGATAGATCCTCTCAAGTATATACTTTCCAAAGCAACACTCATAGGGAAAACAGCTAAATGGGTCATGATCCTAACAGAATATGACATTGAGTATGTAGAACGGAAAGCCATTAAAGGACAAGTAATTGTAGACCAACTAGAAGAGGCACCGATATATTCACAAAACTCATTGATATCAGAATTCCTTGATGAGTCAATCTTTAACCTAAGTACAATAGATCACTAGAAAGTATATTTTGATAGGTCCTATACACAACATGGGTTAGGAGCTAGGGTCTTCTTCATTACACCACAAGGAGATTGCATACGAAATTCATATAAGTTGTCTTTTCCTTGCACAAACAACATTGCATATTATGAGGCTCTTGTCATAGGACTCAAAATAGCAGTACAATGGTAGATCATGGACTTAAGGTCTATGGAAACTCACAACTTATCATCAACCAGGTCAATGATGAATACCAAATGAAGGATGAAAAAATGACCCCATACAAGAAACTGGTGGAAATCCTCAAAGAATTCTTCATTGACATCACGTTTGAGAAAATACCAAGGGAAAAAAATAGAGCAACAAATGTTATGGCAACAATTGGATTGCTATTAGATATCCCACGCAATGTCCATAAACATGAATTCCTAGTAGAGAAGCTTCTCGTACTAGCATTCGAGGTACCAGAGTCTAAATTCATGTGTGAAATCATTGGTCTTGGTGACCCTTGGTATCATGATATTTACACCTACTTGAAAATAGGAGTCCTCCCTGTCGATATCACCCCAAACCTTAAGAGAACATTTGTCAAGAAGTCATCCTATTTCATTATCTTAGGAGACACCCTATACCATAGGAGTATCGAAGGAATGCTTTTACGATGCCTTAATCCTAAGGAATATTTGATTGCATTAACTTAGGTACACGATGGCATTTGTGGATCACATTCAAGTGGTATGACCTTGGCCAAGAAACTATTGAGGATTGGGTACTATTGGCCTATGATGGAAAAGGAAGCTCACGACTATGTTTGAAGGTGCTTGCAATGCCAACAGCATGGGGAACTCATCCATGCACTAGCTTAGGAGATCCAACCGATTATAACACCTTGGAACTTTTCACAATGGGGGCTCGATCTCATTGGTAAAATCACACCCACCTCATCCAATGGACATAAGTTCATTATCATGCCATTGAGTACTTCATGAAATGGGTAGAGGCCATCCCAATGACCTACATCACAGGGAAGCAGATATCCAAGTTCAGCCTGAACTACCTCATTTTCCACTATGGTGTCCCACAAGCCCTTATCTCAGATAACATGACACCTTTCAAAAACCAGGATGTTGAAGAACTATGCCAAAAATTCAATATCCAACATCGCTTATCCACTCCATACTACCCCCAAGGAAATAGCCAAGCTGAGGCTTCTAATAAAACCAACTTGAAATTCCTAAAGAAGACAATCAATGAAGCTGGTCATGACTGGCACTTATAGCTAAATCCTACCTAATGGGCCTACCAAATGAGTATCTGCACACCTATAGGTGCAACCCCTTTCTCCCTAGTCTACGGATTAGAATCCATCCTTCCGATTGAGATTGAGCTCCCATCCTTGAGAATATCATTGCAAAGCCTAATTACTGATGAAGAATATCATGTGTCACAGTTGAACAATCTAGAACTACTAGATGAGTGGCGAATGGATGCTTTGAACCACCTGCAAGTCTATCTAAACCATCTTAAGAGGAGCTATAATAAGAAGACTAGGAGTTAGACTTTCAAGTCAAAGAGCTCGTATTGAAGGAGAATCAAAAGAATGTACCAAATCCAGATAGCAAGGGAAATTTTGAACCCAATTGGTTGGGACACTTCAACATCACAACAAGCTACAAATTAGAAGCATATCAACTATCCACACCAGAAGGTGAACCTCTTCAGGATCCTATCAATAGCTCCCATCTCAAAAAAAATATGCCTAAGCCTGCAAGGTATAAATCCAAAAAAATACAAAAAAATCAAAAAATATAAAAAATCCAAAAAAAGAAAAGAAAAAGGATTGAAAATAGTAAATAAAAAAATCATCCTCTAGTGAAAACCACTTCGGTGGAACTTTGGGAAAGTACCCTGGTGAAAACCTAGCAAACAGGAACCTCGTGTAAATAAACTCTTTCTATCCACCATGATCTCTATGGCTTATTTCACATCATTCATCCATCACACTTCATTGATCCTTCCACCACACATCTGCGTACCTGCATCATAGCTTGATCATGTTTTTGTATCATGATCCCTCCTAATACTGCTTGGCATATTCCTAAGGTCAGTATGTCTTGCCTATACTGGAGTAGTCTATTGCATCACGCTGGGGGCATGTTCTTATACCCACATTGGATCGGATTTGTGTATATTCTTGAAGTCTTCCTTAAAACCAAAAAATTCAATAACATTAGAAAATCATAAAATCCAAAAACATTCAAAACATATCAAAATCCAAAAATAGGTCAAAAGTCAGAAAAATTCAAAAACAAAGTCTTGTCAAACTACGAGTCTTTGAGCTTGAATGTAGGTAAGGCCATCATCAATGTGCCCCTAAGACACATTAGGTAATTCCGTTAAGAGTCTGTCATAATAAACTGACAAATCTATTTGTTCATTTCTCATCAATAAATGAGTCTTTGTCAGTCAAACTATTTGGTCTCTACATGTATAACATAGGCAAGGCTAATCTTTGATCAGCCCTTGAGGCCCCTAGGATAGGTCTTTAGGTTAGGTTCTTGGTTAAAATCTCATAAAACACCAAAACATTGGAAATTTTGAAAATCAAAACATTTGTAAAACATGTTGAAAATACCAAAACAACCTCATAACACATCATTTAAAATACCAAAAACATTCAAAAAAACCCAAAATTCATCCATCATGTTTCATGATCATTCACAATAAACATGCACTCATAATAAATCATCGTCACCCCCAACTTTTGGTGAAACAATAAAAAACAATTATAGCAAATTAAAAGTGGAAAATCAAACGTCAAGGTCTCAATTCTAGGTTAGTAGGTAAACAAGTTGGTAAACTCTTGGTATTAATAGCCCATCATCCAGTTAGTCCCAAAATTATATGATAACATCATTTCCTAGGATGCATCCTTCCTATAATGGACATTAACATCATACATCACTGTAGTTTAGTCTTGGCTAGAGGTATGAAGAATATTAGCTTGTTTGTTTACTTGATATTTGTCTTGTTGATTTATCTTATTGTGGTCATTCCAATGATCTCTCAATGATATCTAATCAAGAAGATTTAGAGGGAAAGGAATGGGGCATTGATCATTATCTTTTGTTTGTTGTGCTTGTTGGATATTCTTGTAATATAACCTTGGTCATGCTTACATTGTTTGGTCTATAGGGAGGGTGTTTTGAATATCTTGTTGACCACATGGGAAGGTTCTGCCTTTCTATGTTTTGGTCCAAGATGTTTGAAATATCTGAACTGCATTCTAAATAGGGTTTTGTATGCCAGGTGTGAACACATATACTTATATCTGATTGTCAAGTCAAATTCCATCACACTAGGTACAACGTCATCCTGGTTCTTTATACCTTGATGCATCATATCTATGTGTGTTATCAAAAAAAAGGTAAGTAAGCTCTTTATATCCCCAATCTCTAATAAGCAATCATCATCATCATCATCATGTTTTTTGTATTATCTCGAAGTTAAGGGTTGATTTCTCTTTCTTCTATCTTTCCAAAATACTAATACTAACATGGTATCATAAAATTTAGAAAAAAAAATCTATATATGCATCTATCTTGCATCCACAAAATGTCAACATATTACATATCATTCATATCATACATAATAGGAAACATCAATCATCTCACATACATTTGCGTTTTTATCAATCATAATATAGATTGGTTATTCTAAGCATCTCATAAACCATAAATTTGTATAAAAAATCCATTGCATAATCATATAGGCATCATACTAAAAATAAGATAGGCATAACATCACATTTACATCCATCACATGACCACTAGAGAATTATTGAAAACATCACATTTTGCATCATGCATACATACATATTGCATCATCATATGGAACATAGTAAAATATACACAAAAATAAATAGAACATATCATTGCATTGCATCCATCATCTATCAATACATTTTCATTCATCACATAAAAGTGCATCCACATAGATCCATCATGCATCGATAATATTGCATCACATCATAAAATAAACATTACATGCATCCATGCATTCATATATATATACACATCACATAAAATAAAATAAACATCACATCGTATAAATGCATTGCAAGTCATCTCATATATATATCAAAAAATTTGAATGTCATGACATATCAAAATCAGATATATAGTATCATCATCGAATATACAAGAGGCTAGTCAAAAAACTCATCCAATGAATGTATACACATCATAATAAGGGTTGTACAAAAAGTGTGTCCAAGTGTACTATCAATATCTTGAGCTACCCTCGCTCTGTTTGTCTCCATGATGGATGCCTCGACTCTCATGATGAGACCTTGATGGTCTCCTTGATGTTCCTACACGAGGGGTTCTGGTGGGAGCAATCTGACTAAGATGGGATAAATTTGGCTCTCGTTGCTCCTGTGCCATAGCTCTGTAGTACACTTCCTTGTAATATAAGGCCTCCTGCATCGCTCAGCCATACATCTCGGCTAAGACTGTGGCCTGTCCCTAAATCTGTTGTGTTGTAGCCTCTAGCTGCTACCTCTGCCCTGTCTCCAGTGTTAGGACCATGTCTGAATCCCACCTCATCTAGCACTCCTGTGACACCTCCTTTCGAGCCTGGTCCCTCTCCTAGACCAATGTCTAAATCTGAGCATGGGCCTACTGAAGCTGCCCTATAAAAACATATATCTATGCCTACAACGCTACTATCTGTCTGTCCCTAGGATTAGGACCTAGTGGTGGTGGTTAGGGTGGCATATGTGGCTACTGATGTGGCTAGACCGGCGGCCTCTGTCCAATAGGTGGCACCAATGGTGGGATCTATCCATCATGATCTCCACCCCCATCCTATCCATCCTAGGGCTAGTCCCCTGGCTGCTATGGAACCTGTCCAATCTTGGGTCCTCTGACCCATCCTCTAGCTATCGTTGACACAGCTGGTAAGGTCAATCGAATAGGGGCATGAGCCTACCAATATGCATCATACAATGGGGTGGTGCTTACATCTGTAGGACTGTCAAAGTACACCCATGGCACAATATAAAGCTATCTAAAATCATCAATCACCTGCTAAGGTGGGATCCTCTATCCCCATGCTACCTCTCTGGGTATCATCAAGTGCATCCTAGACCTCCCCAAACTGACGAGAAACCCTATTTGGGAGGTACTACTCAACCATATAGTTCTCCCTCCCTTGCATATATTGAGACTTCCAATAGTAGAAAAGATGATGATCATCATCGTGCCATTTTGGAAAGTGGAGCCAAGTTCTCCACCTAAAAAATGTCATCTCATCCAGAACCCGCCTCTAGTGTGGGATGCCTGTAATACCTATGAAGTGGAGGGTAGTCATCCCCCTATATTTGTACGTCGCAGGATCATTATGGTCAGTCTAGACGTCTATAATCTATGGCCTCAAAATGACAATATGCTCATAAGCCCATACGTGAAGAAGAGTGACGCCTACTCCAATGTTGAAGGCCCCGCTATATACAACCTGGTGCATATCATGGTACAACGAGGCTAGGAGGATTGGCCCCCAGGCATAGACAATTATGTCCTCCATCATCCAAGACCAAATGATCCCCTAGCCAATGTTGCTTCCTCTGGCTCTCCAATCAAGAACAAGGACTCCCGAGATCAATGTGCTGACAAATAACATCAAATCAGGGGAAATCCCCTAATATCGATAGAGGTCTATGTGGTTGTTGTCCACCTCATATGAATCAATGCCAAATAAAACAAAAATGGCATCATGGTTGACCTCGACATCATAAATGATCTGCTCACCATGAATAGGGATATGTAGGATCTACCACACATCCACCAAGATGATGGTCACCTCACCAATCGGTAAGTGGAATAAAAAGGTCTCACTCCGCTATCTCTCAACCAAAGCTATCATCATTGCGAGGTGCATCTGCACCTAGGACATCTAAGCAATATGGCCAAATCTAATTGCTCCAAGGAAAAATAGGGCCCGATCTGACAAATGCCTAGCTCAACGCAAGAACCGGGTCATGTGCTCCTTTGAATGGAGCACTAGTAGGACCTCCTACAACCAAAATGCCCATGACATAAAAAATTCACAAAATGAACGTTTTCCAAAAAAAAAATCTTGAGGAAGCAAAGGCAACACACCATTTTCAAAAGCGATGCTATCTTGCAAAGGCAAGTCAGCATTTTCGAGTGATGCCAAAACCTCCTAGGGCTACACGACGTAGTATTGCAAAGGCGAGTCAACATTTTTTGCATGACTTTGGAACTCTCTAGCACCGCACGATGCTCCATTGTAAATGCGGGTTGACATCTGCAAAAGCGACGCCCTAGAGGATTGATTTTGGTCGACCTAAAGGGACCCTAATAAATGCACCAAAAACATTAAAAATGAGAAAAGTTTTGAAAGGCGTACTGGGGATCTTGCATCTTGAGGCCGCTTCACGAACTCGATCCATCTGATGTCTGGAAAGCTCGTGAGTAGCCATTCCGTCGACACCTCAGAGCAAAATTTCCAGAATCTCTAAAGGGAAAGTGAGCAAATAATTTGAAAATGACCCTCTTAACCCCTTATATGCAAAATTTTTAGGGTTTTTTGGCTATTTTTTAGGGTTTTTGAACCCATTTAATCCATTTTTTCCTGAACAAAGCCCATTTTGATTCATTTTTTGTTGTTGTGAGCCTAATTTCACATCCTGTGGGTTGTTTTTTGCTCCTAAATCATCGTTGAATCTTTTTTGCGAGCTCGACCTAATTTTGCAATTTTTGCTTGATCTCTCAAGGGGTCAGTGTAGCAACATAATTCCTTCCATTGGGGCAACAATAGGCCATGCAAAAAAAATAGAAATTTTTTAAATTTTGATCATGGTAGTGTTATTCTTTGAACCAATGCAGCAGGTGCTTCGCTTCAAAGAGGGGGAAAATGTAGACACAGAAAAAGTCTTGATTGATACTATGCATCTGATTCTAATCAACTAACATCGTTTCTTCCTGAATCATCTCCAATTGATCAATTAATTGAATAATCAACATTATTTAATTAAATTCAACAAATTCAACTATTAATCAAATAATTAAATTTATTGATTAATTCATCATTCTTCTAACTAATTATTCATCTTATTTAATTGAATCAAATCATTTAATTAAATCCTCTCTTAATCTTCTCATTTGATTAAAAATTAATCAAATCAAATGTCACAATCTCCTAATTCACTCCAATTAATTAATTGTAGATTAATTAATCCTAAATCCTCTTTTTAATCATCATTATCAAATCCTCCAGCTTTTAACTCCTCAAGAGTTAAATCACCTATGGTCAACTAACCAGGTTGCACATAAAATCAATTTCTTGTAATTATCTAATTACCTCAATTATCCTCACAAAGGCATATTATGAGGAATATTACTCTCAACAACCTCCCATTCAATTTCCCTCCAAAGGTTTTCAAAAATCTTTCACATCTACAATAACTTCTCTTACAAATTTTCAAATCCTCTTACACCAATTTCAAATTCTCAACCATCAACATTTACTTCTCTTCCATCCTCCTCCACTCACACATTTCCCAAAATGTGCTCCGCCCTCATCTAATAGAATTGTGATACTTGACACATTCTCATTGGCTCTCAATTTTTCTCACATTCATAAAATCCTCTCATTCTTCAACCCTTGGCTTCTATAAATAGAGGCATCCTTTTCATAATATGGATCCACAACTTCATGCATTATCACTATAGCCATTTGAGTTCATAGCTTTTCATCATTTTCATGCAATTTAGATAGATTATAGCCATTTTTCATACTCAGATCATCTACAATCATCAAACATTATCAAAGGGATTGGGAAAGGGCTTCTTTCCACATCAAAGGAGCACCACTCCCCCTATGGGATGGAGGTTTAGCTGATTTTACTTAGATTACATGCTTTGTTTTGTCAAGTTTCTTGTTATTTCATGTTTTCTCTTGAATTGGCTAAAGAATTTCATAGGGAATGTTAGATTTTCTTTTCTAACTTGTTTGACCTGTTTTTGTTGATCAATTGTTAGCTTGTACAAGTTTTGTGTTCATAGGAGACAAGCCAAATTAATGGGACTTAATATTGGATTAGGTAGAGTTCTCTACAATAGTTCAATCAATAGGAGTGTGGGAAGAATTCCTTTTCTATTGTTCATGGATATAGCCCAAGGGGAGTAGATGAGTTAAGGGATAGTTTATATTTGAGAAAGCCAAGTGTTGTGGTAGAATATTTTTCTAAGTATATTCATGAACTACATTAAAAATTAAAGGAAATTTTAGAGAAGAGATCCATCAAATATAAGGAGTGCTAATATGCATATCTAAGATAACAAGATTTTTAAGTAGGGGATATGGTTATGAAAAATTTGAGGAAATAAAATTTCCCATAGGGAACATACAATAAATCAAAGTGGAAGAAGATAGGCCTAAGTAGAGTCTTGAACAAATTTTCATCCAATTCTTATGAAATAGAAATTCTAGTGAGCATAGATATATCTCCCATCTTCAATGTTGCAGATCTATGTAAATATTATGAAGGAGAGATAAATAATCTAGGGAATACAAATGCAAATTTTTTGGATACACAAGAATGGATACATAAACTTCTTGAAAAGAACTTTGAGAACATAGACAAGGTGATTGGTTCCTTAGTGGCAAAGAAAACCAAAAGGAAAGAGTATATAATATCCACTTCATTGGAAGGGTAAAATTGAAGATGAGGCCTCTTGGATGAGTGTTGAAGACTTAGATAAGTATGGAATCCTAATTTTGCACTTGGAAAATATTCATAACCTTCAGACTCATGAAACATTTCATTTACCCAACATGTCTAATGTAGGAGTATTTGGATCCACAAGAAATTTTGCATCACCCAAAAATATTTCCTTTTCAATTATGTTGTTTGACTTTTGGTAGTGTAGTTTTTGTTAGTTTCTTAGGGAGAAAGTTTAGAAATATTTTGGATAATATTGTGATTTCATCTTGTAGAATATCCAAATGAGTAGTCACAAATTAACTTTGGTGGAATTCTAATGAAAACTGTGCAATTTATGGCCTTGCAGGTTTTCAACCTGCTACTAGATATTGCAGAGAATTACATGTGAATTGAATCTTTATAAGAATTGAGATTGTTGTTCATTGTAGGATTTATGAGCACAAAAAAATATTTATGGAAGTTCTTAAGTGAACGAAAACTTTGTTTAAGTCAAATACTTGACTGATTCTAATCAACTTTCCTACATTGTAGGAAATGTGATTGTGAACATAGAAAATAATCAAGTCAGTTATGCTAGGAATCCACTAAGAAACAAAGAAATTAACCTAAATGAGCCACATTCCCTATGAATTTCTTAAAATTCCTAATTAAGAATCCATTAACATGAAATAACATTGCAAATTGAATGAAACAACCTAATTAAGACAACAAACCTCATCCCATTAGGGGATTAGTGCCTAATTGATGTGGAATGCTTAGCCCTTTCCTAATCCATGATGAATTTGCAAAGATTTGATGTTCTTCAATGGTGAAATTTATGGAAAATGGGATAATTGATTCATAAATGGGTAAGTGCTCTCAAAAGGTGAGTATGAAAATGGCTATAGTGCAATTACTAGAAGGCTTGTGAATGAAATTCTCATAGAAATGAGGACTATTTATAGGCTTTTTAGATGAATCAATGGCTAAGATCAAATTGGCTAATCAATGGATGAAATTAAAATATAGAAGGTGGCATGGATCAAGGATCAAATCCATGGATGAGATTGAATATTGACATGGATCAATGATTCTAATCAAGGGATCAAATTGCTTGAGAAAATTGCAATCCCATGATTTTAGGGAGATGGAGAAGATATTTCCATTTGGAAGGAAATATTTGAATTCAAATTGGATGAATATTCCTATGAGAATATTCTTTCAATGATTGGAGGAATTAGAAGATATTAGTCAATTAAATAATTAAGAAACTATTTAATTGTGCAAATGTAGAGAGTTTAGGACTTTGAATAAACAATTAAGAAATCATTTAATCAAAGTGGGATTTAGGACATTCAATTAAATAATTGCATTATTTAATCAAATGAGAAGACTTAGGAGATTTAATTAAATAATTTGAATTATTTAATCAAATAGGATGAAAAATTAGCATGAAAGGGGTGAATTAATCAAATAACATTAATTACTTGACTAATAGAGGAAAATGGTGAATTTAATTAAAAAATTGACATTATAATTAAATAGATGAAAATGATCAAATCAGGGGAGAAATGGTGTTAGTAAATCGAATCAAGTGTGCAATATTAGTCATGACATTTTTGGATGTCTACAATGACATCATGGAACCTTGTGAAGATTCCATGTTCATCTAAATGTTTGTGAGATCTTTGGAACCATCTATCTTTTGTGGAAGTTTCATGTGCATTAGGATGTTGTGGGTATTTTTTGGTCATTAGAATTTGTAGAAAATTCATAGGGAACTAAACCTAATGATGTAATGAAGTAGTTTTGATTTTTTTTTCCTATGAAATTAGCATGACACTCGATGATTTCATCATATATAAATTTTGGAAATTCATCATCCGACTAAACCCAAAGTGGAATTTCATGTTTGAAGTTATCAATTGTGGATTTTCCACTTGCTTTTTGCACTTGTGAGTTTTCTTCTTTCTATTGCACCTTGTAAAACTTTGAGGTCATCTAAACTTTACACACTTTTGACCTGCATCTGTAATGAATTGGAGGTTGTAATGGATAGGTTGCATCCAATTCAACTTATTAGCTTTGGTGTTTGTTGATATATGATTTTTTGTTGTGGGGATGGCATTTGTTGTTGATGTGAAGCAATGTTTGTTGGGGATGTTGTGAAGTGATTTGATTTTGTGGAATGTTAACTTGCTTATGATGTTGTGGAGGGATGATGTTTTGATGTTGTTGTTGTACGAAATTTTATTGGAGATAGGGTTGATATTGATGTTGTTGACGTTGTTGATTTTGATGATGTTCTTGAGGTTGTTGATTTTGTTGATTTGGTTGATTTTGATGATTGAATGTTGTTGATGTTGGGGTTGTTGATTTTGTTGATGTTGGGTTTGTTGATTTTGATGGTGTGATTGTTGATTTTATTGATGTTGATGTTGTTGAATGTTGGAACTATTTAAGTTTAAGTTTTGTGAAGGTGGATTCATCCCATAATTTTTCATGTTCAAATTTTTCTCACAGTGAATGTTAGTGGGACGTTGATATTTTGAAAGGCTAGATTTGTGTTGTTGTTCCCTAGACTTTTCCCATGGAATGTTGGTGGGATATTGGTGTTTTCAAAGCCTAGATTTTTGTTAGTGTTCTCTAGACTTTGAGCATTGTACAAAGGATTGACATATTGATTTGAGAAATTTTCTTGATCTATCCCTTGAAAATTAACCATTAGTTGACTTGACACATTAAATGAATTTCAGGCTTTGGCATTTTTGTGTAATACATTGTGCCAAAGAATCATTTTCATGGGGGAAATTTCTTGATGCTATTTGTGCAAAGGATTGTTCTTCTAAGGCTATTTTTTTCCAATGATTTTTCTTTGAGTGTGTTGACATCAAAGTGTGAGGGAATTTTAGCACCATTTTGTGCAAGTTTCAACATGTACAAATTTAGGTCAACATTTAACACGGTTTCTATTATGTGACCAAGAGTTGGATCTTATGAAATTTCTAGAAGTTCATAAAGGGTGAATTATCTAGGTTTATTAGTAATGTCTTCTATATAAATCATTCCAATTTGGGATGTTTGATGTTGTGTTTTGGGTGGTAAGTGAACTTCATGAGTAACAATGGGCATTCCATATGGTTGATCTCCAAAATTTGTAGTAATAGGAATGCTTGACCCACTTGGATTGGACTCCATGTTCTTTTTGTATTGTGACCTAGTTGTGACCATACAAGTTGTAGCAACCTTAGGAGATGTTGGATGTAATTGACTTTGTTGAAATGTTTTAGTTGTCTCAAATTTTGATAATAATGACACTTTGATAGGTTTAGGACCAATGTTGAATGATTGTTTGGATGGATGGAGGATATGGAACCTTCAATCTTGACAAAGTTTAGACTAGATCCTTTTGTATGTTTGAGGATGATAACAAACTTACAAACCTTGGAAGTAGACTCATGACTCAAAATTAGGTTTTCTCATAATGATGTTTACTAACTCAACCAAATACTTGAAAATAGATTATTTCCAAGCATAAAACCAAACTAGGTGCTAGGATGAAGATCTAAATCCAAATGATCTATGTTAAAATGTTAAGTTGTTTTTTTTTTAATAAAATGTTTTGATGGTAAAGTTTATGGTTTGTTGTTTGTTGATTTGATCCTAATGATAACCTAGAAAGTGTCACCCCTAAAGATAGGCTAGCTCCTCCTCGATAGACAACCTGGTGCATATCATGATATAGATGGGATAATATGCAAGATCCCTAGACATAGACACAAGAATCCTCCATTATCCTCTCGACCACAATACCCCATCCTATGATAAAAAGCTGAGATCATCTATTAGGAACTATAACTCCCATATTGAACCCCACAATCAATAGGGTAATATCACTAGCAACACCAATTTGTAATGTTGAAGGTCCAGCTGCCCACCTTCGAGCTCCATCTCATTTACTCCAAAAACTCCAAAAATAGCCTCTAGAATGAGATAAACATCATAAACAACCCTCTCTCCATGAATGGGTACTCTAAGGATCCTCCAAACATCCTCAAGAGTCATAGATGCCTCTCTTGTGGATAGGTGGAATGAGGAAGTCTTCAAATTCTAGTGCTCCACTAAAGCAGTCATAAGTGATAAGTGAATCTAAATCTTTGGCATGTAAGCTATAGGGTGCAAACTAGTCACTCCTAGGAAGATAACACCAAGCTCTCTCAGGGTCTAGTAATTTGCTCCAATATCTATGGTATCTACTCTCGGGATAGGAGAAAACCTAGGGGAGCTTGCACGCATAACACACACAACATTAAATTGCTAAAAACTTGCAAAAAAATCTAAGTCAAGCTAGCTAGAAAAGAAAAAGTGAGCCTATTTTGCAAGAAACTCACTATCAAAAGCAAAAGCATGGAAATTCTACAAAAGTGACACTATTGTGCAATAGTCTCGCCATTGTGCAATAACGTCACCATTGTGCAATAGTGTTGTTGTATTGCAAATGTCCCACTATTATAGTGTCATTTTATTGCAAAAGCAAGCCTCTAAAAAGTCTTGATATTGTGGATATGAAATCCCTCAAGCTCCCTTTAGGTTGATTTTATTTTGCTAAGTCTAACCTGTGCCCTATACATTTGAATATCCCTAGGCCCCTTTTTGAAGAGCTTCGCCCATTGTCACCACGTGTCTGCCACTTGCTCATCGCATGAATTTCCCCCTTGCTTCTCTACTAAGCCCCACCATGTTGCCACATGTCAGCAATGTGGACCTTTGAATGCTTGCTTCCCTTCGCTTCTCTACCAAGCTCCACCCATGTGCCACATAGCATCGTTTCACTGACACTTTTTGGCAGACCCAACAGTCAGCAGTGCTAGCGAAGACTTCTCCACATGTCTTTTCCATGGGGATTTTCATGGAAAGGAAAGAAGAATCAATGGTGAACCCCACCCTATCGCCACGTGTCCTAACTAACCTCATGGGTGAGCGACATGTGTTTGCAAGGGATTTTGATGCTTCTACACTGGGACCATCGCAATTATTTGCAAGGGATTCATCTGGCTCAAAGGAAACTTCATTCTATGGCTGAAATATTTTCTATTGCAACGGCCTTGGGAAATCATTACTATAGGCATTATTTCTCGTGATGAGGGAATCATTTATGCTACTGGATTTTAGGTAGTGGGATATTTTCTTATAAATATTGCTTCTTTTTTCTAAAAATGAGTTTGAAACATATAGAAAAATAGTGGAAAGACACCAAGCCTTTTGTATTGTTTTTTATTATTGTATTAAGACTCGCAAACTATGCCATTTTTGTTTGGCCTTTTTGTTTCTTGGCTATTTAACAAAACATTATACTATCCCATTATTGTACTAAGTAGTTTATTTGTAGAACCTCTATAATTTCAATATAAGTTTTATGATTTAGACGATGTCTTGAACTCTTCTTTTCAGTAAATGTGTACGAGAGTTATTTTATGTTATTGAATAAATTATTTAGGTTTTCATCTATTATTTTTGTTATTCTGAAACATTCATATTGTTGAACAGGCCCTTAAATCCTTTTAGAAAGGGAGATTTACTGTGCTCACACCTACATCTTGGCGCATCGCCTTAGATTAGATCTTTATTTTTTTATATCTACTTCCTATTCCCATTCCAAACCCCCAAGTACAGAAGGAGCCAACTTCTTTAAAATCCTAGAGGTCACTCAGTTTAGCGCAATTGGTTCCCCCATTAATTCAATTTCCCATAAGGCTGCTACTTGTCAAATTTTGGAATCAATAATTTCTTTTTCTAGCACGCTCAATGGGATCACTTAAATTTACCTAAACCTAAAGCGGGTGTTTGAGCCATCAGTCTATTACTAGATCCCAAACAGTGAATAACCCTGGCTTGCTAGTGCCACCATTAGTAATAGTATGAACTAGAACCCATCCAGTGAACATTCTGATCCCTCCACTGACCATGTTGCCAATTGCTAACATAAATTATGTGGCATGGGATATCGGAAGCCCCCTTATAGCACCAGTAGCACCCATTGTTTGATCCCCTATCCCAGCCTTGGCTTTATAAGTTGTACCAAAATTCACCGGGAAAGGCTCAAAAACACTATTCGAACACCTACAAGATGTGGCGGATGTGTGTTTGGTGCATGGTGTTACCAACTAAAATATAGTGCTAAGGTTGCTTGCAACCTATTTCAAGGGAAAGGTGCTAGATTGGTACTGCACTCTAGAAGCGAACACTATCAATACCTAGGACCAGCTCATAAATCCTTTCTATGAGAGATTTTTGAATAATGGGGATCGATCTTTGCTATATCATCAACTGGCTAACATAAAGCAGGCTCTATATGGAGCCATGACTGACTTGAATGCCTAGTTCCACACAACTTAGAAGAGGATCCAGGCTGCTATCTACCTACTGGACAAGTTGGCATTCATTTTCTACCTAAAATCCATCAATGTTGACATCTTGATGATGATACAATCTCTTGGTGGGACCACTCTACCAAATGCATAGAACATTATTATCAAGGCAGAGAACAATTTGATAGACACTGGGAAGTTGCCAACTTAGCTTGCTATGCCTATATTTCCTGAGATCTTAGTTCCCGCCTAGGAAATAGCATCTACCAGTGCACCTGCTCTTCCCCAATCTATGTATACATATCCGAGTGTGCCATAGAATGTTGCTTCCACATCTAGCTCTTCAAAAAATGAGATGAGCGATGTCAAGGAGTTGTTGTGGAATATCTCAAACAAAATAACTACCATCAAGCAAAACCAGTTTGCGCCTCCAAAGCCAACCTACCAAAGTTATCAAGGCAAAAGATCTTCCTACTAGCAAAATTAGTTCCAAGGAGTTTCACACATAAATCCGTAGGCTCAAAAAACTAATTAGATAGTGCTAGTGCCTACTCAACTGTAGAATGCTTACCCAAGATCGAGTAGAGAGCTGACGGTAGGGAGAAACAATCTCGCTAATGACATCAATCCCTGGTGCTTCCCCTACAGCGACACACATATGCCCCGAAACTGCTTGTGCGACAACCTACAACAAAAGGTGGTGGAACAACGCAGTCAAGACATAGCGTTAGACCCTATAGGTTATGTATACGCCTCTCCCTAGATGGAAAATGTTGTACTCACCATGCAAATGCAAGGGATATCCCTAGAGAAAGAAATAGATATAGCTCCTGACCACATGCTCTTCTCATGGATGAAGGAAGAAGATGCAGTGTTTGTAAATGATGCATTCACATCAAAAGCCCCACAAGTGCAGTCCAATTACAACACTCACTCTAATAGGAGATTCATGGGAAAACTAGTCGTCCCGCAGCCCAAAGGTACCTCTAACCTAACTCCTAGTATTCCCGCAATTGCACAACAATTTCAGTCGCAAAGGGAAATTTTTATAACCAGGGCTAAGGAATTGAAGCCTTAAAATCCACCACCATTCAATGTGGTGGAACAATTAAAAAAATCTCTACTATTGAATCCCTTTGGGATATCTTAGCTATTCTGGAGTAGAAGTCATTGCTACAAAAGGCCCTTAGGGAAGATGCAATCATTCAGCCAATGAAGCAATCACTCAAGGGAAAGGTTATTGATTCATAACCCATAGCCAAAGTTCTCACAAATAGTGCAAAGGAAGCCTCTACCGAAGTTAGAGATAAGTCAAAACCAAAACCCTTTTTCCTAACTGTTATTATGGGTAAAAAATTATTACATAATTCCATGATTAACTCTAGCGCTAGCACCACAGTGATGCCCAAAAAGATAGTTGAAGCCTTAGGCCTTAGCTATGAAACCTGAAATACAAGAGTTATGCATCTTGATGGGAATAAGGTCGAAACTGTAGGTGTCATTAAGAACCTCCCTTTGACTCTATTCTCCTACCCGAGTATCACAGTTCCACAAGATACCATGATCATAGATGTTCCCCCCATGTTCTATCTCTGCTTATCCTAGGAATTCACTTCCAAGATAGGTGGATATTTTTCCTTGGACTATCACAATTGATCCTCAGGACCAAGTATGGAGCTAAAATGAAAATAATATCTCAACCTCTACATTCAAAACATGTAGCAGATGAAGCCATGATCAACTTTGAGGCCACTCATACCTCTAGATACCAAAGAGGAAATGTATTGTACCAATCTACTAGAGGATGAAAAGGTGACCAGGGACCAGATCAATCAAGAAGAGGTCCTCTTGAGTGATATATATATATACTGATCCTTTTGGTAACTATCATGCCACTGGATTGGGGACTTATGTAATCTATGATGAAGATCAAGTGATCCCAAAGGTCATGAAGGATTACGAGAATTATCTAGCCTTAGAGATACAGACACTGCATTTTGATGGAGCAAGATGAAAATTTGGCATAGGAGCTGAGATATGTTTGACATCCCCATCCAATGAAAAGACACTCAGGTCCTTCCACTTCTAGTTTGCTTGTTTGAACAATGAAACTAAATATGAAGGCCTAGTGCAAGGTTTATTCCTTGCAGAGCGGATGCACATTAAGAAAATAATGGTGTTTGAAGACTTAGAACTAATAGTAAATCAATTTTTGGGGCTCTCCACTTCCAAGAATGTCCACATGAGAACCTATAGACATAGATTCTGGGACCTGATCAAGGACTTTGAAGCCTTCAATATCCAGACAATGCCTAGAGAGCAAAATGTAGATGAGGATCGTATGGCAGCAATTGGATCTCAAGTTGACCTTGCTTCCAACCTAATTCATAATATACACTCTATACGAGTAATCGTCCAACCGGAAATCCTAGCTAATGATCAAAGTTGGAAAGTGTTTGAAAGTGATGAACACATCGCCTCATTCATCCAACAGTCGGGAGAGTTCACTGAGCAACTCCAACCAAAGATTGCCAAGGTCTATGAAGGACAATTATTCAATTGAGGTCCAACAAGCTTCCAAAAGTATTGGTCACTCTCAAAAACCTATTTGATTGTGATGATGTAAGAAATGACAAGAGGAAGTTTGTAATAGAAAAAAACAATTGTGTAGATCTTCAGGTTAGAGACGAAAGGAGGCTTAAAGTTAGAAAAGATGTCTCGCAGCATGATAAAAAAAAGATTCATCCATTTCTCTGAGAAATATGGAGTAGTGGCCTAGTCAAATCCCAAAATCATCCAACATACTATAGAACTGATGGAAGGAGAAAAACTTGTCCACCAAAAGCATGGGCCAGTAAATCCAAAGATTGAAGCCTTGATGGCGTAGGAGCTGACAAAGTTAATTCAGTCCCAGACCGTCTTCTCGATCAAGCACTGTACATGGTTATCTAACTTGGTTCTAGTTCGGAAGAAGAGCAAGGACATGTTGAGGTGCCAAATTGAACCACAACATGCAGGTAAGATAAAAGTGAAAGTATCTCACCTCTCTTGAAAGAGACAATTAGTAATCAAACTAATCACCTCCCAAGGTCTTTGATATTGGTTCACAACATTATTGTTTCACGAAGTGGTCAATATGGCTGTAATGTTCAAGGGGCCTACTGGTTTTGAGCTTCTAGATTGTTGCAAGATCAAACATCTATCTAAACCTACTTTAACCAGGGGTTTTAAAGAAATAGAAAAAAAAGATAGATCAATGTTTTCAAACTAAAAAGAATGTTGATTCATTTAACTAATTAGACTTGTTACCTTCCAAGGAATTCCTAAACTAGAACTACAAAATAAAATTAACATGTAATTGATACAAAGTTTCATTCATTCATAGTGCAAACTTTAACAGTAGATTGCAAATCATCATTCAAAAAAAACATAAGATAAAATTTCATTCCTTGAAAGATTTTCAAATCAAATGATTAACCCAAAATGAATACCATTCTAGAGCATAATATAAAGAAGGTTTAAATCTGGCCGCTCCTACTGTCAATGAAACAGATAAGCAACATTTACAAATTTGGCAAGATCACTAGTGTACAGAAACCCACGTCTTCAAATTATCTCCATCTATGCTAAGAAAATCTAGAAGATACATCACCTCCTCCTCTTGCTGAACTGTAAAAAATTTCTAACTTACTTCAAAACCCTAACTTGCTTTTTCGATATCCCATCCTCTACCTTCTAAATCTTCCAGCTTGCTAACTAATCCACTAGCTTTCTTTCTAACTTTTCTAACCCTTCTAACCTGTCTCTAAAACTTACTCTCTAACCTTTGTTAACCCTTACAAAAGAGGCGAAACACCATATTTATAAAATGTGTCAGATGCATCGGCCCAGTTTAGGGTTTACAATAAGTCAATCATAGAACACATCAGCCCTAGAAGGATTTGAAACAAAGCCAAATGTGCATTAAATGCATGGGCACCAACTAGATCTACCCAGGATCTGCCACATAACTCAGACCAAAATGTGTGAAGAAGAGGCAAAGCGAAATGATGAGGAAGCATGACTTTTGATGTAGCTTTGCATTAACTGCTTCCCCCATTTCACCCATACCTTGCCCCATTTTGGCCTTCGTCATCAAGAACGTCCTCTACAAGCTATCCACAAGTGGAATAGGCAAAAACCTAGATCACCATTTAATAGCATCAATGTTATCCTTCAGCTACCCCATCATATTGTCCCAGTCTCTCTTGTTGGATTGATATTCATTAATGACTATACAATAGGTCATTGCATCATATAGCTAGTTCCTAGTTACTATATCCCATGATAGCCTTAGCCCTTCGTAGCAGGGTGCTCAATATTCATATTTGAAACCTCGAACTAGACTGATGTCATCTTTCCCCTAGGAATCCTACTCTTTACGTACAACTTCATTCTTTCTGCCTCAGTGATGGAGGATCCCTTTATGTCTCTCTTATCCTTTCAAGCCGATGCCTTGCTAGACCCAACCTACATCCATCAAACACCAATGTGAGAATCCAATTATTGACAACATTTCATCAAAGTGTTAGCTCAAAATCATGATAAAACCATTAAACTAGCCATTAAGCATCAACACTGAGAAGTCTGGGATTTCAAGTTAACTGGGGAAAACAATCTAGAAAGAATTTCAAAAAATTCTGAACTAGGCAGATTCTCATGATGAAACACCAATTTCAACAATGGATCATTAAAATGAACATAAGCAACATACAATAGTGAAATTCATCAAAATAAGAATGGAATATCAAGCATTCATCACCTAAATCATTCCTGTGTCAACAATTTCAAATCACTCAAAGCTTGGTAGAAAATCTAAAAAAATCCGACCGGACCAGAATTCTGCGAAGAGTGCAAAACTTCGAACACCAGCACATTTCTGAGAAACTGAAAGAATCAGGGAAAATCTGACCGGGCAGGAAAATCCCGAGGTCGACATAAAGCTCGAAAATCGACAATCCAACACGAATTCGCTCAAATTGATTGAAGGTCACAAATTTGAGGACCCTGGGCATGGAAATTGTTTAACATGAGCCTCCTACAGATCTTCTTTGAATCCTAGGCTCAATTGAATGCAAAACAAGACGAAATAGCGACGCTCTAGGCATGAAACCCTAGATTTTAACCATGAACACACAGGGAAAGCCATGAAATGGCCAAACACATAGGAATTCAAACTCCAAGCAAGACCATAACATTTTAAAGCGGAACAAGATTGAACATCTCAACTCAGGAGAATGCAAATGATAAAGAAAAATTGCATAAAGCTCCAAAAATCAACCAAACTTGGAAACCCGATGGCTAGACGGAAATCCAAAAAAATTTGACCTAGGTGGAATTCCGTGGAGGCTAGAAATCTTCAAACTTCATTGTAAAACAGGTCGAGCCAGACTTCGAGCACAATCTGGGAAAATGGAGGGAAGGAGGAAAAACCAGGAAAATTTGACTGCGGTGGACAATCCCGAACTAGCTCAAAAACCCGAACAACAGTGTTGAAACTGGAGTTTGAAAGAGATCTGGGAAAATCTGGACAGACTGGAAAATCCTGAACCAGGGTAAAAACCCGAACTTCACCCAAAACATAAGATTTCAATATGCAACTTGGGGAAAACACTTGGGAAAGCAAGATAAACATATTAAGCACATGCCAAGGCAAAGAAAAACCTCAAAATTGAAGGGGGAAAAATACAAAGAGCGAAAGCAAAAGAGGGTCCCATTTTAATTAAATTTAAAATGGGGTGGTTATGCAAGGCATAACAATTGGTGACTTGGCTAGGAAAATGGTTTAACCATTTTTCAGGAAATTGAGGGATTCAGTTACCCAAAATTCCTGGTTTATGGACATCACAATTCCAGTTAGGTCAATTTTGATAAACAAGGTTGAGCTAGAATCTCAAATGTAAATCAACACTGGCTACCCCTAAATCTATGTGTGTGCTTGATGGTGCATCACCCTTTTACAAAGTTTTCCTCATCTTTTGAACAATTATGTGTAGGATTTGAACTACATGAGTTGATTCCCTTTAGCTGTTGTGCAATGATATCTTGGGCATTGCTCTGCTGCCAGTCAAGCATCCATAGCTCTGATGGAGATACCTCTAGTTTTCTCACAACATTTCTCTACTACCAGTCAGGCATCCATAGCCTTGGTAGAGATACTAAATCACCCATTCAGTATTGAGTTTTCTTTTCTTAGATAGTTCTCTTTTCTTTCTTTTTTAGTTCTCTTTGAAGTTTCTGCATTCAATTCCTTCTCAATATGTTAGATGTCAAACATCTGTACTGGGTTGAAAACTACTGTGGACCTCATAACAACATCTGGGGAATTAGTTTTTTCACTCAAATCTTGCAACACCATCATCCTAAGACAAATATACCATTACAAAAAGGAGATGTTTCTGATAATTTGTGATAGATTCAATTGTAGTTAGTGAAGATTGCTTACTTTACACCTTGTTCTCAATGACTTTCCACAACTCGCATTGATAATGGACATAAAATAATGAATTTAGAACAAAATCATCCAATCAGAAAACCTGAAAAATATCTAAACCAACTTCTCTCCTAGTAACCAAAGTATACTTCAGATAACAACCCCCTTACTCAATTGGATAAAATGAAGGGACCCACAAAAAAGGAACAAACAAAATGAATGAAACAACAAATTATTTACACATATACAACCCAAAAAAATACCAGACCTTTTACGACCCAAAATAATGTTTGAGAAACTTTCCATTTACAAGAAATGGAACAGGTTCTCCTATTAAACTACTCAACCGGAAAACATTTTCTCCTAGGATTTCAGCAATTTGATAGGGACCCAACCAGAGCTTATCAAACTTCTGGTGGTCACCCTTCTTTTCATTAGCTTTATCCCACAATAAGACAAGGTTTGATATACTAAAAACCTTGACTTTGGCTCTTTTGTCAAACCAACATTTGACAATAGCCTAGTGCCTAAAGAATTGTTGCAAAGTAACATCTCTCTGCTCTTCTAATTTCAGCAAGTTGGCTAACCTTACTTCAATCCTATCATCACTAGAGTAAAATTCTTGCATAAATTTTAGGATATGTATTTGCAAGTGAATAGGGAACATGGGCTCTTGGCCATACACTAGATTAAACGGTGAAGTCTTGAACACAACCTTGATCCTTGTCCTATCTTCCCATAACACAAATCTTAACTAGGTGTGCTAGTCTCTAGGATTGTTCTCTAACAATTTTTTGATTACTCCTAGGAGATTCTTATTAGTTGATTCTACAACTCCATTTCCTTGCGGATAATAGTTTGAAGAATACTTTAAAACAATCCTATGATCATAAGCCCATGAAATGAACTCGGCAAAAGAAAAGGCAGGGCCATTGTCACATACCAGTGCAAAGGGTACTCCAAACCTGGTTGTGATGCATTCAGTGAGGAACTTGATTAATACCTTTGTTGTGCTATTCTTGCAAGGTATAACTTTTGTCCATCTCGTGCAGTAATATGTGGTAGCCAAAATGAATTTATGTCCTGCAGAAGAATTTGGGTTAATTATTCCAATAAAATCAAGTGCCCATTGGGCAAATGGCCTTACCTCATAAACAGGTTGTAATGGCATGGTTGGATGACACTCTCTTGATGCAAAATTTTGACATATATGGCATGTCCTTACGTGTTGGTGGACAACATTAAACACACATGGCCAATAATAACCAAATCTAAAGATTTGATGTGCTAAAGAATCCATAGAACCATGACTTGTGCCATGCTTCCCATGAAATTTAGCAATTGTGTGCTTAGCTTGTTGATCAAGGCATCGTAGATAAACCCCCTCAAAATTATTTATGTATAACAATCCTCCTTTGAGCATATAATGGGAGCTTTTCATTCTCAGTGCTCTCCTTTGAGTTGTATTCATTCCCTCTGGGCATCGATTATTGAGCATGAAATAAATAATATCAGCAAACCAAGAGTCATTAGAAAAGGATTGTGCTGTGTACTGCTAAAAGTAATGTTCTTACCAACATCCACCATTGCTTTCGACAGGCCTTGACCTCGGACAGGTTTCATAGGGTGAATCTCCAGATCAAACTCCTGCAAAATAGCCATCCACTTCTCCCTTCATTTTCCCAACTCGCTCTGCATAAGTAGAGAATTCACAACAGCATCAAGAACCACAACAATGATCTGACTTCGAAGGATATAATTCTTGAACTTCTTGACAACTCTAACCAACACAAAAGAATGTTTCTCAAGATCTGGGTACTTGACTTCAGCATTCTTAAATAGAGAGCTCATGAAGGCAATTGGCCTTTCATCCCCCTCCTCTCTTCGTTGTGTTAGGACAACTGCACATGAGTGTTCAAAAGAAAAATAATAAATATAAAATGGCTTCAAGTAGTCAGAACTGGTGAGGATTGGTGCCTCTGAAATGGATTGCTTAACCTAAGAAAAAGTAGCCTTTTCCTCATTACTCCATTCTATTCTAGCATCTTTCTTCATCATTTCGTTCAAAGGTTTAACAATTTCTACAAAACTTGTGATAAAATTCCTCACAAAGTTGATCTTTCTGAAGAAAGATCTCATCTCCTTCTTACTTCTTGGCATGGTTAACTTCATAATAGACTCAACTCGGTCTAGATCTATCAATATCCCTCTTTCTGAGAATATGTGTCCCAAAATTTTCCCTTCAGAAACCCTGAACACACACTTTTTAGGATTCAGAGAAACACCATATTGGATACATCTTTCAAGAACTTTAGCCAAGTCTATAGCATGGTTTATTCCATCTTTAGAGAATACTATCAGGTCATCCATATAAATGATGATGCACTTACCAATCAAATCTTTGAACGCTATGTCCATTGCACACTGAAAGGTTGCTTCAGCATTTATCAAACCAAATGGCATCCTCTTGTAAGCAAATGTTCCCCACTTAGTAGCGAAGGTTGTCTTCATTTTGTCTTCATAATTAACGATCACTTGATTGTACACAGAATAACCATCCAGGAACGACATCAGTTGAGACCCACTGATAGTTTGCAACACTTTTTCCAGAGAAGGGAGTGGGTAGTTGTCTTTTTCTGAAGCTCTATTCAGATTCTAGAAATCTACAAATAGCCTGATCTCCCCATTCTTTTTACGAACTCGGACCAAGTTAGCCACCCATGTTGAATGTCATACAAGGAATATTATTCTTGCAGAAAGAAATTTCTGAACTTCCTTAAAGATCAGTGGTTCAACCAGGGCGTTGACAGGATGTTGTTTCTGCCGAAATGGTCTAGCTTCAGGCTTCAAAGGAATAGTATGAGTTATCATAGAAGTATCAAATGTTTTTAGATCTTCATACCTCCAAGCTACTGCAGCAATATCTTTCTTTAGTGCCCTCAATATATCTTCTCTAATTGCTTCAGGGTAGGCTTTCCCTATGTAAATGTTTCTTTCACGGCCAGAGTCAGCTAAGTTAATAGTTTCATATTCACCTCTGTTATCTCTGGTTGATACCTTTCCTGAGCCCTTGGATCTAAATCAAAAATTATTTCTAAGGCTACCATTCCCTTGGGAATGCTATTACTTTTTAAATTAATGACACCTTATGTATCGCAGTCTTCAAGGGGTTTCAGTTTCCTTGATCCCTGTCGAACTCATCGATGATCTGTCCTTCGAAAACATCTGAGCTTGCTAGAAAAGTAAGGATATGTCAATCAACATCGAAGACTTGAAAGTTCTTGACATTATCAAGGATAGTCGGGGTGGATATAAATTCTACTAAGAATCTCTTGAGCTTGGAGCCTTGCATGGGCTCCAAGGTACTTGCAGCAATAGCTAATGAATCAACTATTTGATTCTCCTCTCTAGGGATTAAACTAATCCCAAAAGCATCAAAGTCCTCAATCAGGTTCCACACCCGATTTCGATAAGCTACCAGCCTTTTATTGTGACATGTGTACTAGCTGCGTACTTGCTTGATAATCACTTCTTAATCTTTTTTAACCATCAAGGTAGTAACTTTCTTCTGATGTGCAAACATCAATCCCCGAGCTAATGCTTCATATTCTGCTATATTGTTAGTGCATCCAAACTGTAACTTGTAAGAAGCAAAAAATGTTTTCCCTTTTGGGTTGGTTAACTCAATTCCAGCACCACACCCTATTTGAGATTTGGATCCATCAAATGTGAGGGTCCATAGCTGATTATGAGTTGGGGTTGATCTCTTTGAGCTTGTTGTGGGTGCTTGGATAAGATGAACCATAGGTGGGGCCACCTGATCTTTTGCATAAAATATTGGGAATGGGTGTTCAATAGGTTCATCAGGTGCAATATCCAATTCCCACTCAAATATATCATGTAATCCTAGGATATCTTTCTGATAGTTATTTGTATATTTGATTAACACCTTGGGTTTTGGTATACTTGTGAGTGTAGGGGTATCAAAAAACCCCTGGGGTTGTTCAACATAACTATGTTGGTCCAGTATTATGACTGGGTTAAGTTAAGTTTGAGGAGGGACTTCCTCTGAAGGTATATTATCCCTGGTTAACATTATTGCATTTTTGGCTTCAAATGAGAAGTGATCTGAAACGGTATCAAGGTGACTTGAGCTAGTTTCTTCAGTTTGGAAAACATGATTTAGAACACTGATGCAGGGTTGGCAAGTCAATTCCGAATGATTTTGGTAGTGCACCTTGCACCAATTTGGGAGTAGAAGACTCCACAAATTGATATCTTCCCCTAAGACCAGCTGATCTTGTTGCAGCTTCCTGATCAATACCTGCTGGTTTACACTAATCATGGGATCAGGGAATTCTTGCATTGACAAATCATTAGAATCAAGAATCGAAAGAGTCATAATTTCCTCTCTTTTATAAACCTCTATCTCAGTTTCAAAATAAGCTACCTCGTTGGGACAATCATACTCAATGATGATATGTTTGAGGTGAGGTTCACTCTCAATCCTAATCTGTGTAGGCATTCCCCCCCATGGTAGCCACATATGTGAAAAGTTAAGGGAGAGATATCCCTCTATACTCTTCATTAGATCTCTGCTCAAAAGCATACCGTAAGTATCAGGAATGTCTACTACCTGAATATCCATATTGGTTTGAATCCTATTGTCAGACACTACTTGTACATGTATATTCCTCAATTCTCTAACTACATTAGCCTTTGTTTTATCAAGTTGGATGACCTTATTTGTTTGGACAGGATTCAATCCCAATTTATTGCATACAGAAAATGGCATAACATTTCCAGAAGCCCCTAAATCTAGTAGACAATTGTGCAGATTCTTCCCACAGATTCTCAAACTTAAAAGAAATGGTGGGGTCCCTACCTTGTTTCTAAACAAAGTTGTATTCATGTCTGTGACATGTGCCACCTTGGTTTTCCCTTTTGATTTATCAGCTTCTTCCAAAGCTTTCAGCACTATATCTCATTGGGAAGGGCACCATTTTAGGATATCAAAGTATGATAAAGAGGTTTTTTGTTTCTACATCTCAGAAACAATATCAAATTCTATGTTGTAACTTGCATTATATTTGAAAACACCAGATGAATTACCTTTGCTAGGGAAGTCAAGCGGACCCTTCGGTGGAGGAGGATTGTTATCAGCACTCTGATTCAAAGGCACCATGTGGTTAGGTGGTGCTGATGTAGTGAATGGACCCTTATTCTAATTTCTTAGGAAGTTTCCTCCCTTTGTCTGAAAGGCTTTGGCATCATACACATCTTCCTCTGGTTCATTCTCATTCTGCATTGGGAATGAATGTTCTTCTTCAAAGAGGTCATAAGCCATTGTTGTATCCACTGAGCCACCTCCTTTATTTGAATTCCCTTGGAACGTTTGGGCATCTTCCTGTGCCATCTTCACAACCTTTTCCATTTCAGGACAGTTCACCTTAGAATGAGTTGCAGTATCATGCAGCTTGCACTAGTTAGTCATAAAATTGAGGTCAGCCACATTTGCAGTATGTGGCATGTCCTCATTAGCTTGATAAGTGTGAGAAACCCCACCATTATTTGGCCTTGTGTTCCATTGTATGTTGTTATTAGGCCTCTAGTTATATCCTCTATTATGATTTTGATAGCCTTGGTTAGGGAATTTTTGGCCTTGATAATTCCTCTCACTGATAAAATTTGACTCAAAATTCGACAAAAGTTCATTAAAATTTCGACTCCATGTCGTCGGTATTTTTTTGTCAATTTTTTGATGAAATTTGAAACTTTGAAATTCTGACCCAATCGACGATGTTGGGTCAGAATTTTGACATTTCAAATGTCGTTGAAAAATTGATGAAAAAATATCAATGAAATGGTGTTGAAATTCTGACGAACTTTTGTCAGATTCTGAGTCAAAATGTATCAGTGTCTGGCTATGATTGTTGTTGTTCTAATAATTACCCTGATTATTATTATTCTAATTAGGGTAATTACCTTGATTAGCATAATTTCCTTGGTTCTGAGAGGGGTTCAGTTTAAGCTAAGCCATGTCATTTGTGACTTGAGAGAGAGTTTTCTTTAGGGTCTCCACCTCGTTTGTGAGTTGAACTATCCTTTCACTCTCAACATTCTTAGCAATAGGTGGCTGACCGACAGGATTTGGTATTCTAGCTTGATTATGATGACCATGTGGACTGTGATGAGCCTGTGATTGTTGAGAGAAGTCAGGAGCTCCATTGGAAAAGAATGGAACAAGAGATTGAGTCTACAACTCAAACATAGGTCCATAATGCGAAGGAGACATCCCTGGGACAGTATTGAATAAAGGGGTTGGATTAGGTATCTAATACCCCATAGAAGGAAAACCTCCTCCCAAGTTCCCTTGTTGAGAGCTAGTTTGTTGTTGCAACTTGATGGCTAGATGATAAACTTTAGACAAAGAATCAATATCAGTTGTCTGATAAGTCCTTTGTAGGAACAAGCCAAGCAAAGGGTCTATAACTCTAAAATATGCCTAAATGACACTATTCTCAGCAACTAGATAGGGGTCCTACAATCTCTTATACATTTTTTGAAACCTTGTATTAAACAAGGGCAGTGATTCATGTGGCTCCTTCCTAATGGTAGAAAATTGATGGAACAAAATGGCTGGATCCATATAAACTCTGAATTGATTGATGAAAGCATTCTCCAGATCTGTCCAGCTTAGAATAGAACCTTATGGAAGATTTAGGTACCAGTTGTACGCCATATCCCCTAAGGAATAAGGGAACAACCTACAAACCACATCATGGTGAGCTATCTAGGCTCTGGTACAAGCATCCTTAAAAGCTTGCATGTGCTCTTTAGCACTCCTTGATCCACCATGAATGTATTTGGGAAAAAATCTCTCAGGATTCTTAGGCATATCATGGAAGCCTCTAGGAATAGTCCCCAATGGAGAGGGATTATTCATAAAAAATGCCATTGGTGGTGGTGGTGGAGGTTGAGCCAGCTATTGGATGGGTTGAACCAGTTGTAATGGCAATTGAGGTGGATTTGGTGGTGGATTCATGGGTACCCACTGGGGTATTGGTGAAAATCCTGGTGGAGTGAGTGGAGCTGACAAGGGTGGTAGAATGGTTTCTCTATGAATCTTGTGTCTCGTTGGGGTCTTGATTTCTATCAAAGGTTGTGGGTTTTCAGTTGATCGAAAAACTCTATGGGACCTCTTTGGTGAGAAAGACCCGATGTTATCTAGTTTGCTCTTCTGGCCCTCCTTCTAATGCCAGTTTCTGTTGAGGTGCCAAATTGATCCACAACATGCAGGTAAGATAAAAGTGAAAGTATCTCACATGTCCTGAAAGAGACAATCAGTAATCAAACTAATCACCTTCCAAGGTCTTTGATGTTGGTTCACAATGTTGTTGTTTCACGAAGTGGTCAATATGGCTGTAATGTTCAAGGGGCCTACAAGTTTTGAGCTTCTAGATTGTTGCAAGATCAAACATCTATCTAAATCTACTTTAACTAGGGGTTTTAAAGAAATAGAAAAAAAGATAGATCAAGGTTTTCAAACTGAAAAGAATGTTGATTCATTTAACTAATCAGACTTGTTACCTTCTAAGGAATTCCTAAATTAGAACTACAGAATAAAATTAACCTATAATTGATATAAAGTTTCATTCATTCACAATGCAAAATTTAACAGTAGATTGCAAATCATCATTCAAACAAAACATAAGATAAACTTTCATTCCTTGAAATATTTTCAAATCAAATGATTAACCTTAAATGAATACCATTCTAGAGCATAATATAAAGAAGGTTTAAATTTGGTTGCTCCTACTGTCAATGAAATAGATAAGCAACATTTACAAATCTGGCAAGATCACTAGTGTATAGAAACCCATGTCTTCAAATTATCTCCATCTATGCTAAGAAAATATGGAAGATACATCACCTCCTCCTCCTGCTGAACTGCAAAAAAATGTCTCACTTACTTCAAAACCCTAACTTGCTTTTTCAATATCCCATCCTCTACCTTCTAAATCTTCTAGCTTGCTAACTAATCCACTAGCTTTCTTTCTAACTTTTCTAACCCAAGTCTAACCTATCTCTAAAACTTACTCTCTAACCTTTGTTAACCCTTACAAAAGAGGCGAAACACCATATTTATAAAACGTGTCAGACGTGTTGGCCTAGTTTAGGGTTTACAATAAGTCAGTCATAGAACATGTCACCCCTAGAAGGATTTGAAACAAAGTCAAACATGCATTAAATGCATAGGCACTGACTAGATCGGCCCAGGATCTGCCACATAACTCAGACCAAAATGCATGAAGAAGAGGAAAAGTGAAACGATGAGGAAGCACGACTTTCGATGCAGCTTTGCATTAACTGCTTCCCCCATTTTGCCCATACCTTGCCCCATTTTGGCCTTTGTCATCAAGAACATCCTCTGCAAGCTATCCACAAGTGGCATAGGTGAAACCCTAGATCACCATTTAATAGCATCAATGTTATCCTTCAGCTGCCCCATCATATTGTCCTAGTCTCTCTTGTTGGATTGATATTCATTAATGACTGCACAATAGGTCGCTACATCATCCAGCTAGTGCCCAGTTACTATATCCCATGATAGCCTTATTCCTTCGTAGCAAGGTGCTCAATATTCGTATCTGAAACCTCAAAACAAACTGATGTCATCTTGCCCCCAGGAATCATACTCTTTACGTACAACTTCATTCTTTTTGCCTCAGTGATGAAGGATCCCATTGTGTCTCTCTTAGCCTTTCCATCCACTACCTTGCTAGACCTAGCCTACATCAATCAAACACCAATGTGAGAATCCAATTATTGACAACATTTCATCAAAGTGTTAGCTCAAAATCATGATAAAACCATTAAACTAGCCATTAAGTATCAACACTGAGAAGCTCAAGATTTCAAGTTAACCAAGGAAAACAATCTCGAAAGAATTTCAGAAAATTTTGAACTAGGTAGATTCTCATGATGAAACACCAATGCCAACAATGGATCATCAAAATGAACATAAGCAACATACAATAGTGAAATTCATCAAAATAAGCATGGAATATCAAGCATTCGTCACCTAAATCATTCCTATGTCAACAATTTCAAATCACTCGAAGCTTGGCAGAAAATATGGAAAATCCCATCCAAACAGGAATTCCATGAAGAGCGCAAAACTCTAAACACAACACATTTCTGGGAAACTGAAAGAATCTGAGAAAATTCAACCAAGCAGGAAAATCCCGAGGTTGATAGAAAACCTGAAAAGTTGACAATGCAACACGAATTCGCTCAAATTGACCAAAGGTCACAAATTTGAGGACCCTGGGCATGAAAATCATTTAACATGAGCCTCCTACAGATCTTCTTCGAAACCTAGGCTCAATCGAAAGAAAAACAAGATGAAATGGTGACGCCCTAGGCATGAAACCCTAGATTTTAACCATGAACACATAGGAAAAGCCATGAAATGCCCAAACACACAGGAATTTGAACTACAAGCAAGACCAAAATGTTTTAAAATGCAACAAGATTGAACATCTCAACTCAAGAGAAAAAAATGATAACGCAAAATGGCATAAAGCTCCAAAAATTGACCAAACTCAGAAACCCGACGGCCAGACGGAAATCTAGAAAAATCCAACCCAGGCAGAATTCTGCGAAGGCTAGAAATCTTTGAACTGCAGTGTAAAACAGGTTGAGCTGAACTTCGAGCGCAATCTAGGAAAATGGAGGGAAGGAGGAGAAATCAAGAAAATACAACCAGGGCGGACAATCCCGAACTGGCTCAAAAACCCGAACAACAACGTTGAAACTGGATTTTGTAAGAGATCTGGAAAAATCCAGACGGACCGAAAAATCCCAAACCAGGGTAAAAACCTGAACGTCGCCCAAAACATAATATTTTCAATATACAACTTGGGGAAAAGACTTGGGCAAGCAAGATAAACATATTAAGCACATGCCAAGGCAAAGCAAAACCTCAAAATTGAAGGGGGCAAAACACAAAGAGCAAAAGCAAAAGAGGGTCCCATTTTAATCAAATTTAAAATGGGGTGGTTATGCAAGGCATAATAGGACATTCGCCTATGTGTTGATTGTTGGGACTTGAATAGAGCATCCCTGAAGGACCATTACCCCTTTCCTTCCATGGAGTCTATCTTGCAAACAATGGCCGAATCAGAGATGTTTTCTCTACTAGATGGCTTCTCTAGTTATAACCAGATCTAGGTAAAAGAGGAGGACCAACACAAAACAATGTTCACTACCATGTGGGTAATGTTTGCATATGTGAAAATTCCCTTCAACCTCTCAAATGTGGGAGCCACCTTCCAGCGGGCAATGTATATTGCTTTCAGGGATTTGATCAATAAAATCATCTTGGTCTACCTAGATGATCTTACAATATTTTCCAAGCATAAGGATGATCATTTTGATCACCTTGAAATGGTCTTTAAAAAATGTCAAGAGTTTGAGATATCCCTGAACCCGAAAAAATGTGTTTTTGGAGTGCCACAAGGAAAACTATTGGGACATGTAGTGTCCAAAGATGGAATTGCAATTGATCTGGAGAGGGTGAAGGAAATGAAAGAGCTCCCCCTACCAATCAATAAGAAGGGAGTTTAGTCCTTTCTGGGAAAGGTAAATTTTGTGAGGAAATTCATTTTTTATTTTATAGGTTAAATTAGACCTATCACCCTAATGCTAAAAAAGGAGCAGTTGTTGAAATGGACAAAGGAAGCTAGAGAAGCCTTTGAAAAGGTTAAGGATGCTATCTCTTCAGCTCCTGTGCTGGTAAATCCAAGCCTATCAAAGGACTTTATAATGTATGTATTTAGTGGCAAATGGAGCATCGATACTATTCTAACCCAAAAGGATGATGAAGGAAATGGAGAACATCTGATAAAATTTCACTCCCAGAAATAAAGGATTATGAGACGAACTACAAATTCATCAAAAGGAAAGAATTCGCCATTGTTAAGGGACTCAAGAAGTTCTGACACCTCATATCTTGCAACAAGGTGATTGTATATGTCACGCATTCCAATGTGCATGGGTATATCATGGAAGGATAAATCATTGAAAAAGGGGCCAATTGGATCACTAAGATCCTTGAATATGATATTGAGGTCAAGCCCACAAAGATCATCTAAGGAAGAGGATTGTGCAAGTATTTGGAACACGATGAAGAAATGGCAGCCGAAGAGGAGCAACCTAAGCTTTTTCTAACAAATGAATCTGAGTCCAAAGACTGCTAGTTAGCAGATAGGGTAAGATTCATGCATACAAGAAAATGTCTGTCGGGCCTTCCTTCTTAGAAGAGAAGATTCTATAGATTGCAGAACAGTGAATATGCACTCATTGAAGGGGTCCTTTTCAAAAGGAACTTCAATGGCATTCTTCTACAATGTGTCACCATAGAATAGGTGAGGAAAATTCTTGACACTTTTCACAATAGTCTCACAGGTGGAAATTTCTCTGCGAAGACCACCGCTATCAAAATTATGTGCATTGGATATTTCTGGCCTACACTATTCAACAACTTGCACTCTTTGATTAAGGCCTACAAGGAATGCCAATTCTTCATGCCAAGGAGGAAAAACTCTTAAATGCCTCTCAATCTGATAGTGATTGAGGAACCTTTTACACAATGGGGCCTCAATTTTTTTAGGATGATTAATCCCACCTTCGGTGCCAAACACAAATGGATCCTCATGGCTACGAACTACTTTACTAGATGGACTGAGGCCATGCCCTTGAAGAATGCAATGGAGCCAGAGATTGTGAACTTCCTCGAGGAATTGGAAACGAGATTCAACCTGCCAAAGACCATCATCTTCGACAATGCTAAGGCTTTCCTAGGTTCTAAGGTATGTCAATTCACACTCGTACATGGCATATTCTTTAAAACGTAATTAAACTACTACCCATAGGGGAATGGCCTGGCTGAGTTGACTAATAAAATTTTAGTCTGAATCATTAAAAGAATTGGTTTGAAACATCAAAGAGAGTGGCATAAGAACCTTCGGGCAATGCTTTGGGAAAACCGCATAACTCCTAAGCAAGTCCTCAAGACTTCACTATATGAGTTAGTATACATGAAGGAAGTGCTATTGCCCATCTCCATGGAGATTCCTACACTACAATTGCTTAAATCCCTAGAGGTTGAAGAAAATGGAGCCATGGAGGTCTGGTTGGCCAAGTTGTTAGAAGTACAAGAAAAAAGAGAAAAGGCCCTAACATCCATGTCTAACCGCCAACAGGTGGTTAAAAGATGGTTTGACAAGAAAACCTCAGACCAAGGTCTTAAATGTGGAGACCTAGTGTTAAAGTTCAATGAGAGGGCCGCAAAGCCTAGCCAACATAGAAAATTTGATTGCATGTGGGAAGGCCCTTTTAAAATAATTCAATGCAAGAAACACAATGCATTCAAATTAGAAAATATGGAGAAAAAAGCACTGGGGATTCCAATTAACAAAATCCACCTCAAATTATTCAATTAAGCTTCCTTAATTATTCTACTGGTGTAAATATGTAATTATTGTAAATTTTCTTTTGTGTTCTTTTGTTTGGTCAGTCTTTCCAAAGCAACCCATAAAGTAGAGAAATGAACCCATATGAAAAATTGAAAAGGTACTCAAAGAAGAAGAGAAAAGGAACCCATAATGCAGGAAGCAAAAGCAAAAGAGATAGAAATATAATAAAAGTTGTATATTCATTAGATGGTTATCATATACTTTGATATTACACTTCCAAAATGGCTCTGAGGCGATACTTTTATAGTATATCTATATATACTATGAAGTTTTTATATACGGTAAAATCCTTTTCTAGGCATATCAAAAAATAGATGAAAAGTGTTGAGTCTTAAACAACAGTAGGAGTGTCATTAGTAGTGACATCTAGAACAACTTCATCAGTAGGTTCATTAACAGGAGCATCAAGATCATTAACAATAGTAAGGGCATCAACAACAACAACCAGTGGTGGAGGATACACTATTTACCTGAAATTAGTATACCACTCCATGCTGTAGAATAGCACCACATTGTAGTAGCGTAGCAGGAAGTGGCAAGCATGAGTAACCCTCTGGTAGTGCTCTTCATGCATTAGAATGTAGAATCCACTCAGGAACAACACCCACGACACCACTGCATCTTCTTCAATGTGTTTGCGGAGGTCACTCACCTTAGGAAGGCCCAGACCATACACTGCATTTGCCACAATTTCTCTAAGACCACCAAGGTACCGTTTCGAGAAGATTTCCAGCATGAATCACAAGATCATTAGTTTAGGGACCTGTAAATCAAGCAAGGACACAATAATGTGAGAGAAAATGTTAGTATTGACCCTATACTTATCTTTGTACTCTATACAGTCCCTACCCAGTACCCACTTCATTGCTATGATAGCCAACAAATGCTTGTTCTTTGTCATTTGTTTCAAATGCCTATTAGAAAATTCACCTAAAAATTTTGTCTGAGACTTATTGCTAGTGAGCCTAATTGGAGTATTCATGATGCCTAATTCTACCCAACTAACAAATGCTAAGTTTTCCTAATTACTAAGTGAATTATGCCATTGCCTTTGGGTCTATTTATAGAAATAGCTAGGATATCTAAGGTACCTGCATGCCATAAGCATGATACTAATTGAGTGTTAACTCAAAAACCCCACCAAGAGCCAACTCGAATTTCCCAACTAGTTGTGTTTGCCATGTATGGATTATTATGTGCAAAGTTAAGGAGTAATTAATTAGCACAAATCGGTGGTAGTCCCAAGTGATCATCCAGATGATCAAGTGCTGATGTCTCATGCTACAACTATGTTTCAGTCTCCAAGGAGGAACTCAAATATTTTTGAGTACTCATTGCATCTTTGGCTTAATAAATTTTTTAAAGATATTAATTACCAAGCATACAAAAGGTTTTATACACTTTCAATCGCTGACTCAATTTCCCAAGAAATTCGTGTCATAGGACATGATTACTAATTGGACATCATTATGATTTTTTGTCTTTTCAAAAGGGTAAGAAATTCATTTAACATAAGCAAAGGAGCTGGCGATACATGCTGAATTTAATGCAGAAAGGCAGTTCCATTGTCTACCACTCTAAGTTAGGAAAAAGCTAAGTGTTGCATGCTAAGGAATAGCATTGTGAAAAATTTCCCAAGTACGCTATCTAGTGCAAAGAGTTTTGAGTGAAAAATTATTGAAGATCATGAGAATTTTAGTAAGTTTGAGCACTATAAAAATCTATAGCACCCTAAAATGGCCCAAAATCCTCAGATTGAAGTGCAAGGCAAGGTGACCCAAAGCTTGTTTGACGCCATGTGTGCGACAACCATAACCAATATTTTTGGTGATACCTCTTATGCTTCATCTGGGATATTAGAGAAGCCGAAGTGGATCTGCACATGGGCTGCAAAAAAGTAGAAAACTCATAGGGACTAGAACCAAATAATGGAAGAATGGGATAACATTTGTGATCCCATCCTCAAAACTAACCCTAAGAGTCTTAGGGAAGAAGCTTGCAAAAGAATGAAAGTGGCCACTAATGAGTGTGAATTGGTGTACAAGCTATGGTTCTGCAGACTCCCATAGTATATGGTTCCATTTGTGCATTATTACCTGAAGCTAGTTCATGAGGGAATTCAACATTTCAACCCAGATACCAATGCCATTGAACGTCGGGAGCTAAGCGTTAACATATGCATGGAGGCTATTAGTGACATGTTGTGCACCCCAAAAAGGAGCTCCAGAGAAGAAAAGATGGAGTCATTTACTCCAAAAAAAGGGTACAACTATTGGAGATGAAGAGATCTTGCAATGGACTTTTATAACCAAGAAACCCAAAGAACTCGAGAAGATTTGGAAAAGCCTCTACAAATTCTAGTCACGCACAACACTTTTAAACAAGATTTGTAGAATGCATTTCTCTATGATGGCTCTTGTTTGCAACATGGACGAGGACAAGTGGGTGCATGAGTTTTAATTGGATCTGGGTTTTTAGTTGAGGTGGCAACATTCCTTATTTTGGTATGACTTCGTGGAAGTCATTGTCCATGAAATGATAAGCCAAATCAAGGAATATAGAACACAACATAAGTTCAGGTTTCCTTCTCTCCTTGCTCATATGTTTTTACATCAGAACCCTGACTTCTTCAAAAAACATATGAGGTTAGCTATTTTTGAATAAAAGGGAATAAGGTCGGTTTTTGTATGGACTCCCCTCCTTTCTGCAACATATGACTATTATGCATTCTCAGATGGTTTCTTGACTCTGATTTTGCAAGACCTTAGTGAAGATGGCAATCTCTATCGGCTTTATGCTAACCAAACAAGGTGGATGTAGAGTTTCACCCCTAAATGCAACTAGTTTCTTGGAGAAGATTTTACATTCATTCGACTATGTGGCTTTATCGAGGAACTGTTCTGGCTCCCGTCATGCATCACAAATAGGGTGTTGGCCCTTGAGATGTTCTAAAAAGTGTCAGTTATTGACAATAAATTTTGCAAAGGGAAGAACAAGAAAGGGTTTTTCTACTTCCCACTAAGCTTCAAAATGGTGGTTATGGCAAAGAAGCAAACACATAAGTTACTAGAATAAAAAATGGCTTATCTGGGGCTAGTATTGATTTACGAAAAATGGAAATATAACCCTAACACTGACTTAGGAAGCATAAATATTTGAGTAACTCAGCCTTCGGCCTCTTACTGGGAAAAGCAATGGAATCCCCTATTAGGACAAGATGATATATTTGTGGACCTAGTTCACATTCGTATAGAGGATAGGAGGCCAACATGGCTCAATTTCTATTTCCCCTCAGTGAAGTTTAATGAGAAGCGCCAAATGGGGGCCACCCTTTTCAATGATTTGGCGAAGTATTGGAATTGGAGTGAGGAAAAGATTAGAGATTTCTGGATTTACCATCAAGAGATCCAATGCCCTAATGCCCCATTCCAAGATGTAGACAAGGATGAGAAATTTGATACTCAGTGGAACTAAGCACATGATGATACTGACACAAGCGGTGATGAGGATATTGATCCAAATGAGGCTATAAAATATACAGGGAAGGGGAAGGAGAAGGAGAAAGAGGTAAAATAGGCCCAAGTGCGGGAGAAAGGAAAGGTAGCAAAGCAGCCTAGAAAAACTACTTTGTAGGTGCATGTGAATATATCATGTTTGGCAGCCTCGTAGACTCGCACATGGGACACAAAAATACCCAGAGTAACCCAACAACACCCATTGGAGGTCATAGAGGTGGAAAATTCCCCACCAAACAAAAGGCAGTGCACAGATGAAACTTTTGGAGAGGGTTCATATGAACCTGCAATGAGCCAAGAATCAGATTAATCTATAGCTCAGGTATCTTTCTCTCCCCCTCTTATTGATTCACAATCTCTGATTTCTTCTAATGTCTCTATGTCGCCCGTCACTTCAAGTGTTGACCTTTCTTTTTCTTCTTCTGCTGCAATGATCACAAGATGTTTCTCCCAATTCTCCTAAGCTGGAAAATTTTCTTTTACTCCCCCCCGAGTTACTCCACCTTTCATCGGAGCACAGACCGCAATTTCTATTTCCACCCCTTTCTCTGCAACCATGTCGGCTTCGACCTAGCTTGCCCAACAAATGGAATTTGTTGTATCTCCACTATCGCCATCGCTTCCCATGAGTCCTTTTGCCACTTCATAGACAAGGCCCTGGTATATTCCTATTGGCATATGGCTTCTAGTGTTGTCATTGATGGCAACTGAAGTCATTGATCCGGTCCGCACTGACTATACTGGAAGATAGAGTGAAGAATAGGGTATCCGGCTAAAGTTGAATATGTCAAGTGGTTTGCATTATCAGTCTAACATTTTTGGCTATGGATCTTAGGGAAAGTCATTGGGTATATGAAATGTGTTATACTTGAGTTTTGTGTTATCGCATCGAGTAGTGTACGAGTTAGGAGATCTGGTAGTTTGATTTTATGTTCATCAATATATAAAAGTCAACTAAGTGAATGTTGGGTGTTGTGGATGTGTAAGGGGAAATTGTTTGAAGTATTTTTTTGTTAGAGATTTTTTTTTGGGTCCTAACTATGCTATGGCCGACTTTGGTGGATGCACATTAAATATTGTTCATGATTTGAGCTGACAGTTGGAAAATATTTTCTATTTTATTAAAACTGACATATAGCAACTAAATTCTTGGTAGCAGATATATATATGAGATTGGTAAATTCATTTTGATGCATGTGTGAAGTATTCGATGTGTGTGGATGTGTATTGCAAATATCAGAAGAGAAATTAAATGATTTTCATTTGTGTAGGAGAGGATTTTTGTGAAGCGAATTATGGTAGAGGAGAGCAAAGTGCAGAATTAGACAGAAGGTCTAGAATCTGATCCATGAGCCTAACTGGAACTATAATCAGGCATTTATAGATGCTATTTTCTTAGTTCAACCTTTCGATATAATCCAAATTTTTCAAGGTAGTGAGCCTTCCTCATTTTGAGCAGTGAGCTCCAGGCAGTGTGCCTGAATGCAAGTGCATTCCCATTTTATAAAACACTTATATTTTGAGTACTCAAAATTTATGGATTGACCTCCACCGTGGTTTTTCCCTTAACTAGGTTTCCACGTAAAAATACTTGTGTTATGGTGTTGTGGCTTATTGTTCTATGTTCATACATCTTTCTTTTGATTGAATGTCTTAGACACTTGAAATAATATATTAATAATGTTAAAAATTGCACAACACTGATTCACCCCGCCCTCTCAGTGTTGCTTGAGTCCAACAATTGGTATCAGACCTAAATTCCTCAAAAGAATTTTTACAGCTTGAGGTGGATCTTGGAATGTAATGGACTCTGGTAGTCTTCAACAACAACTTTTGGTAGCACTTGATGATCTTGATCAATCTAAAGCAAAGGTCCAGGAATTGAGAGAAAATCTTAAGGATGTTGAGAAATTCATTTAGAAGTTGAAGGACTAGATTATTAAGTCTAGGGAGAAGAGAAAGGATCTCTATGATCAGATTAAATAGAAAGAGAGAAAAATAATGGATGATGTTCACTTGAATCAAACCCTGAAGGAAATAACTAAAGAATGTGAAAAGCTTGCTAGAGACAATGCTTCACTAAAGCATGAGATGGAGTCTATAGCGATGAAGATGACTAAGGAGATTGAAGAAAGAAAGTAGAATGAGGAAAATATTGTCCAGTCCCTAAAAGAGAGATCTGATGAATGTAGCAGAATTAATGGAGAATTCATTCAGTTAGAAATTGAACTACAACAATCTAAAAATAATGAAGAAGAGCTTGAAAAATAGATTGTTATTCTCAGGGATGAACTTACTACTGCAAATGAGTACAAAGAGAAGTTCAATATTATCCCTATTAAGCTTGATGAGTTGACCCAAGGAAAAAATAATGCAAATGATAAGTGAGGTCTTGGTTATGAGAAAGGAGAAAGTTTCAGATCTAGATAGAAGAATTTTAAGCAAGGAAATTTGATGAACAAAGCAAAAAGGCTTCTAGTAAGACAACCTAATGCTCAAAAGTTTAATGGATATTGTTTTTCTTGCAATAAATTTGGTCATATGGCTGTTCAATGTAGAAGTAAAATGAAATCCAGTGATTCATCATTTTCTGGTCAGTGTTTCAATTGCAATAAGTTAGGTCACAAGTCAATTGAATGTAGAAATGTGTCAAACAACTCTGTTAATAAAAGGAGTGTTAGATGTTATACCTATGGAAGATTTTGGCATATTGCCAACCAGTGCAAATTGAGAAGAAATCAATGGAGTGACTGGTCAGAACAAGGAAATGTTGTGTGTTTCAATTGCAACAAATATGGTCACATTGTAAGATTTTGTAGAAACAAGAATATGGATAGAAGAGGTCCGGTATACAAAGGAAAAAATATGCATAAAGATGATAAATGAAAAGGAAAAGTGACTGTGGATGAAATAAGAGATTAGATGAAGAAGACATGGGTGAAGAAGTGTCCCTCTATTGTAGGAAATGAGCCAGTACCAAAACCTTCTTCTGGTAATTCCTGCGAGAATTAGTTCCAGGCCTTTGGCCTAGGGGGAGTTGTTAAGAAAATATTTCAAACCCCTTGCCGGTAAATGACATCGAGATGAGGATGAGTGGAACGGTTGCACTGATGATCTATAGATGTTTTTAGAATAGTTGGAAAGGATGTTATACTGATTCAAAGATCCACAAAAGAGTTATCTCTCACAGACTGAGAAAACAGGGTATCTAGATAAGATAGGGAAAAATAATTTATTGCAACAAAAGTTAGGTGTGCAAGTTATAAAAGGCAACTTGAAACCCTATTTTCCACTTTGTGTTGAAGAAAAGAAGTAGGAGAGTACTCTACATCAGAAATTTGAATGTGTGAAGAGAATTCAATGATGAAACCCTAATCCATCTGGTACTTATGTTATATTGAGAAATTTTAATTTGGTGTGCGGTTGAAAAACTTCTTTGGTATTTTTGAGACATGTGTACGGAAGAGAAAATGGAACAAATGAAAGGGATGATAAAATTAGACGAATATAGTAGTGAGAAGATTAGAGCTGAAAGAAATATGTTGTCACACAATGAATCAAAATGGTTGAAAGAGGCAAAACACAAGAGCTTGGATATTTGGAGTGAATTTCCCTATTTCAGAAGCCGCATAAATCATTAAGTTTATTTTGGACAAATTGAATGATGACATTCTAACTCTAGATAAACCCTATCATATCTCGAGAGAAGCAATTGTAGCTGTAATCAGGTTATGTAAAGTTTGGGATGTGCCAAAGAATAAGTCAATTTGAAACAAAGAAGTCAAAAACCTAACTAGAGTAACTGGAGACCAAAGGGCATTAATAATATCCACAATCAAAGATTCAGTGACAAGGTACATTGCGCATGGAATATCCTACAAAATCTTTTTCAGAAATAGAGAAGGTGCAGCTTTGGCAGGTGCCATTTACATTTCACACAAGATGATAATGGAAGATCAATATTTTGATCTTTGCGGATTATTGAAAGATCAATTGATGGAGAACCTGCAATTGAAAAAGGAGATAGGTTACCCTTTCAGGTTTGGTACTTTGGTTATATGTCTAGTGATGTACTTTCTAAATTGCTTACCCCTAAATGACAATGTAATGTGGGAAGAAAGTGAAATAGTTTGCAAGCAAATTTACATATACTCTAACAATTTGGAAAACTATGATCAAGTATATGAAAGTTTTTTTAAAGGTCTATTAAGGAAGTTTGGATCAACTGGTGTTTCCATTATGGTAAGAGGACTTGAAGTTGGTTCCTCCTCCCATGAGATGGAGAGAAAGAAGAGAAGATAAAAAGAAATTGATGTTTGTACACCACCAACATGCAAGACTTCAAAAATTGAAGAGAAAGGAAAAGAGCAAGTAATTGTGGACATACTAGATGATGAATCTGAGGACACCCTAAGAAAGGAACTGGAAATAGTTGAACCAAAACAAGAAAAGGAAAAGAAAGAAGGAAGTGAAGGAGAAAGTGATCTAACCAAGAGTTATTAAAACTTATTCATGAGGAAGATGGAATGCAAAAAATTGTGAATATATGGTCTATCAGACCTTCATATAAGCAGGAAATGATCTTAAGCGTACTAAGTGCTCATCTTGTGCACAATCATATCAAACTAGAGAGTTTGCAGAATAAGTTGCCAAAAGAGATGATTGAATGTATTAAGGAAATCATGGACTCTGAGTCTCAGAATAAGGAAGAAGAAGAAGTGATCCTACACCTGAAGAAGAAATACAAATTATCACTTACTACGCTGAAAAAGCACATGAATGAATTGAGGCAATTGATAAACACAACAAACAACATTTATAACTATTGTCTTTGATGGCCTCATGCAATCAACAAGTACAAAGAGAAGCTTGAACAAATTGAAACAGAGTTGAAAAATATTGGACAAAATTTTAACATGTCTTCGGATCATGATGGTGCAATTAGGAAAAGAATTCAGGAATTACAGACAAAGCATACAAATGTTCAAAACACCAAGAATAGGATTGTTGACACCTTTTAGAAAGTGAAGGATATAACTGAATGTAGGCTGGAACAATTGATTGAGTTACTAAGGAGGGGAGAAGTATTGGAAGACGCCTTTACCATTCCAGAATCCCTCATCAAGGTTTCAATTAGAACCTAAAAAAAATAGTATGATCATAATAATCGGGATTGCAGTGGAAGCATGGAAGAAATTTCTTCCGGAGATGAAGGAAAAGTAAAAAACAATTTTCAAATAGCAGCTATATTTCTTCAAGTTTTTGCATAAGTAAGTTTTTGGTTACATTTCATAGGGGGAGAGAGAAAATATTTTATTATATTTTTGTCATTGATGTCAAAGGGGGAGAGAGAGCAGTGAAAAATGCCTTATCAAACTTAGGGAGACTTTTGTTGAGTTTTGTCAGCTATGGCATTTTGAAGTTTTGAAGGTTCTGACACTTAGTCATTTTTCACGAAGTGTTGCCATCAATGCCAAAGGGGGAGATTGTTGGCATATGGATTCTAGTGTTGTCATTGATGGCAACTGAAGTCATTGATTTGATCTACACTGACTATACCGGAAGGTAAAGTGAAGAATAGGGTATCTGGCTAAAGTTGAATCTATCAAGTGGTTTGCATTATTAGTCTAATAGTTTTGGCTATGGATCTCAGGGAAAATCGTTGGGTATATGAAATTTATTATTCTCGAGTTTTGTGCTATCACATTGAGTAGTGTATGAGTTAGGAGATCTGGTAGTTTGATTTTCTATTCATCAGTATATAAAGGCTAACTAAGTGAATGTTGGGTGTTGTGGATGTGTAAGGAGAAATTGTTTGAAGTATTTTTGTGTTGGAGATTTTGTTTTGGGTCCTCACTATGCTATGGCCGACTTTGGTGGATGTGCATTAAATATTGTTCATGATTTGAGCTGATAGTTGGAAGATATTTTCTATTTTATTAAAGCTGACATATAGCAACTGAATTCTTGGTAGTAGATATATATATGAGATCAGTAAATTCATTTTGATGCATGTGTGAAGTATTCAATGTGTGTGGATGTGTATTGCAAATATTAGAAGAGTAGTTAAGTGATTTTCATTTGTGCACAAGAGGATTTTTGTGAAGTGAATTAAGGCAGAGTAGAGTGAAGTGTAGAATCAAGCAGAAGGTCCAAAATATGATCCATGAGCATAACCAAAATTGTAATCAGGAATTTATAGATGTTATTTTCTTAGTTCAACCTTTTGATGCAATCCAATTTTTTTGTAAGGCAATGAGCCTTCCTCATTTTGAGCAGTGAGCTCTAGGCAGTCTACCTGAATGCAAGTGCATTCCCATTTTGTAAAACACTTATATTTTGAGTACTCAAAATTTGAAGATTGACCTCCACTGTGGTTTTTCCCTTAACTAGGTTTCCATGTAAAAATCCTTCTATTATGGTGTTGTGGCTTATTGTTCTATGTTCATGGATCTTTCTTTTGATTGATTGTCTTAGACACTTGAAAGAATAGATTAAGAATGTTAAAAATTGCACAACAATGATTCACCCCCCCTCTTAGTGTTGCTTGAGTCCAACAATTCCCCCATTCTCCCCACTAATGCTCTCTCTTTCGAAGAAGAAATCATCTAGAACCACTACTCTCGCGTTCCCCTTTGCTCTTCCTCTCAGTGCACCCTTTGTAGGTGAGCTGATTAGATCACTAGAAATTTTTTTGTTAGAGGGTGATAAAACAAGAGAAACATGGGCTCTAAGGCTCCAAAATCAAAGGGACAAAGATGCTAAAAGGCCAACAAAACCATAGGTGTAGACCCTTTTCAATGAGGCTCAACAGTTGCATTTTTCAACCTTGCATCTGAACATCATCAAGCCTTAGGGAGAGATGCAACCTGAAGATTACACCTTCCATGCTATGAGACTCGATCTGCGTGCAACCTGACCACAAGATAAAGTTGAGCTCATGGAGGAGACCCAACATGTGGTGACCACCGACTTTCTCAAGTTTGGTAGCCAACTAAAGAAGAAAGAAGATGAGCTCAAAAATGTCAAGGAGAGGATAGAGGTCCTACTAAAGAAGGACAAGGCAAGGGACACCAAATTTGTATGCTTGTCACAACAAGTGTAGGCATAATAGGCTAGAATCCAAAAGGAACTTGAAAAGTTCCAATCCCAAGATCCCAACCTGGTTGCTAATCTACAACAGAAAAACCATGAATTACAGGATAGTTTGGCACATGCAGAGGAGGAGATGCAACAAAAGAATGAAGAGTTTCAACATCAATGCGCTTAATTGGAGTAGATAATGTAGTAGAAGGAAACAAACTTCCAAGGCTAACAAACTCAATTCAAGAAGGAAATCCAGGAGGTAAGGCTCTCCCTAGATAGGGAACCTGCAACTAGAAGCTAGGCTAAGGAAAAATGGCTTGTCAAGTTAAGGACCCTATTGGAACAACTCTCCACTACGGACAAGAAACTTGCAAAACTAATGTAGGATGTCAACTCGAGGGATGCATAAATTGGTCTTTTGAAGAATCCTCCCCAACCCCCTACTGCTCAGTCAGAACTCCTTCTAGTAGCCCAATAACTATATATTTCATACTGGGAAAAGGTTAAGGCCTTCTATCTGACTCTTTAGTCGACACTTCAGTTCATGGAAAAAGAGATAAATTTGAGTAGGGAGGTTCATGAAACGATTGAGCAATTCCCACGGTTCGTTAGGGAGAGGGTTCCCAAGGTAGAAAATTGCTAGATAAGATGTACATAGTGTCGAACGAGGACTTAGTGAGCATAGGGATCGAGAATTGGAGGATAGCTACCAAGACAACGAAAGAATTCATCTGTTGCAATGCAACCATCCTCCATGCTAGAAATTTCTTGACCAAATTGGGTCAAACTATGAACAACATGTGGGGGAAACTCTTCCAACTAACTCAGATGGGCTTGCTCTACCCATTTATCTCTGATGATTTGGTGGCCACAGTGGAGTAGATTGCAACGAAGATTGAGAAGTAGCAAGACATATTAGCTTTTTAGAGCTTCAGTCAACCCTCTACTACCAAGGATATTGAGGGCATCACTCATTAGATAGCACAACTACTCTTTCAACTCGAGTCTAGGGTCGGGATATCCATGAAGCTTCCATTCAAAGAAGTAATTGATCTGCACGAAGCGCAAGAGAATCTGCATGCCATATCAACACCATCCAAGGCCGACTAGCTTCCTCTATAGACCACACTCTCAAAGCTCTGACTCTATCGCCCATTGAATAAGGCTCTAGTCTTTGAACCCTAAATTTTTTGTTTCTTCGTTTCATAGGAAAAATGCCCCTGGTAGTCACCAAAAGCTATGGATATAAAATCCCTTGATCTCCCTTCGGGTTGATTTTATTTTGCTAAGTCTGGCTTGGGCCCTATACATTTGAATATCCCTGGGCCCCTTTTTGAAGAACTTCTCTCGCTGTCACCACATGTCTGTCATGTGCTCATAGCATGGATTTCCTTCTTTGCTTCTCTACTAAGCCCCACCATGCTACCACATGTTAGCAGCGCAGGCCTTTGAATGCTTGCTTCCCTTTGCTTCTCTACCAAGCTCCACCCGCATGCCACGTAGCATCGTTTCGTGGACACTTTTTGGCGACCCCACAATCAACGCTGGTAGCAAAGACTTCTCCACATGTCTTCTCCGTGAGGATTTTCATCACAAGGAAAGAAGAATCAATGACAAGCCCCACCCTATCGCCCTGTGTCCTAACTAACCTCGTGGGTGAGCGACACATGTCTGCAAGGGATTCTACTACTACACTGGGACCACCACTATCATTTGTAGGGATGCATCTGGCTCAAAGGCTACTGCATTCTATGGCTGAAATATTTTATGTTGCAATGACCTTGGGAAATCATTACTATAGGCATCATTGCTCGTGATGAGGGAATCATTTCTGTTACTAGCTTTCAAGTGGTGGGATGTTTTCTTATAACTACTGCTTCTTCTTTCTGAAAATGAGTTCGGAACATACAAAAAAATAGTGGAAAGACACCAGGCCTTTTGTATTATTTTTTATTATTGTATTAAGACTCGCAAACTGTGCCATTATTTTTCGGCCTTTCTATTTCTTGGCTATTTGACAAAACATTATACTATGTCATTATTGTACTGAGTAGTTTATTTGCAAAACTTCTATAATTTGAATATAAGTTTGTTGATTTAGACCATGTCTTGGACTCTTCTTTTCAATAAATGTGTACGGGAGTTATTTTATGTTATTAAATAAATTATTTGGGTTTTCATCTATGATTTTTTTTATTCTGGAACATGTAGATTGTTGAATGAGCTCTTAAATCCCATTTGAAAGGGAGATTTACCATGCCCACACCTACATCTTGGTGCATCACCTTAGATTAGATCTTTATTTTTTATATCTGCTTCATTTTCCCATTCCAAACCCCCAAGTACAAAAGGAGTTGACTTCTTAAAAAACCCAGAGGTCACTCAATTTAGCGCAATTGGTCCCCCCATTAACTGAGTTTCCCATAAGGCTGCTATTTGTCAAATTTTGGCATCAACAGATATATCCTGCAAAAGTATCACCCAAATTGCAGAAGCATTGTCATAATTTAAAACTCATGTGCAAATGCAGAGCTACGATAAAGGAATGTTATTGGGTTACAAAAGCATTGCACCAAATTGTGACACCTTTGTCCTATTATATCCTACCTTTAGCTATCTAAAAATATGTACAAGGAAAGTTTATTGGGGTACGTATCGGGGGTGCTACATTAGCTGGTTGTTGGAACTCACAGAACTGATCTATGCAGTGTACTACATGAACTATGTGGGCCAAGCATCTAGTGCTTTGTAGGACTCTAAACTCACAAATCTCACAAGCTCTCTGATCTCTCAAAGAAAAGTGTGCAAATGAGCTTGAAATTCACCCAAATGAGCATATATACCTAGCATGACCTAGGGTTTTTACCCTGCAACTCAATTTTCTCACCCCGTATCTAGCCATGGTCACTTCATTAGTCTCATAGGACTTATTTTTTGTCATGTGTTCAATAGAACCACTCCCGTGACTTTATCACGATCTCAATCTAAAAATTAGTTTTCCCGCTCGATCTCTCGAGGGGGCAGCATACTAGCATTCTTTCGTCTGTTGGGCACAATGGGGCATTAGAAAAAATAAAAATAAATAAATTTGATCTAAGCAATATCAGTTCTTTGAAATAATGCAATAAGTACCTCGCTTCAAAGAGAGGAAAAATGTAGGCACCTGAAAATGTCCTGAGTATATCATACATCCTAATTTCGATTATTAACACTATTTCTCTTATAATTCACCTATTTTGTCTATTTAATTAAATAATATCAAATCATTTAGTTAAATTCACCTTTTTCTCCTATTAATTGAATAATTAATTTTATTTGATTAATTCATAACCTTCATGCTAATTTCTCCTCTTTTGATTAAATAATGTCAAATTATTTAATTAAATGCCATTTCTCTCCTTGATTAAATAATTCACAATTATTTAATTAAGGATCCTAATTCTTCCAACTTGCACAATTAAATTATTTTTCTAAATTGTTTAAGTAGCTAATTATTACTCCAATCCTCCAACTCGCATAAAGAATATTCTCACATGGAATATTCCCTTTTCAAATTTAAATTCTTCTCTCCACATGAATAATATCTCCAACATATTTCCTAAAATTAAGGGATTTGTGAATCCTCGTGGATTATGGACCCTTGATTAAATCTTTGATCCACACCTTCATGGATTATTGATCCTTGATGCATCTATTGATCCACACTCACGTCCTCAATTCAATTTCATCCCTTGATTAGCATTTTAAATCCTCACCATTGATCAATATTTAAAAAATCTATAAATACCTCACCTTTTTACATGAAAAAGGATTCACAACCTTTATGTAGACTAACTCTCTTGAATTGATTACTCACCTTCGAGCAATTTGAGAATTCCTCTTTTGTGAATCGTCCTCATTCATCAACCAAGCTTTTACAACAACATGGTTTAGGAAAATTTGAGCAATCCACATCCATATCACTCCAAATTTGGTTCAAATCCACAGTGGGATTGGAGGTTTTCTTGCTAGTGTATTTAATTGTTTAGAATTTAGATTTCTTTCATGTTAATTGAATCATTTTAGCATTTTCTACTAAATTTCATTAAATATGGATCTAATTGATCACTATCTTACTTGAATTTAGTTTAATTTCATTGTTAATTGATCATTTAAGTTCACCATATGACAAATGTGTATTCATTATAACACATATACATTTTAAGGCTAAGTTGTGTTTTTATGGGAGTGGATGCATTATAGCTTAAAACACATTTTGGCCCCACATCATATACACCTAGCCTATTCCTTTAGATATCCTATTCTAACTATGGAATCAATTGGTCTAGGTGCGCAATACAAAATTGTACAAAATATCTAAGCTCAAATATACCCTTTTAAATGCATGATTGACTAACCTTTTAAATATTTTCTATTTACTATAACTTATACTTCTTCTTCTTGTTATATTAACCTATGTCTCACAAATGCTACCCTTAATTGGCCCTAAAATATCTTTAAGATAAAATCTATACTGGATGGTAATGTTAGGGTCATGTCTAGCTCTTCCCATCTAAGTATTCATATGATAGATAGATTGGCCATTGGTGCACATCTAGTGGATACTTAGCTTAATTATTTGCTACCTACTTCCTCATTCCTACATTTGCACACCTTTCAAACTAGCTTCTATCAAATCCACAAAATTTACTCTATCAAATATTTCTACTATTCACCATTATAGTTTTATGTTTTGTTCCCTTTTGGATTAGTTTTACAACAAGATCACAAGAGTATATTCTCTTCATTGATTCCACCTTATTCTATGTTCCATCCATTTTGCACTTGAATTACTAGCTTGCATAGCTACATTCTACTACTTTCGGGCCATAAAAAAATCATCTCTTGCACTATGCATCCAACTGTGGAAGAGATTACTAATCTATATTGAGATTTTCAACACACTCTTAATTAGCAACATCTTGACCCAAAAACCTAACTATTTTAATAGCTCGTGTTTGACTAGAATGAGAAACTTATGCAAAACTTTATCAACTAAGTTTATGTAGATATTACAATATATCAAAATATATATATTTATATATTTTCTAACCATCCACCAAATTATGCTTTGATACTCAATCCACTTCTATTTAATCCGGCTAGTTGAATAAATTTTCTATTAATGCCACCAAAAATTCTTCTTATATAGGATAAAATAGCTCTTTCCCATGATATTGTCTACCCTTCACACCTTCAAGAACCTTCTCTCACACAAATTTCTTCTCATTCATCTACTAGTAGTGGATATGTAGGAATGTAACATGCCAAACTATGCTTAAAAAGTATCATTCATAGTTAAAAAGGGTCTTTAAAATAAAACGAAATTTTTATCCATTCTTTCTTATGCACGTGTAGCCTAACCTAAAGCACGATGGTTTATTTTCCCTATATTATGACTTGTGTAGTACAACCTATAAGCAAATACTAGAACTAGCTCATATACAAATTCATTTATATATTGATCAATATTTGAATTGTTTATAAAATTATTATAGTCATAGGGTATATGTAGGCTCATGTCTCCAAGGGTTGTCTTAGCTATTCATATATGTACAGAGATATCACGTGCATACAAACATTTAACTAAGTAAAAATATATGTGCTTACATAATGCATCCCTAAAGACATTGTAGTTTGATGCGTGATGTATAACCCTATATATAAATATGATTCTAACCTTGTGCTACTTTTCTATACTAAGTGTTATGCTTGACAAACCTTATAATATATTAGAATATGACATTAATATTTTTTTATTGTTGACCATTTTATTATTTTCAAATCATTTGCATCAATAACAAACATGTTATAATATTGTTTAGTGTTTTATTTATAAATATAATAGCATAGATCAAGACTGGGAAATCTACTCTTCATATCATTAAGTCTATAGTTAATAAAGACTTTCAAATAAGTTACAATTCTCTCAATATTCTCATTGATTAAATGAATTGAAATGTTATATTTATATTTTAAAAAATAATTCAATTTTGAAACCCAAAATGCCTAAAACATAAGATTAATTAAAAAAAATAAAATTTCACAAAATTAATAGATATTGTGTTCTATAATAAATCACTTAATGTGATTCAAAATATTATATTAAAAAATGTATAATTATTCAAAAATATTGTAAACTTATATAAATTAATGCTATTTTAACAATGCAACCATCACTTATTTGACATATCCCAGAGTAGAAGAATCTAATCTAAGTAAGTATGATGATTCAAAAACATGTTCATATGTATTTCTAATGTTGGCTTCATTTTATAGCTATTACTGAAATTAGCCATTTTTTCTATTTAAAAAAAGGGATCGTTAAAGTTTTTTTTCCAAAAAAGATTAAGAAGATTTTTTTTTGAATTATTTAGCAATTTTTTTGTATTAGGAGCTTGAATTATAAGCACATGAATAATCTAATTCTTTTGACTTAATGTTAAGAATTAATAATTGTTCATTTTCACAAAATTACGAGATGCATAACTTTGAACCCATATCTTTTAATATTAAGAAATCTTACACTAAATAAAACTCAATCCCTAATAAATTTATTTGAAACTATTCAACTTTACTAACCAACCAAAAATATTTTAATTGAAAACACAAAAACTTGATCATATAATAAAAAAATAATCTACCCAAAAAAAATCCAAAAGAAAAACTAACATAAGACTTACCACTCATACCCACAAATGGGAATATTTAAATGCTTCTTGTCAACTTTGATCTACTTTGACTTAAAGTTTGTGAAAGGAAACATTATTATTATAAGCATTACACACATTCCATGCATTAATGGAAATTTGAATCTAGGAGGGGCACTTACCCCATTTTTTAAGTGCCCTTTATCTTCTTCTTCTCAACATGATGGTGGCCATGTTAAAACTATGATTGTTAATAATAATAAAAATGGAAAAAGACTCAAATGGGCATCATTGAAGTTTGGGATGGAGAGAGTACTCATTGCCATCATTAGCCCTAAGAAATAGCTTTACATTCTTTTTGCAAAGTTGAGGTTTGTCCCATTGCTTTACATTTATATTCGTGTCTTTCTCATTCTATACTACTGCCTTTTGCTTTTCACAAAAAGCTGTTCCCTTGTCGTGAGCACAAGAGAAAAAAGAGAAAATAAAATAAAAACAAAATCACCAAATATTGCATCAATCTACATTTAAAATAGTTAATAATTAAAATAAGTATGTATCTTTATTCAAGACACAATTGTCTTTTACTCAACCATATTAAATTAAACCAATCCGACATATAAAAGTTATAAGAGAGTTATTTTGCACGGTTGTATATTATTATCTATTTGTTTTGAAGACTATTTGCTTTATTTTTTCTTCACCTTTTCTATAAATCAGATGGTTGTTCAGGACACGTGTACATATTTGATGATTTTGAATTGAGACCCCTTTACCTCTTATATGTAAAGTATATCACTAAAACTTCAAGATCGGTCAAACAAATACATTTAAAATGATAAACTTATTGTGGTGTAATATGGTTATTTTTTTTAATCATCAAATTGACCTTTTATGTTTATAAATATAAATATTATATGCAGATTTAAATTTGGCTTATTGCTTGAAATTTGTTGTTTATTAAAGTGGTTTTATATGGAATGGAAATGATTGTGTGATAGTAATTAGAATCATATTTGTTTGAAGCAATATTAGTGGTATTAGATGTTTCATTTCAATCAATTGCATATAAGGAATGTAAAAAATTGGTCAAGATGGGAGAAAGGTACAATAATGTGAAACCACATAAGTATGTAAGAATGTAAGAATATTATTGCTTGAGAATATAATAGGATGTGATTGTGAAAGCATGTGTAAAAAAGGAAGCATTGTCTTCTCAAATGTTGCCTTCCATGAGGGTCAATAAGAAGTAATAAACGTTGTAAATGCTAGTTAAGAAATGTTCAAAAATAGAAATGATCTAAGTTGTTTGAATTTTTTTATTAATCTTTTCCAAGAAGAACTATTTTTAAGTGGCAAAAATTGCTCTGATATGGTTGAGCGCTTGAGGCACTACAACGGCTATTTTTTTGAGAGGGACAAGATTCCTCTGTCTCGTGGCTTTCACATCTACAGTAGGCATCCTGCCCGACATGGACCCGCTGGGAATCTTTTCTGGCAGCATGCAAGACAAAATAGAAATGGTGTGAGGCATAGATTCACCAAGCCAAATTGGGTTCCTTTTTGCTTGCACATGCGCTTGAATAGAGACAAGCAAGAAATATTAGATATCTGTGAAGACAATAAACAAGAGAATGTGCAGAAGGAAGGTTTGCATGGGAAACAATGTGAGACAAAGTCAGGGTTTTTGGATCAATTTTATAAAGAGGCTGAAGTAGAATACACATCTAATAAAAAAAAAGTTTTTCGGAGGCTAGGGTTGCAGAAAACGGGAATGCTAATAAAAAAGTAGTATTTATGGAAGCTAGGGTTGCACAAAATAAGAATACTAATAGAACCCATCCTCTTGCAAATGGCCAAACAAGACAAAGAGAGACTTCCTTCAATCCAAGAGGTCATGTTCATGCAAACAATGGTACACATAAGCAACATGTTGGTTTTGATCCTAATGTGACCCAAAATAAAAAGGATCTGGAGCAGGGGAAAAATCAAGATTCAAAAAATCCTGATTCAGAGAAAGGCCAAAAGAAGAGAAATAAGAAAAAGGTAAGCCATCAAAATGCAAACAGGGTTAAGAAACCAGTTCTCCAATGGAGGTAGAAGCTCAATCAAATCGAACCCACCCAACAAAATGCTTTTGTTGAACAAAGTAATGCAAGCTAGGAAGGTCCAAGACCTCTAAGTGTCATCGATATCACTTTCTCAGAGGATTTATTGCAAGTGAAAATCCATGATCTTCAGCAACGAGTGTTAATATGTAAGTTTTGGGATCTCACTTTAGAAGTAGATGTTTTAAAAAACCTATTATTTGAAGACTGGGAGGGATTTTCCAAGGTTTTTTACTTGGATCAATCAAACGGTATTTTCTTTGTTCTCTTTGATTCAAAGGAAGAGAGACACAATTTACAAAGTAAAGTCCTAGGTCTTTGAAGGGTTTGGTTTGTGCATGCAACCTTGGACTCCAAATTTTAGATCAGATTCATTTGAGGCTTGTTTTGTCCCAACTTGAATCCAATTGCATTCCTTAGCATTGGAATATAGAGAATTAAATTTGATTGAAATCATGGCAAATCATATAGGTATCTTTTAAAAGCATGATATGGAGTTTTTCAGAAATCCTACTAAACCTATTAGGATTTATATTTTGCTTGATGCTAAGAAGCCATATCCAACTCAGATTCATATAAAATCTAAATTTGGGGAATGGATTCATGATATACTTATTGAAAACCCACAAAATGTTTGTGTTGCATGTCATTCTACTGATCATAACAAAGCTTCATGTCTGTCTCTGGAGGGTATGAAAGAACAACCATCCTTAAAGCATGCCTCATCTTTATTATCCAAAAAGAAAGCAGTAGAGGTTCATAATGTGTCGAGTTCTAGCAATCACATTGAGGGAAAAGTAGTTAATCAGGTACTTCAAGGAGACAAAGATCAAGGGTTTTCCCAACAACTGGTTCTTGAGAAATCTAATGAAGTGTTGCTTTACAAGGAGGGTGACTCTAATGCTTTGACTGCTAAGAAGGATTTTCCTATTCATAAGTCATTGGTATATACTGAAAAGCATGATAAAAGCCAAAATTTTATGGTTGTTCAAAAGAATCAACCTGATCATATTCTTTGCATTGATAAATTCAAGAAAGGTTAGGGTGTTTGCTTGAATTATATAATCCTTCCTCCTGATTTTGTCATTTTCATGAATATGTTTGTTGGGCATTTATTGGGTACCAAAATTCCATTTCAGATTTCCTTAAAATCATTGGAGAAGAATTTTTACCCCTTGCCATTGCTGAAGTCAAGATTTCAAGCACTTGAGAAAGTTCCAATGAATCAAGTTGATAATAGTAAAGTAAAGGAGGTTAGTCCTTTTGTGATGGATGATAAACATAGGGACTGTCGGGATTTGATGGAAGAGCATGCAATTTGCTTCAAATAGGGGAAGTGTTCTTAGAAATTGGAAGAGCTTGCTCAAAAAATTCTTTTCTCAGTAGGTTTAGACCTATTTAAGGAGATAGCAGAAGAGGCTTTGCTTGAAGGAGAATTTAGTTAGAAAATTGTTCCCCATGTGCATTCTGCTTAGGAGTTGTTCAAGGAAGAAGTTTTGGAAATTAAAGTAGATTTAGTTCCTGAATTTGATTTCTCATAGACTCTATCATTATCTCAGACACCACCTGCTCAGGTTTCAATAAAAAAGACTCCAGGGAAAAGAGGTAGGAGGTCAAAGGGGGGGGGAACTTAAGGAATAAATAGATATGGGTATGTAGGCTACTTTGGATGGGAGGTTCCCATTATCAAAAAGACCAAGGAGATCATGTTGCTCTCCTTGACTACAATGAAGGTGATCTCTTAGAATGTCAGAGGCCTTAATGCCTCTGACAAGAGGGCCCAAATCAAGCATCAACTTGATGCTTGTGGGGAAGATATCATTTTATTGTAAGAGACCAAAACATCACAAGATAATTTTGAGTCTTCAATTATGAAATGGGGAAAATGGAAAGAAATTCATGTTCCAACTCAGGGTGCTTCAGGGGGATTGGTGACTTTATGGAATTCGAAAGTAGTGACTATTAATGCACTCAAATCAGGTAGTAATTAGTCGTTGTTGTCTTTGGTTTTATATGGAATGGAAATGATCATGTGATAGTAATTAGAATTATATTTGTTTGAAGTAATATTAGTGGTATTAGATGTTTCATTTCAATCAATTGTATATAAGAAATGTAAAAAATTGGTCAAGATGGGAGAATGGTACAATAATGCAAAACCACAAAAGTATGTAAGAATGTAAGAATATCATTATTTGAAAATATAATAAGATGCGATTGTGAAAGCATGTGTAAAAAAGGAAGCATTGTCTCCTCAAATTTTTCCTTCCATGAGGGCTGACAAGAAGTAATAAAAGTTGTAAATGCTAGTTAAAAAACATTTAAAAATAGAAATGTAAGATGCCATCATCAAAAACATAGACCAAGTATAATCCTTATAAAATGTAATCATAAGATATAAACTCGATAATCTTAAACATGTGTAAGAAAAATAATTATAATATGCAAGCATGGTAATCATAAGAAAATATGTAAACTTTGATAAACATGCAATATGAAAATGATTGTATGGAAAGTAATCATATTGATCATTATAAATTGAACATAAAGCATGAGCATGATAGACTAAACATGATTTAATATAAAATATAACTAAAAATTAGACATGCATGCCTAGAATACATACTTTTTTGTGACCAATATGGATGTGAAAATTGAAGGTGAATCGTGCCCCTAATCCAAGTAGTCATGGATACATGTAACTTGAAAAATAAACAAAAATCTTGCTATCCAAGAAACAAGATCAAGTGAAAAGAATGGAAATAGTCATAGAATAAATATATAACACATAATATGTAAGAAAAGAGAAAAGTGAAGATATTTAACCAATAAAATTAACCTCATTTGATAGGCTAATCATAATATGCTAAAAAATGTGTCACTATAATCCATGCCCTCAAGGGACTACCCATGCCATTATGAAGTATGATCCCATGAACAAAAGTATGTCGTAGATATGCCAAGTGTGAAATATGCTAAGAAGGAACTAACGTAGGGGTAAGTGAAAGCTAATGGATCCATTTTTAGTGGAAGCGTCGGGCTTAAAAAAATCTTGATAGGAATGAGTACTCATTTTGAAAAATGGGTACTTGTTTAGAATTAGGCTCTAACCTAAATTTATACTCGTATGAAATGGGTAGCCATTTTTATTTTTAAAATGGGTATCTATTTTAAAATGGATACACATTTTAAAATGAAATGGGTACCAATTTCTATTTAGATCATAGTTCACTCCTTTTTAGAACAGGTACATGTTTTGGAGCAAATACTCATTTCATAAAATTTGAAATTTGAAACCATGATTTTTATTTTTTTAGGCTTGGAAACCCAATCCTAAGCATTAAACTTTCAAGTACAATGGCATGAAAAGAATAAGAGAAAAAATAAGTTTAGTAATACATAGCTAATAATTTTTTTTTCAAAAAACTTGATGAAATTAAAACCCATTATAGATGATGATGTCTATTTTTCAAATATGTAAAAAAAATGATTGGACATCTTTTTATATTTATTATTTAATATTTGAGGAAAGTGTTCCATAAACTTGAAATGTCAAGTGTTGTATTTTTTGATAATTTTATTTTTTAAACATTTAAAAAATTATATATATGTCATCAATCCAAACATCACTATTTACACAATGAAATAAAATCATTTTATGGTTAGTTTAGCTCAAATTATGTTTTTCATACACAAGGGGTTTTCAAAAATTGTAATTAGGGAAAATAAAAAATAATTTAAAAAATATATTTGAAAAAACATACAAAAAATATCATCAAACTTCACTATAATACAAATATTTCTTCAAAGGAATTAGAGAAATACTTTTATTTAGGTAAAATTATGCTTTTCATACATGTGCATGTTATGACCCTTAAAAAAGTGACTTTAAAAAAGTCATTTTTGTACATCCTATACAAAATTAACTTGCATCATCTGGGTATTAGAATAAATTACATATTTTTAAAAAATACTCAAAATCCTACATTTTATTTTTGGAATTTCTTAAGATTCTATATGTAAGTGCTTCAAATTTTTACTTCAATTATGATAAATTTTGATTTTTTAGGAAAAATAATTTCATTTTTTTATCAAAATGTGGACTCAATTTCTTGCACTTACCCTTAGTTTATGTTTCAATGTAATACATCAATACACATAATTCCCATGTGTGGGTTGACAAGAAAAAAATAGTTAACCTCATGTGGTGCAAGATTAGACATGTCTATTATTACAATGAGTGAAAAAGTAATAAACTTATGTTCTAATAGTTGTTGCAATATAACAAGTGGAGGCTCTTTCAATATAGTGAACTTAATCTCTTTAGATTAGATTGGTGTATGTATGGTGATTCTCAAATTATGAGTGTAAAATGGATGCATCCTCTATTAGAGTAAAATGGTGTTTCCTAGTTAATAATATAATTAATTAGGTCTCTTTTCACACTAGTTACTTAATCTTACTTAGGTCATGTTCTTTTTTATCTCAAATCATAAGATTGAGACACATGTCACATTTTTTTAATCCTCACCTAGATTTTTTTTAGGGTTGGTTTTTTCCCTTTTTTCCTCATTATAAGGATTCATTGTTGCATTAATGCATTGTATTGCACATTCATAATGATTTATGGTTTTTTTGGATTAGTAGTCTCTTTGACCTTGAAAAAAATTCCTATTGTTATTATTATTATTTTGATAGGTGTTTGATTGTAGATGATCTTTAAGAGATATAGGGTTGAGGAATCAACTCCAACATGGTATCAAAACTCAAATTTGTAATTCTTTATCTAATTTTTGAGATATTTATCCTTGAGCAATCACATGATGCCTTTTAGAGAAAAATGGACCTTACCATCACACTTAGAAGATGTCAAAACCCTTAAATCCATATAAAACTAATTAAATTTGGATTTGGGAGCTTTTAGAGCAATTTTTGAGGTTATACGACCCAATTAATAGTGTTTACAACATGCATTATACTTCTAGCATGAACAATGTCTTTTTAGGCTATGAATAGTGTTTCAAGCATGAATAGTATTTCAAGATATGAGTAGTGTTTCAGGCATGAATAGTGTTTTCAAGTAGTGAATAGTGTTTTTTCATGTCGTGAATAGTATTTTAGGTGTGAACAACGTTTTCAAGCTATGAATAGTATTTTCAAGCCATGAACATAGTTTTAGGTTTAAGTAGAGTTTTCAGGTAATGAATAGTGTTTGCAGGTCATGAATAATATCTAGGCTATGAATAGTGTTTCTAGCTTCTTTCTTCTTGTCTAAAGGAGTAATTTCATGAAAATGATCATATCTTAGGCATACAAAGATAGTTTTTCATAAAAAAGATATTGTTGGAAACATGGTTCTAAGAAATTTCCAATGGTGTTAATATTTTTTTTTTGAAATTTGGTGCTAGTGATTTTATCACTTGAAGTCAGATCTAGCTATTTGCACTTCTACGCTAATAGTTTTTTGTTTGGATCTTAATTTTTTGTGATTCTTGTATGTTGCAAGCATGTGCAGATTGGTGTTTTCATTGATGTCAACAATCTTGTGTTTTCATTAGTTTCAACTGTATGTGTTGAGGGAGATTGGTGTTGAAGATGAACAATTGGTGTTGTCTATGCTTTGATTTGTTGCATTATGTTGTCATTAGTTAATCTATTGGTGTTAACCTTTGTTGTTACTTTGATAATCTATGGATGTAATAGTGGTGAAGATGATATGGATCTATCTCTAGTGCTTGGTTTCCAAGTGCTTTTGAGAAAATTTGATAAAAATAGGTAATAGTGTGTTGTAGTGTTGTTATGGATTACAAAGATATGTTTTGGTTTTGCTCCATATTTCTTCTAAGTTGAAGATCTACCTATGAAATTTAGATATGTTGGTGAGAGGTGTTATATTCAAGAGATGGTATGCTGGATTGTCGTATAGTAAAAGTTGTGTTCACTAGTGTGTGACTGTGCATTGTAGAGGTGTCTGGGAGAAATTTTTTTGCTCTGCCTTTCTCTGTAATTATAGTGCTTCAAATCTTGTGATTTTGAAGGAGTGTTGATGGTGTTGGTAGTTTACCTCAGTCAAGAGGATTTTGAGGTTTGGTACTTTGGAAGATAGTTTTTCAAGTAACAGTGTATGGCAGAGTTGTCTAAGTGTATTGGGTTGTACATTCTTTATGTGGAAGTTGTTGCGAAGGAGTATGCTAGATTTCAAGTTGTTTGAGGAATATTATAGATTGTGTTCAAGTGTGGTGTGTGGTTCATAGGTCATTCTTGGGTTTGAGGAAGCATGCACTTAAAAGTTTAATAGTGTTTGCATAGGTAACGACTGACCTAGTGTTTACACTACATGTGAAGGATAAAATATTGTTTAAGGAAGCATGCGGTTAAGTGGTGTTGTTTATTTGGGTCCCAATTAAGTTTTGATGTGGTCCGCATTCACTTCTATCCCCCAAAAAAGTGTTTTGGAGTTGACCTAATTTGAATTTGCATGTTTGAGGTGCATTACCGACCTTGGAGAGGGTTTCAAGGTTGAGGATGGTATAAGTATGAGTTGAATTGTTGAAGAAGGATAAGATAGATGAAAGTGAGAAGAGTGAGATACAAATTTCAAAGTTGTAAGGTGAAAATTTGAGCAGAGTAATGTGAGCTTTCAAGTGTTGGATTACCAGATGTAGTGAGCAAAAGGTATCTGTAATCATTCAAATAGACTGTGAAGGTGTTGGAGCTATTGTGGTGGATTTTCTGTTGCATTGAGATCATGTTCTTTGTGTAACATTTCTTCTCTATCTTATTTTTCATTTTGATAGTGAGCCTTGGCTATGAGCCTTTTTGGACAATGTGTCCTATTTGTTGAGAAAGGGTGTCTCAAACTTGCTAGCCTAAAAGGATTTAGGTTTTGGTTTATAAGGCTGACAAGTGAAGGTTGATGGGATGAAATGGCCAGTCTCCTTGATGTCCCAATAAGCTCTCCATGGGTTGGCATTAAGTGCTTCCTCGAGTTGACAATCACATATTGGAAAGAATCAATGGTGAGTCTCCTCGATATCTCGACAAGCACTTGGCTTATCGCTAAATGTGTTTGGAGTTTGCATCGGTCATAGTTTCATCGATAAGACAAGTGAGTGTCAGCGAGATTGAATGAGTAGTCTCTTCGATGTACTGTTAACAACTTTGTCAATGAGACTTCACCATGTTAGAGGGAGTCACTTGGAAGTCTCTTCGACATTCTGATGAACTAAAGGTTGGCGGTAAAGCTTCATTGGGGAGATAGACACATATCAAAGGGAGTCATCATAGAGTCTCTTCGATATCCTGATGGAAGGTGCTAGTAGCAGTGAATGGTTGTGAAGAACTCTTCATCAAAGGGAATGAAGGATTTTGTTGGGATGTAGATGATAGTCCCTTTGAAAATTTGATAAAGTGGGATCTAATGGCATGAAGGATAATGTTAGTTGTATGTTGGTGACATGGATGATGCATAGGCAGTGGGGACCACCCAATCAAGGCTACAAGGTTTGTTAGTAAGACTTTGTCGTATTAGGAATTTCTAATGAGTCCCTTCATCATCCCAATAGGATGAAATGATAGACATGTCAAAGTAATAGTGAGATTTTGGAGAGACAAGGTTTGAAGTCTCTTCGATGTTCTGATATGACTTTGATGGGGCATAAGGTAATGATGGTTACATCGTTTGTGACCATTCGTCTATTATGGAAGTTGGAACGATGGTTTCCTAGAATTTTAGAGATATATGTATGAACATGCCATAGTGCATTGTAACAGTGTGAAGTGTTGATCAGAGTGAATGTAATTGAATTGTTGCCACATTTTTTTTGTGAATTAATACCTGAAAGAGCATAGCTTTGTACTTGTATGTCATTTACATTTTACTGTAATACAAGAGATCTCTACTTTGGTGTGTGGTTTTTTTCCCATAAGGGTTTTCCCATGTTAAATATGGTATTCATTCTTTGTTTTCTATTTTTTTTCTCATATGTGCATCTTAAATGAATTGTAACTACAAATTTTATTATAATTTTCTATATCTCTCTCTTGAAGATTAGGATTAGGAAGGCATTTTCTGCACTCTACTTTCCTTTCGCTATTTTGGCAGTGAGCCTTTCTAACCAGTTTTACAATTACTTATATTGTGAGCTAATCCTCACTGTGGTTTTTCCCTCCTTGGGTTTTTCATGTAAATCTGGTGTTCTCTTGTGTTTGGTGTTGGTTGTTTCAGTTTTTGTTATTTTCTTTTCATGCTTTAATTCATCATAATAGATTAAGGGTTTAATGAATGCTTGTGGATCGTAATGTTAATGAGGGTTTTGATGTTTTGATAAGATACAACTAATTCATGCCCATGTCAGTTGTCTTGTTCATTCAAAATTGTAGTGTTGGAAAGGTATTTCATAGCTATTCATAACTATCCATTCAATTTTTCCATAATCTACTTCAAGTGTCTTTTATTTAGTTTGTCATTATTTCACATTTTAGCTGATTACTTGGAAATTTTGATACTTGAAAAAATATTTGAAATGACCATATACACCATTTTTTTCTTATTGATGTCCTTTAATTTTTACTATTCTACCAAAATGAAGATCCAAGTACCTAATATTACTCTAAAATTCCTTTGAAAAATCAATAAAGTAACGTTATTAGTGTTATGATATTGAGGCTAAAATATAACCATTGCTTCCAAAATTTGAACCCAAGGAAAACACTTTTTAATTTTATATGATAGACTTATCACAATTTCCTATAATGTATCCTTTATAAAAAAAACCCGATATCATTAAATTCATCCCTTATAATAATATTTTAGGACCCTATAGCTACATCCAAATTTACTAAAGTAGTGTAATTATATTATATATTCACACACCACTACACATAAATCACCTACATCATTGTAATTTATAAAATTATCCCAATGCTCAATGTCTCTAACTACTTACTAAATTGCAAACTTTAGACCAATAAATTATTTAGCTTCATCAACATTTAGATTCTCAATAGAAAGGTACATTTTTTAGTAGAATATTAATTTTATTAGAATCTGTAAGCATTATTTATAATCCATAATCTTAGTGCAACAAATAGAACTACAAAAATTGTAAATACAAATATATTTAACATCAAATTATCAAAATAGGGTTAGTATCCAAGAGAAAATGTGAGAGCTCATAATTTCTACTTCATTATTAAATAAGAATTAAAGAGAGATACAAACATATAGCCTTATAGTTTCCAAATCTAATGAGGGCGAGAATAAGGCATAAAATTAAAAAATCAAGGGATTTATTATCTATGTTTACAAATATACAAGGATAATAAAAAATAGAATCCCATGAATGTGCAACTCATTATCGTATCCTATCTAAATGATTAAAATAAATTATGTAATAACACTTAAATAACATGTGCAATATGTTTTTCAAAAATAGTGTGGATTCTCTCAAGTTACTCCTAGAAAAAATTAGCCAACTACGAGAGGATCAAATGTATTTTGCATAGATGTATGAGAAGGATCAAAATTCCAAGGGGAAGGGTAAGAAGAGTGCCAAAGAGGAGGCTAAAAATTCCCATGTACAAGAATGAGGGCTAGTTTGAGGAAGTATTTTGAAGACAAAAAATAGGAATTGATGGATATGGTAAACTTGCACTATAATCAAGAGATTGAGGTTGCAATACTCTAAACAATCTGAAGTAATTATCTTATGTTTGGTTTGTTTTAGCTCTTCCATTTCGTTATTTTTCTACTATCGGTTGGTTGTTTTTGGCTATTGGTTGTTGCTAGTGCTTTAATTTTTCTTTTCTTTGCTCAACAACATTTTGATGTAACTTGATGTAAAGGGTTTTGGGTCCCTTCAAAACCTACTTCTCCTATATATTTAAAACATGTGCAATATCATACTTAGGATAAAATATTCAAAGTAATAAATTTTTTGATCTAGAACCCCTCTTATGTGCAATTGAGGTAGGAAGAAATGGATCTTGGAAACAATGTCATGTTAGATGCCCATGTGCTATCTAAAATAATTCCAAGTTACAAATAAAGTGAACCCCCTAGAATTCAAAAGAGAAAATATATAGGATGAAACTCCTTCCCAATTAATATATGTGAATGAGGAAAATATAGTCACCCTAATGTGAATAAATCTTAAGATTGTAGTGATAGAAGTGGTCAAACCATTGATGCCAAAAGTAGCCCCCCATAGGAGATATAAAGAGACTATGAAATCTTTCATTATTAAATATCCCTTATGAAAAAAGAGGATGTATGTATATGAATGATAAAGATGATCCATCTATGGAAAATAACATTTCTACCCCTAGGAAGAAACTATTGGTGTAATGTTGTCATTGATGTCAAAAGGTGTCATTGATGCCAAAGGGAATATCAGTGATGGCTTGGATGTCATTGAGCTCTAAGGATTAGGTTCTAGAAGAATTGTTGAAGTATGATGGAGAGAAGAGAATGTTTTGTAAATGTTGCAAAGTTTCTCAAAAAGTTGCAAAGATGTTATGAAATATTGTCATGCTATTGCAGAGGTCACTTCCAAAAGTCAGAGGAGAAAATAGGTTGCATATTTGACATGGGTTTTTCAAGAGGGTTTGATTGGTATGGTCTACATGATCAAAGGATGTGTGGTGTGCTCAAAATTGATTTATTTATGTCTTCTAGTCAAAGTAGGGTTTTACAGAAAACCTTAAGGTGTTGTAGTTATGGTGACAAACAGCTTTATATTTTGATTTTAATTATGTACAGATGGTTGTAGGTTGTTTAAGTCATATCTTAAGCCATTGGTGTCATCAAAATTATCGACCCCTTTAATTACCTAGTGCTACTAGTTGCTTCGACGGAGTGTCCATCGCAACACTCCTCCACATCATTGTTTGAGTTCACCACGACCATGTCTATTTTGTGATGTGTGATGTGCCCTTGAAGAAGATCACTGGTGAAGGTTGAAGGATGGAAGATCAGATGGCTATCACATAAGTCCTTCACATCAGATTTTAAAGTTTATCTTGGCTTATGTTATCTGTGATATGTGATAAAGTTTGATCAATGGATATGATCAAATTGGTTAGATCGGGCGGCTCCTCACTATCATGTAACATGCGTGGTGGGTCCTCAACTTGCCCTGTAAGATTGCAAGCTAATGACAATGTCCAGTGGGACTAGAAAAAAATGACAAGATTTGTTAGTGTAGTGTGACATCAACAAGGACACATGGTATGTTATTGTATCTTTACTTCATAACATAATTGTGAAGCAAACAGAATGTATGTGATATGTGATATGTGAAGGATGGTGGAGTATGACATCAGATAGAATAGATGGCAGTATCTGACTATCACAGTAAAGATTCAGTGGGTCCTTGGTTAGCTCTGTGGGAATGTGGGCTAAGGACACGTGTCCCAAGGGATAGGTGGTGATGTTTGATTACATTGCCTCATTTATTAACATTGATGTTGTGAATAAAATAGCATCAAGCGAGACGTAATGGGAGTTCAACGACAATGATCAAGAATTGGTGGTCGAAATTTGATCAAAAGACCTCTTCAAATAAAAAAAATAAAGGTTGATGCCCTAGGAATAGTTGCGATATGCGATGGAGATCAAACGATGCCAATTAAAAGGAGTTTAATTGCATGGTTACATTTTAAAGATGAAATATTAAATGAGGAATGATGGATTATGGTGCAAATACTACAGATCAACAATCCAAATTTAAAGATGAAGATTTCAAACATCTATGACAGTGTGAACAAGGGTTTTAGCTATAAACTAACATTGTAAACATATTTAATTGATCCAACTACTCTAATGACCAATTTAATTGGTGATGTGATTTGCATGGTGGCAACACTAGCTACAAAAGTGATCAAGATCAGAATTAGATCAAGTATACAAGGATATGGTATTAAATGCATATTAGGTTTAGGGTTTTGCAGGTTTCCATATTTTAGCATATTCAATGAATCATAATAAGTGGTGTGTGGATTGTGGAATTCATATCTTGTTGATCAAGTCATGAGAAGATAGAAAATCAGTATGAGGCTTAGCATGTATATGTGAGCTCTTGAGGTGGAAAAATAATGGACTGATAGAAAAAGGAAAGGTGAAAAGAGGTGTGTGTGTGCGTGAATGAGTAGAACCCAAACAAATATCAAAGACCTTTATTAGGGTTAACATTCAAGGTGCAAAAAAAAGAGAGGTGCAAGGAATATAATTGTGTTGTAGAGACAACAAAAAATTGAGCAGTTGCAAATAGGGTTGCAACATTGAACTGTGTTCAATAGAATGAATTGTATTTCTTTGTATTGTAAATCTGATTAGTGGGTGCCATCAAATAATTGTGTAGGTGCTCAGTGTAGGGAGTTGGTGCTTCCTTGGAGTGGGTGCTTCTAAAACTAGAGAGTTGGTGTCTCCTTAGGGTTGGTTCCCTTAAATGTTGTACTTAAAATATATTCATTATGAGGATAGATTAGGATAGTAGATTTGAGAAAATATTCCCATCGTGTTTTTTCCCATCTTGGGTTTTCCATGTATATCTTGTGTTATCTATAATTGTGTGTGTTCTTATTTCTCTACTTGGTTAATCTATCTACATAATGTATTAAGGGATAAATTTTGATGATATATTGATTCACCCCCCCCTCTTAGTATATTTTTGTGTTCCAACAATTGGTATTATAGCCTTGGTTCCCTAGGAGAAGCTTAATCAGCTCAAGTAGATCTTGGACAAGTGAACACAAAGGCTAGTCAAGAGGGTTCATCTACAAACAAGGGGCGTAAGTTTGATGGATTAGATTATGCTTTCTAGAGCATTATGATGGAGACATATTTGGCATATTTAGGGTATGGTGTGTGGATGTCTATTAAGAATGGATATACACCTCCGTTTACTACTCCTATTGATGTTGCAAGAAAGAAAGATTATGAGAACAATGCAAAGGTAAAGCATGCTATTCTATGTGGTTTTTCTAGCTCAATATTTGTCAAAGTGATACATTGCAGCACCACACACGATGTTTGGAATAAGTTTAAAGGAATTTATGAAGGAGATGATAAAGTGAAGTTGGAAAATCTATAAATTCTTAGAGCCAAGTTTGAAGGTCTAAAGATGAGTGAAGAAGAAAATATTGTAGATTATCTTCTTAGGGTTGATGAAATAGTAAAATCAATCAGAGGGTTTAGAGAAGAAGTGAAAGACACATTCATTGTTTAAAAGTTCCTAAGGTCTATGCCATAAAAGTATGACTCCAATATATTTACAATAGAGTAAGAAAGAGAACTAGATAAACTTACTCTTGATGAGTTGCATGGCATATTCACCACATATGAAATGAGGATGGGAAATGTAGAGTCAATCAAAAGAGATGTTGCATTCAAGGCTACCAACAAGGAGAAGGTTGATGTATCCAAGAAGGACAAGGAAGAAGCCTCCACATTTGAACATGAAGAGACTGATGAGGAAAAATAAAAGTTCATTAGAAGATTAAGAAGATGCTCTAGAAAGTATAGAGGTAAGTTATCCTTCAAGTGTTTTAACTATGGAAAAGTAGGCCATTTTTCTACTAAATGTCCTTACAATAAGAAGGATAATGTTGAACAAGTAGATAGTAAAAAGAAGAAACCCTACTTTCACAAGAAGAAAAGTTTTCTAAAGAAGAAGGGTCTGTATGTTCAAGACGAGAGTGATACATCTGATGATAGTGATAGTTCAGATGATGAACAAGATTGTGCCTTTGTGATGGAAGAAAATGAATTTTTCTTTATGCTAAAAGAATCCAAAGAACAAAAAGATGGAAATATTGAGGATCTCAATGAAGAAGGTGAAGAAGAAGGAGAAGTTGACCTTGAAGGAGAACTAATATGTGCTTTAGGAGAAATTGATAACCTAAGAGAGGAGGTTGATAATCTAAAAAAGGAAAATAAACATCAGAAGAATCTTTCACAAAAGGAGACTTAAACGATAGCTAAAAACCTTGATAAATGTAATTATATGGTGATGATCTTGAAGATACAAGTGGAGGAAGCCAAAAGAATTGAAGATGTAGTTAAGTCTGAACTTCAGTTTGAGGTTAACAAATGGAACTAGAGCCAAAAATACTTTCTTTAAGAAAAGATTTAGAAAATACTAGAGAACAAATAGAAAAAGGCCCGAAGCTAAAGGTGGTGCAAGAGCACCTAATGGTGTTTTATGTCTCCATTGAGTATTTTGTAAAAAAGTTGATGTATCATCATGAAAAAAATGTAAAAGGGGACATGGTGTGGTCATATTTGATGTATTTAGGTCTCAAATAAGTCTTTAAGGGGTCAATGTTAAAAATGCAAAGTTGCAAAAAATCGAAAGATGAAGAGTTACTTTGATTTAATAGGTTGTTAGTTGGTAAAAGAAGTTGAAAGGGTAGTTAGTAACTATTGGGAACCTCTTTATAAAGCTTGTTGAGGGTGAGAAAATGATCATCCATTGTAATATTGAAGAATTTCTATCAACAAAAGTACCCTACTTTAGTAATTTTAGAATTACTTTCTATTGATTGTTAGTTGTACGATCTACATAGTAGTATTAGGCCTTGAATATTATTGTTTCAAGTAACACAGTGAATTATCTTTCATTTACATCCTTTTTGAGGGGAAACCATTGAGTATACCAATTTTTTGAACTTATTTTCCTTTACTCGGTTTGAAACCCTCAATATTGGAGTTTTGAGAGTCTAACAAGTTTGTAATGGCTATTGTGAATATAAAATTCATCAAGCTCCCTTCGGGTTTTATTTTTTGCTAAGTACCGGCCCATGCCTCAAACATCATCAACCCTTTTTGATAAATGACCGCTGACCTCTACCACGTGTCTGCTCAATGCTTTTTGAAGGGATTCTTCCCTTCGCTTTTCAAATGGCCCTCACCATGTTTCCATGTGTTGTAGTTGTGCACGCTTAAAGGCTGCTTCCCTTCAATTTTGAGTTGGGCCCCAACTGTGTGCCACATAGCCTTTGTCTACATGTGCTTTGGCAGACCCCACAACTGGTGCTAATGAAATAGCACACTTCCAAATGTCTTCCTAGTGCAAGCCTTCAATGATGAGGAGGAATGAACCATGGGCTATGAAATGTAGCCACATGTCTCTTCGGTTAGTACTTCTTCAAAGCAAAGGATGAAGCAAACTATGGGCTGAGATATGTTGCCACATGTTCTAACTACCTATACCGGGTGGTGACACTTGTTTGCACAGGAGTATGCCAGGACCACTACCATCATTCATAGGGGATGCACCTGGATGGGGAGCGACAACATGCTATGGCCTAAATATTTTTCTGCTACAACAACCAAGGGGAATCATTGCTACTACATCATTGCTTAGGATACCAAATTTTTTTAGTTACTGCTCGCTAGGCGGTGGGAATGCTCACTATATATACTGTTGTTTGCTTCTGAAGAGGGGTTTAAGAATTGCAAAAAATGCAAAATTTTAGAAAGACACTAGGCCCTTTTATTGTTATTAGATTATTTTAGAAATACTCGCACACTGTGCCATTGTTTGACCTTTCTATTTTTCTTAAGCTATTTGATTAACTTTATATTGTGCCATTATTGTTTGAATGGTTCATTTGCAGAACTTCTATAATTTTAATGCAAGTTTGCTAGTTTAGATCATGTCTTTTGACTCCTCTTTTTAGTAAATGGGTGTGAAAATTATTTTATGTCATTGAATGCACTGATCATGCTTTAATCTTTAATTTCTATCATTCTAGGACATAGAAAATTACTGAACGGGCCCTTAGATCGTATCCAAAAGATACATTTATCATGCCTTTTATCTAAATTTTGGTGCATCGCCTTAGTTAGATCCTTTATTTTTATATCTACTTCCTTTTCCCTTTCAAAACCCCAATTACAAAAGAAGTCATCTTCTTTAAAAACCTGAAGGTCACTTAGTTTAGTGCAATAGGTCCCCCATAAACTGAGTTTCCTATAAAGGGTTGTTACCTTGCCAATTTTTGGCATCAATAGTTTTTCTTTTTTCTAGCACACCCGGTGGGACCGAGCTTAAATGAACCTAATTTTAAGAAGGGTGTATGATCCATCGGCCTATAACTAGATCCCAAACAACAAATAACCCTAGTTTACTAGTGCCACCACTAGGAACAGTATAAGCCATGACCCAATTAGTAAACGTTCCACTTCCTTCACCCTTTCTGTTAGCCATGTTGCCTGCTGCTAATAGAAATTACATGGCATGGGATGCTAAAAGTCCTCTTGTTGCACCAGTAGCACCTGCCGTTTGGGATGCTATCCTGACCTTTTCTCTAAAATCCCTACCTAAGTTCACCGGAGATGGCTCAAGAACATCATTTGAACATCTGCAAGATGTTGCAGATGTTTGTCTGGTGCATAGAGTTACAACCCCAAATGTAGCGCTAAGGCTGCTTGCAACCTCTTTTAGAGGCAAGGAACTAGATAGGTACCACACACTACTAGAAAATTCTATCAGTACTTTGGATGAGCTCAGAGATCCTTTCTATCAAATATTTTTGAATGATGGAGATCGTTCCTTGCTATGTTATCAATTGTTTGTAATAAAGTGGGCCTCACACAAAGCCATGACTAACTTCAATGCCTAGTTCCATACAAGCTGGTAGAGAATCCAAGTTGATATCTGCCCACTACCCAAGCTGGCGTTCATGTTCTACTTGAAATATATCAACCCCAACATCTCCACGATGATCCATTCTTTGTGCGGGACCACACTATTGGATGCTTACAATGTCACTGTCAAGGTGGAGAATAATCTGATAGGAACCAGGAAGTTTCCACCTTGGCCCATCATTCCTATATTTCTAGAAATATCAGTTCCTTCTCAGGAGATTCTTTCTACCAGCGCGTCAACTTCTCCTCAATCTATGCACACATATCTGAATGCACCATAGAAAATTGCTTCTACATCTGACTCTTCAAAGGAAGAGATGAGCGAGTTCAAAAAAATGTTACGGACCATCACCAAAAAAATAACTGTCATTAAGCAAAACTAGGCAATGCCTCTGAAACCAACTTATCAAAATTATCAAGGCATAAGGTCTTCTTACCAATAGAACTAGTTCCAAGGAGGCACTCACACGAGTCCATAGGTGCAAACAAAAAATCAAATAGTACCGGTGCCTTCTCTGCTGCAGAGTGCTAACCTAAGCTCGAACAAAGAGTTAACTATGGGGAAAAACAATTTAGTTGATGACACAAACTCCTAGTGCTTCCCTTGTAGTGACACATATATGCCCTAAAATTTCATGTGTGGTAATCTACAACAAAAGGTGGTGGAGCAGCACAACCAAGGCACAAATTCAAATCCTAGAAGCTATGTGTATACCTCTTTGTAAATGGAAAATACGGTGCTCACCACAAAAATGCAAGGGATGTCACTGGAGCAAGAAGCAAACATCACTCTCGATCACACACACTTCTCATAGATAGAAGAAGAAGAGGTGGTGTTCGCAAATGATGCATCCACATCAAAAACATCACAAGTGCAGTCTGATTACACCACCCGCTCAAAGAGGAGATTCACAGGAAAACTAGTCAGTCTATAGCCCAAAGGTGCTTCTGACCAAATATCTAGTACCTCCACAGTAACACAACAATGTCTATTGTGGAAGGAAATTGTTATAACCAAAGTTAAGGAGTAGAAGCTTTCAAACACATCGCCATTCAATGTGGTGGAACAATTGAAAAAATCATCCACTAATGTGTCTCTTTGGGATATATTAGCTATTCTAGAGCAAAATACATTACTACAGAAGGCTCTTCAGGAGGATGCGACCGTAAAGCTAACATAGCAATTATTTAAGAGAAAGGTCGTCAATCCATCACCACCTTCCAAATTTCTCACAAATGGCATGGAGGTAGCTTCTTCCGAGGTTAAGGATAAGCTAAATCCCAAACCATTCTTCCTAACTCTTATTGTGGGAGAGAAATATTACACAATGCTATGATTGAATCTAGTGCTAGCACCACAGTTATGCCAAAATAGATAGCTGAAGCTTTAGGGCTTAGCTATGAACCTTTAAAAAGAGGAGTGATGTAGCTTGATGGAAACAAAGTTGAAACTATCAGTCTAATCAAAGACCTTCCCTTGACTCTATTCACCTTCCCTAGCATCACAGTGCCGCAAGATACTGTGATCATAGATGTTTTCCCCATGTTTGGCCTTTTTCTATCCTGAGAATTCACTTCAAAGGTAGGCGGATACCTGTCCCTGGATTGGTCGCACATGATCCTCATGACCAAGCATGGTGTGAAAATGAAGATATAATCTGAAGCTCTACATTTAGAACATGTGGTTGATGAAGCCATGATCAACTTTGAGGCTGCTCATACCTCTATCACCAAGCAAGAAATGTATTGCGCTGAGCTACTAGAAGATGAAAACGTAATCAAAGATCAAACCGATCAAGAAGATGTTCTCTTGAGTGAACATATGGATACTCATCCTTTTGGAAACTCCCATGCTACTGGGTTGGGCACCTATGTCATCTATGATGAAGATCAAGTGCCCCCCAAGGTCGTTACAAAACCAAAAAGTGATCAAGCTTCAGAGCTATGGATGCTACACTTTGATGGAGCAAGATGCAAGTTTAGCATAGGAGCCGAGATATGTTTAATATTCCCACGCAATGAAAAGAAACTAAGGTCATTTTGCTTCTAGTTTTCTTGCTCAAATAATGAAGTTGAATACAGAGGACTAGTGCAAGGTTTAAGCCTTGCAAAGCGAATGGGCATCAAGCATCTAATGGTGTTAAGAGATTTTGAACTAATAGTCAATCAAGTCCAAGGAATTTTTGCAGCCAAGAATGTTCACATGAGATCCTATAGACACTAAGTTTGGGACTTGATTGAGGGATTTGAATCCTTCAACATTCAGAGGGTGCCTCGAGAACAAAATATAGATGCAGACCACGTGGCAGCAGTCGGATATCAATTTGACCTTGCCTCTGAACTCATTCAAAACAAACACTTTGTATGAGTGATAGTCCGACCAACAATTCTAGAAAATGATTAGAGCTGGAAACTATTCAATAGTGATGACACATTGCCTCATTCATCCAACAGGCAGGAGAATTTTCTGACCAGCTCCAACCGAAGATCACCGAAGCTTATGAAGGAAAAATTATTCAGCTAAAATCCAACAAGCTTCCAAAGGGATTGGTCACTATCAAAAATATTTTTGATTGTAATGATGCAAGAAATGACAAGAGGAAGTTTGTAACAAACAAAAGTGACTGTGCAGATCTTTAGGTCAGAGATGGAAGAAAGCTCAAAGTCAGGAATGACATCCTGCACCATGATAAAGAAATGCTCATCAACTTTTGTAAAAGCTATGAAGGAGTAGTGGCCTAGTCATATGATGACCTTAGGGGATATGATCCTAATATCATCCAACATACAATAGAGTTTGCAGAAGGTGCAAACTGGTCTACCAAAAACAAAGGCTAGTTAATCCCAAGATTGAAGCGCTAATGGCATAAGAATTAACAAAGCTAATATAGTCACAAATTGTCTTTTCAATCAAGCATAGCACATGGGTATCCAATATGGTTCTGGTCCAAAAGAAGAATGGAGATATCTATCTATGTGTGGAATTTTGGGACCTAAATAGAGCATCCTCGAAGGATCATTACCTGCTACCTTCCATGGAGTCCATCTTGTAGATGGTGGGAGGTTCAGAAATGTTTTCTCTGCTAGATGGCTTCTCCAGTTACAATTAGATATGGGTCAAAGAGGAATACCAGCATAAAACGACGTTCACTACAAAGTGGGGAACATTCATGTATGCTAAGATGCCTTTCAACCTCTCAAATATAGGATCCACCTTCCAATGGGCAATGGATATTGCTTTTAGAAAACTGATCGACAAGACTATCCTAATATATTTGGATGATTTGATGATGTTCTCCAAGTCCAACGATGATCATTTTGATCAACTTAAGATGGTGTTCAAGAAATGCCAAGAGTTCAGGATATCCCTAAACCCAAAAAAATATGTCTTCAGAGTATCGCAAGGAAAACTATTGGAACACGTAGTGTCCAAAGAAGGAATTTCAATTGATCCTGAGCGGGTGAAAGAAATCAAAGAGCTTCCCCTTCTGGTCAACAATAAATGCATCTAGTCCTTATTAGGAAAGGTAAATTTTGTTAGCAAATTTATTTATAACTTTGCAGGAATAATTAGGCCAATCACCCTGATGCTGAAAAATGATCAAACATTTAAATGGAAAAAATAAGATAGAGAAGCCTTTTTCAAAGTCAAGGATGCTATTTCCTCTGCTCCTATGCTGGTCAACCCAGACTTATCAAAGGAATTCATAATGTATGTATTCAATAGAAAGTTAAGCATTGCTACTATCTTAACTCAAAAAGATGATGAGGGCAAGGTAGAACACCTAATAGCATTTCACTCTCAGACCCTGAGGGAATATGAGACAAACTACAACTTTGTAGAGAGGCAAGCGTTTGCAATAGTAAAGGAACTCAATAAGTTTTTCCACCTAATATCTTGCAATAAGGTGATTATTTATGTTGCAAATTCCAGTGTACGTGAATACATCATGGAAGGAGAAATCATCAAGAAAAGAGCCAGTTGGATTACCAAGATCCTCAAATACGACATTGAGGTCAAGCCTACAAAGACCGTCCGGGGAAGAGGACTGTGTGAATATTTGGCACACGATGAAGAAATGGCCGCCGAAGAGGGGCAATCAAAGCTAGTCCTGAAAAATGACTCAGAGTCTAAAGGTTGTTGGCTAGCAGATAGAGTAAGGTTTATGCACACAAGAAAATATCCACTGAGCCTTCCTTCTAAGAAGAGAAGATTCTACTGCCTACAGAACAATGGATATGTGCTCATCGAAGGGATCCTGTTCAAAAGGAATTTCAACAACATCCTATTGTGGTGTGTCACTACTGAGCAAGCAACAAGGATCCTAGACACTTACCACAACAGTGCCACTGGTAGAAACTTCTCCGTAAAAACCACCACCATCAAAATCTTGTGCACAGGGTAATTATGGCCAACGCTATTCAATGACTCCTATTCCTTGGTAAAAGCTTGCAAGGAATGCTAGTTCTTCACAGGAAGAAGAAAGAATTCTGCATTGCCTCTCAATCCGATAGTGGTTGATGAGCCATTCATGCAGTGGGGCCTAAAATTCATCAAAATGATCAATCAGGCTTCTAGTGTAGGACACAAGTGGATCTTGATGGCCACTGACTACTTAACTAGGATGACCGAAGCTATACCACTAAAGAATGTGATGAAGGTAGATATAGTGGACTTCCTTGAGGAACTAGTGATGAGATTTGGCCTGCCCAAAACCATCATCTCCGACAACACCAAAGCTTTCCTAAGATCTAAGATATGTCAATTTGCACTTACATATGGCATAATCCTTAAAAAATCATCAAACTACTACCCATAGGGGAATGGCTTAGATGAGTCGACGAATAAGAATTTGATTTGACTCCTCAAAAGGATTGGGTTGGAGCACCAAAGGGAATGACATAAAAACCTTTGAGTGGTGCTCTAGGAAAACCAGATAACTTCTAAGTAGGTCCTCAAGACTTTGTTGTATGAGCTAGTATATGTAAAAGAGGCACTATTGCTTATCTCCATGGAGATTCCAGCATTGCAATTGCTAAAATCTCTCGAGGTGAAACAAAATGGTGCCTTGGAAGTCCAGTTGGCCGAGTTGCTAGAAGTGCAAGAGAAAAGGGAAGAGTCCCTAATAGCCATGACTAACTTCCAATAGGTGGTTAAATAGTGGTTTGAAAATAAAGCATCTAACCAAGGTCTAAAGTGTGGAGACTTAGTGTTAAAGTTTAATGAAAGGGTTGTGAAGCCAGGTCAGCACGGGAAGTTTGACAACCTTTGGGAAGGCCCGTTCAAAATAATTCAATGCAAGGAACATAATGCATTTGAGTTGGAAGACATGGAAAAAGAAGCATTGGGAATTCTAGTCAACAAAATTCACCTTAAATTATTTAATTAAGCTTACATATCCTACCAATGTAAATATGTTTATAGTACTTTTTTCTTTCTCTCTTTTTTTTTGTTGGTCGGTCTTTTTTTTATTTATTCTATGGTTCAAGGTGGAGGAAAGCAAGTAACCCATTATTGTAGAGAGCGGGGAAAATAAATTCATAGCTCAAAGGATAGAAAGAATCAAACACCTACATGCATAATTGAATTGAACACATATATGCTAAAAAATAAAAGATAACCCACATTGTAGAATTCATAAGCGAATAAAACAAGATGACTATATAAAGCTATATTTTCTTTATATATATATATGCTGTAGTATTTACATTGCCAAAATGGCTCAAGGGCCACACTTTTAAAGTATATAGCTATATTCTGCTTCCTTTTCATATATTCTACGGTAAAGCCTTTTTTAGGCATATATACAAAAAATGGACTAACTGATATGACTTTTTAAAAGCTAAAAGAAAAAATAGGGAGGTCTTCAATCCACAGCATGAGCAGCAACAATAGATGCATCAACAATAACATCCACATTTTCTTCATTGATGGGGGCATCACTAGGAGCAGTAGCATCATTCATGGGAGAAATGGATAACAACGAAGGGAACACTAGGTTCCTAAAATCTGTGTACCAGTCAATATCATAGAATGACACCATGTTGTATATGCAGAAGAGGAAGTGACAAGCACGAGTGACCCTTTGGCAATGCTCATTCTGTGATTGGAGGTGAAAACCACTCAGGAACGACAGCCATGGTATGATCACATCCTCTTCGATGAATCTCCTGAGGTCACTTGCGGTTGGAATGACTTCACCAAATGCAACATTCACCACTACCTCTCTATGGCCATTTAGGTACTTTGGAATAATTTCTTTAACTAGATGCAAAATCAGTGGCTTGGGAATTGCAATATCAAGCATAGAGGTAATGAAGTCCGAGCACACATCAATGTTAACTCGGTATTTATCCTTGTATTCAAGGAAATCACGTCCCAAAACCCATTTCATGGCTATGATAGCTAGTGAGTGTTTATTCTTTGTCATCCTTTTTAGGTGCCTAGTTGAAATCTCACCTAAAAATGTTGTCTAGGACTTATGAGAAACCAACCTAATTGGGGTATTCATGCTAGCAGGCACTCTACAACTATCTTAGAACTATCTTGGCAAACTACCCAAGTCTAGCCTATGAGAATACTATGCAACTGTTAACACTAAACTGCTAAGCCAATTACCTATTACCAACTATGCTCAAATCGTTAAGTGTGATTTCGCTACTACCTAGGTGCCTATTTATAGATAAAGCAATGAAATGTGTGGTAATTTTCTTACCATAAACATGATGCTAATCAAGTACCAACTTGAAATCCATTCCAGGGCTTGCTAAAATTTCCCACCCAGTTGCATCTATGGAGTACAACTTGTGTGCAAAACTAATAAGGGCTAATTAATTAGCCCAAGCTGGTGGTAGTAATCGATGGTGTTAGGCATGACCAAATGCTAAGGTGTCATTCTCCAGGTGTTTTTCAAACTCCAAGGCTGAGCTCATATATTTTCAAACAATGATCGCATCTTTGGCTTAATCATTCCTTTTGGGATATTAATTTCCAATGCATACGAATGCTTAAGCTGCTAGCAAATCGTCGACTCAAGTTCCAAGGAAATCGCGCTGTACAACATGGTTGCTAATTGTAATTATGAATTCTTGTCATTTCAAAATGGCAGGTGATTCATCTCACACAAGACAAAAGGTTGGCGGTACATGCTGAATTAAATGTAAAAAAGGAAACTCTCATCTACCACCTTGAGAGAAAATAGCTAAGTGTTGCATGCGAAATGTTTAGGCACTGAAAAAAAAACCCCTTTCAATACGCTACTCAGAGAGAAGAAATTTCTAGTGCACAATCAGAGCCGAGGTAAAATTGCAAAAAATTTCAAGCTAAGAAGAAGCTTCCGACAAAGAAAAAATGGTAGAAAGTTCATGGAAAGAGGCATAGGGGGAGGCAACACAAAGCTTATTTAAAACTATGCGAGCAACACAAGTCATCAACGTCTTTGATGAAATTTCTTATGAAACACCTGGTATTCTAGATAAGCCAAAGTGGATGAACACATAGGAATTGGAAAGGTCGAAAAACCATAGAAACCAAGCCCTAATCAAGGAGGACTGGGATAATATTCATGATCCCAATCTTGCAAAGAACTTTAAGCCTTTGAGGGAAGTGGCCTATGAAAGGATGAAGGTATCCAAACACTCATCGTCAATGACACAAAAGATATGGCTTAGTGGGCTCCCACAATATATGGTCCCATCTATACACTATTGCCCAGAATTAGTCGATGTGAACATTGGAAATTTCATCCCAAGCACCGAAACTATCGAGGGCCAAACTCTGAGGGTTAATATAAGCCTGAGAGCTATCTGGAGTATGCTATGCATCCTTGATTAGAGCTACAGAAAGAAAGAAATAGAGATATTCACTCCTACAAAGGGGGAAAATATATGGAAAGGAAGGGAAAAGACTCTGTACTTTTTTAACAAAGAAACAAAAAGGATTGAGGAAGACCACTAGAAGCCACCAAAGATCCCAACACATTATGATGCTTTTGACACAGACTTGCAAGAGGCCTTTACAATTTTGGCATTTGTTTGTGGTCTGGATATCGACAAGGAATTACACGCATTTCAGTTGGGTCCAAGATTCTAGTTTCATAGGAAATACTCTATTTTGGTATGATTTTTCAGAATACCTCATTGAGGAGATGATAAAGCAAATAAAGGATTACCAAACTGAACGGAAGTTCAGGTTTCCTTCCATTCTTGCCCATATGTTGTTGCATCAAAACCCTGATTTCTTTGATAAGCGTGTGAAGTTGGATATTTTTTATGAAAGGTAGAGAAGGAAGCTGGTTTTTGTTTGGACTCCCCTCCTCTCTTCCAATTATGAAAATTATGCATTTTCGGATTATTTCTTGACTCCAATTTTGTAAGATTTAAAAGGAGAGGATGGTATTAACTGGCTCACTAAGCTCAAGATAGGGTATATGTAGAACTTCATTCTCAAATGTGAATGGTTTTTTAGAATAGATTTTATATTCATTCAAATCTGAGGCTTCACCGAGGAACCATTCCACCTTCCAACATGTGTTACAAATTGAGTGCTAGCCCTTGAAATGTTCTGACATACATGCATTATTGATGTTACCTTCTGTGGAGGAAAGAAAAAGTAGAAGGGATTTTTCATCTGTCCAATAAGCTTCAAATTAGTGGCCATGAAAAAGAAGTGGACACACCCGCTATTGCAAGATAAGTTGGCTCATTTAGGGTTGGTAATGATCTCTGATAAATGGAGTTACAACCCTTTCAATGATCTACCATATGAGCATATCAAAGTAACAATTCTTAGTATTACTGGTAAAAGAGGCACAACCCACTAGAGAATGAAGATTAATTATTTTTTGACCTGATTCACATTCCTACAGACAACAACAAGCCTCCATGGAATAAGTTCTACTTCATTGCGGTGGATTATGATGAGAAGCACAAAATGGGAACCACCCTATTCAATAGGTTAAGAAAAGAAGAAGAATGGAGTGTGGAAAGAATCAGATCCTTTTGGGTGTATCACCAAGAGACAAAAAAAATTGATGCCCCTTATGGTAGCATGAAGGATGATGAACAATTTGATAAGTTGTGGGATGCTGAGCATCCAGATTCTGACCCAAGCACTAGTAGGGGCAATGAATCCGACGAGGAATACGAAGAGCAAGTGAAAGAGGAAGCTGAGACATTGACATCCTCCACTCAACAAAGGAGAAAGTCCACATGGAAGCCTACCTATGTTGCTTCAAATGTGTGATTGAATATATCAAGAGCCTCATAGACACTCACTTGGGCCTCAAAAACAACAAGAGTGACCCAACAACAATAGCTAGAGACTGGAGAGATGGGGGACTCCTCGCCTACTAAATGATAGTGCACATAAAGTATTATGGGAGAAGGTTCACAAGAACTTGCCGCAAGCTAGGTGCTCACAGTGAGCTAGGAGTTCAAAGTAAGTGAGGAGCCAATAATAAGCGAAGAACCTCCATCATCCAGTCAACAGGTAACGTTCACTCCTTTTCTTACTTCTCAATCTTTAGTATCCTCTGCTATTTCCATGGTGCCCCTCACTACAACTATTGGTCCTTCCTTTTCCACTTCTACCATAATGGTAGTAGAGGGTTTCTCCCAGTTCACCCAGACAGGGCCATTTCTCTTAACGTCTCTACGAACCCTAACACTAGCTACCACCGCCCAATCTCTCCTTGCCTCTCTTTCTGCAAGATCACTGCCATTAGTACCCCTCCTGCTACTACTATATCAAGCACAACCCAGTTCACCTAGCAATTGGAGTCTACCATGAGCCCACAATTGCCACAAAAACCAATGAGTTCTCCTGGTTCACAAATTGAACTTTGGAAAATTCCCAATTTCTCCCCGCATACTATCAATCTCCCAAAGAGGAAAATGTACGGGCCTGCTACACTTACGTTACCTTTTTCTCTACCTCTTGGTGCACCTATTATAGGCAGGCTAGTTCAATTTCTAGGCCCATTCAAGCGTGTTCTATTAGAATGAAAAATAAAATGACTAAGGATGACCAGAAGCCAACAGAGTCGAAGGTGTATACCGTTTACAATGAAGCGCAAGCAAAGTTGAACTTTGCAACCATGTATCTGAACATGGTCAAACTACAAGGGGAGATGCTACCAGAGGATTACAACATGTATGCTGTGGGACTTGATATGAACACAACCTGGCCACAAGACAAGGTAGAGCTCATGGAGGAAACACAGTGGGTGGTGACGACTGACTTACTTTGGTCTCACTGCCAACTAAAGAAAAGGGAGGAGCAGCTAAAGCTTCTGAAGGAAAGGGTTAGTTTCCTAGAGATGAGGGAGAAATCGCTGGAAGCAGAAGTTGCATGCTTATTAGAGAAAGCACAGGAAATAGAGTTGGAGTAGAATAAAATCCAAGAGGAACTCACGAAGTCCCAATACATTGATCCCACCCTAATCAACAAGTTGTAGACAAAGAACGAAGAATATTATAGCCAATTAACTCTAGAAAAATAGGCGACACAACAAAAGGATAAAGAGTTTGAACAGCGGTGTGCTCAATTTGAGAAAAAGATGGAAGAGAAAGAGGTAGACTTTGAGGCCTGAAAGGCCCAATTGGAAAAGGAGCTCCAAGAGACGAAGTCTTCTCTTGGCACAAATTTGGAAAACCACAGTCGAGCTAAGGAAAACTGGTCCAAAGAGCTAAGAAAAATTGAGGGAAGACTTGCATCCACAAACAGTAAAATTGTAGAATTGACAGAGGATGTTGCCTCGAAGGATGCAAAAATTTCCCTTCTAAGGAATGCTCCCTAGGCCCCTGTTGCTCAGTCGGACCTCATCCCAATAGCTCAGTAGGTATATACTATTGGAGATTGTTGGATGTTGTGGATGTGTTGTTGATATGTGGTTGTCATTGATGTCAACACTATTAGCATTTGGTGTATCTATTACTGTATATGTCGAGGATATTGAGAAAATTATAAGAAAAAGTGTTTTAGGTTCCTAGTGAAACTGTGTAGGTCATGAAGGTGTTTTTTTTTGTACATAAAAGATTAGTTGATGTGGATTAAAGGGTTTAATGTTGAGTATGTCTAGATCATCTATCGTAAGTTTCAGAGGTCCGCGTGAATTTCTATGTGAGTTATGGTTTGACAGTGTTTTATTGGTCTCTATTAGTGTTCCTAAATGAAGATTGTGTGATTCTGGTTATCTCAGTTGTTGCAGATTCTTCTCTATTGTTTCTTGGTGTTCTCAGATGTCTCTAGTTAATTCTCTATCTTTGTGGTATGTTCACTTGATCCGATGAGCTTGTAATTGAAGATATTTTCTTGTGCATGTTTGGTTTTTCATGTTTCTAGCTGACATGTTGATGATAGTGTGTTGCAAATGTTTGAGGAAAAATTAATTAAAGCATTTTTGTGTTGCAGATATTAATTTGGGTCTCCACTATGTTATGGTCGACCTTGGTGGGTTTGCATTAAAATTTAGCTATTAATCTAGGCCGACATTGCAAATATAATTTATTTTTCTTGGCCAACCATGTTGTAATGAAATCTCCTGTAGCAGATATATAAGAGTGATTGTGTGATCGGTGGAAAGTATGCTTCATGTGCTATTATGTGCATATGTGTGAATATCATTATTGAGTAGAGTGTGAAGAAGATTGTGTGAAGTGTGAAGAAGTGTTGAGATTAATTGGAACTATAATTGTTACCTAATTTTTACCTATGACCTGATTGTTGTACATGATTAAATCATACCCTTGATGCATTTCTCAAGGAACTCAGTTGGAAAGCCTGCCTCAGTCAAGTTTGGCATAAAATTCCTCTAAGGAGAAAGTCGGCAAGGCCTTCCAGATGTCTTGTCAGTTAGCAGAGGTTCTATTCATTTTTGAAATGTCCTGGTTAGCCAAACATTTTAATCACCATGGGTTTTTAATATGTCTCCCTGACATGCTGGAGTCTCACCGACCGATTGCACTAGAGGAGATCTCGGTGAAAGGTTATGCCTAAGGCATAAGTTTTGGCCAAAGGAAAAGGTCTTGGCGACAGAGTTGGCATTGGTGGGAGGTCTGGCTGATAAATGGAGCTCTCGCCGAAAGGTTTTGGGCTCGCCGAGATGTCTCACCGACAAGTGGTGGTCTCCCTGAAAGAAGGTCTGAGCTCGCCAAGAGATAAAGGATTCGGCGTGATGTCTTGCTGATAGACGAAAGTCTCACTGAAACAGTTGGCGTTGGGGAGAAGTCCTGCCGAAAGATGGAGGTCTCGGCAAAGGTTTGTGCTTTTGGCGTGATGTCTTGCTAACCCGGTGAGGTCTCGCCAAAGGGTAAGGTCTGGGTGTAATGCGGTGGCTTCGATGAAAGGTCCTGCTGACAAATGAAAGTCTTGCCGATAGTTGTTCACAAGGCCATCGGCGAGGAGGAAAATATTACCTTCGGCAAAAGGTCTGAGCGAATAGAAAAAGTCTCGCCAAGGGTTCATGGTTCGGCATAACGTCTTGCTAATTTTTGAGGTCTCGGCGACAGGAAAGGAGGTCTCGGCGAAGGAAAGGAGCTTAGCAAAAGGTCTCACCGACCAAGTGATGTCTCCCCGATTGAAATAAGCTCTCACCAAGAAACAAGGCAACTTTGACGAGAACTCTTACCGACCTGATAGGGTCTTGCCAAGATGAAATGAGCTCACCGAAAGATTTTTCCTTTGACATAGTGTCTGGCTGACCCAATGGTGTTTTGCTGATAGGTAGGTGGCTGCGGTAGGACTCATCATTGAGAGGAAGAGTTCGACAAGAAGTCTTGCCGACAATGGGGAGTCTTGCTAATAGTGATTGTCTCAACGACCACAATGGATATCAATATAACTCTGGCCACTCGCTATGAGGTCTTGCTGACCATCGTATGTCTTGCCAAATGTTGATGCAAGGTCTAATCGCATCGAGGAGACACGATTAGTGTTTCACTGATATGCAATTTTTTTTGAAGGACCTTTGACCGCCCGGGAATCTTATGTGGAGTGTGTTCACCCAATCGAAGAAAGCTAAAGGTGAATCATGGTAGTGTGACCAGTTTGAAGAAGATCAATAGACTATATGCATTATGGATCTACTCTGTGATCAAGGATGATGAATTGGTTCGAAGGAAGTAGTGTTGTCTCTATGGAGGCCTAACAATAGGAAATATCTGATGCTACTTCTAGAGGGGGATCAACTTGAAGAGAGATCTGGAGTGAGAATTAGATAGAAAGGAAGAAGAAGTTGTGAGTCACAGTGACAGCTGGGATTGCTACCGGAAAAGGGGGATCGACATTAATGTTAATGCTTTAGAGCATTCAAAGTAGCCCTTCAAGGAGGTTCGAGGATGGACACGGAGGCCGGAAGTAAATGCAAGTATTACATAAGATCTAAAGGCTTCTCCTGAGGGAAATCTGTCACCAACATGGACATGGGGATGCAATTGAATGTAGAATTAACTTCATTAAAAGATCTAGGGGCGGATCTTTCTGGAGGATGATATTTTTGTAAGCCCTAGGGGCTGGGACTTTTGTATATAGGGCATTTTTTTTGCCACTTTGTAAGGGAGTTCTTCTTATGCTTTTTGAAAGTTTGTGACTCTGGTAGTCCTTTCTCAGATTAGCAAACTTTTGTAACTCACTTGGAGCATGATATACAAAATTTACCCTGGATACCATTGATTGTCTCATTTTGCCTTCTTATTCTTGCAGCATCATGTATTGTCAGGTGATTGATCAAGTTATTTGTGAGATCTTTTTTATTTCCCTGTGACTTTGTCTCATGCATTATGCCTTTTCTGCAAAAGTATGGTTATGCAGGTTGTAAATTATGTTTTAAAGTTGTATATATGACTCTTTTGATTTGTGAAAAATACCTTTCCTTCTTAAAAGCATATGCAAGTAAACCTTTTTACAAAATATTCATGTATAAACTTACGGTAACGCGTTGTGCAGTTCAATGTCAGTCATCCTTATTCAAGTGTATGCCAGTCTGAATGTTCATAGCTCTTATTACATTTAGGTGTATCACCATAGAAATAATGTTCTCATTAGTTTTAATGTTTAAGCATTCTCCTTCCACCCTTTTCCTTTACAAAATCAGTAGTTTAGGTGACACCATAGGAAGCCGGCCTTCTCCAGAGGTTGACCTCTATTTACAAGAAACCCACAGCTTTAGAGGTCTTCCCATGTTACACTGAGGTGTTGAACATCAGGTTCAACAGGGTGCAATTTCAGTAGATAACAATAATTAGGCTTGAGCATACGCTGATTTCTCAGTTCATACCTTCTAGATTTTTAATCCAATTTTTTTGGGTAGTGAGCTCTAAGCAATGTGTCTAAATGCATGTGCATTCCCCTTATTTTTTTTCATTATACTTTTAGTAGGGTATAATCTTATGGACTAACATCCACCGTTGTTTTTCCCCTAACAGGGTTTCCACGTAAAAAATCTTGGTGTTATTTGTCTCTCTGATGTGTTAATTGCTTATGGTTAATTGTTCATTCATTAGATCTAAGATTAAAGATAAGTTAAGTTAGAAAAAGTTTAAGTTTCTTTGAAAACTGCTTCACCCCCCTCTCAATTGTCTATCCTTGTTTGGCCAACAATTGGTATCAGAGCTAGTTCCTCTAAAGAATTCTAATAGCTTGAGGTGATCCACGATGGCAACATTCAAGAAGGATATTCCTAGATTTGATGGCACCAACTACTCACTGTGGAAAGTTAGGATGCAATTTCATCGACAGTGCATTAGTGATGCTTATTGGAAGATTACAAGAGATCAATATACTATTCCTCAAAATGGTCCCTCCTTTGTTGATGAGATCAAAGATGTTGGAAGTAATACTAGAGCTATGGAAGCATTGGTGAGCCCTCTAATAGATTTAGAGATGGCTAATGTGATATGTCTTTAGATAGCTCATGAGATCTGGATGAAGCTGGAACTTTTTTATGAAGGAGATACACAGGTGAAGATGGCTAAGCTATAGAGCTTAAAAGGAAAGTATGAGAATCTGAAGATGGGGGAAGATGAAAATATTACTTCTTTTATGCAGAGAGTAAATGAAATAGTGTTAGGTATTAAATGTGCCAATGGTTCAGTGAGTGAGGATGAAATTGTGGCTAAGATACTTAGATTCTTTCTTCCTTACAAAATGAAGGTTCATGCTATTGAGGAATTTATGTCTATAAACAAGATGACAGGAGATACACTGATAGGGAAGCTTGCTACTTTTGAAATAAGTTAATTTGGTGAATCTACACCAAAAGTTGAATCTGCATTCAAAGCTACTATATCTAGAAGTTATAGGAAAAGATACAGTCTGGGAGAGAGCTCCAGAAAGATATATGAATATTATGAAGAACTAAAATAGCTCGAAGACAAAGAAAGAGAAGTACAAGAACTAGAAGCACTGATTGCAAAGCAAGAAGGAAGAGGACAAGGTAAGTATGAAGATGTATTTCCTATTAAATGTTTTTCATGTAGTAAGATAGGTCATTTTGTATCAAGATGTCCTGAAAGAGTTCATAGGTCCAAGCCTATAAAACCTAGATTCCAAAAGAGATGTTACTTTGTTGAAGAAGTATTAATTGATGATGAGTCTGATAAAGATGATGGAAATGAAGATGAATGGGCTTTCATTGCTACCATTGAAAATAAACCTGTACCTACTGAATCTACTGAAGATAAGAAAGCTCTTGCAGCCCAAGTTGAGGAGAAAGATGAGTGGGTCATTGATAGTGGATGCTCACATCATATGACTGGTGATAAAAGCAAGTTTGTGAGTCTAGAGAAGTATGACGGTGGGGTTGTAAGATTTGGAGATAACAATTCTTGTGTGATTCATGGAAGAGGTTCTATTGGCCTTGGTGGTAAGGAAAACACTGATGATATTGTCTATGTTGAAGGCCTAAAGCATAACTTGTTAATGTTGGATAGATGTTACACAAGGGATATGATCTGCAGTTCAAGAATGGAAAATACAAGATTCGTGGGAATTCTAGAAACATGATTGCTACTGGTGTGCAAACTAAAGGTAATATTTTTCACTTGAATACTGCTAGTGGAAGTTGTTTAATTGCTCAAGTAGATAAAATTTGGTTATGGCATAGAAGGTTGTGTCATGTAAACTTTAACAACATTATCAAGATAAATTCTACTCAAGCAGTAAGAGATCTTCCTAGGTTAGTGAAGCCTGCTAATGTAATTTTCCAAGAATGTCAAATGGGTAAACAAACTAGAGTCTCCTTCTGGAGAAAAAAATTTCATTCAAACAATGTGCTAGAATTGCTACATACTGATCTTTGTGGTCCCTCTAGATTTAGAAGTATTCATGGAGAAAGGTATTTTATATAGGTCATTAATGATTACTCTAGAATGATTTGGGTTTCCTTTTTAAGAGAATAATGTGAAGCATTGGAAAAGTTCAAAAGTCTCAAGGCCATGGAAGAAAATGAAAAAGGTTTGAAAATCAAATGCCTACGATCTGAAAGAGGTGGAGAATTTATTTCAAAAGAGTTCAATTCTTATTGTGAAGAACATGGAATTAAAAGACAACTATCTACTCCTCAAACCCCTCAACAAAATGGAGTTGTAGAAAGAAAGAATAGAACAATTCTAGATGCTTCCAGAACAATAATGATGGAAGGGAATGTGTCTCAAATGTACTGGAGTGAAGCAATAAGCACTGTTGTATGTACTTTGAATTGGGTAAATGTGAATGGTAATTCTGGTAAGACCCCTTATGAATTATGGTTCGGTTACAAGCCTACTATTAAGTATTTCAAGATCTTTGGAAGAAAATGTTATACCAAGAGAGATGATGATGTCACTTTGTGTGCATACAATGATGTTGATTGGGCTTGTGATGTGGATGATAGAAAGAGTACTAGTGGTGGTTCTTTCTTCTTAGGGAAGAAGCCGGTGTCCTGGTTAAGCAAAAAATAGAATTCCATTTCTCTATCTACTACTAAAGCAAAATATATTGTTGCTGCCAATAATTGTACTCAAGTGATATAGATGAAACAAATGTTGATAGATATCAGAGTAATATATGAAGATCCTATTTCCATATACTGTGACAACTCAAGTACAATAAATATATGAAGGAATCTAGTGCTACACTCTAAGACTAAACATATATCAATCAATTTTCATTTCTTGAGGGAGAAAGTGAATGTGAAAGAAGTCAGATTGGAGTATGTTCCTACCAAATAATTGATTATAGATATATTTACTAGGCCATTGCCAAAGGATACTTTTGAGTATCTCAAAGGAATTCTAGGGGTAATTAACCCTCTTGATAAGAAATAAACGATGCATTTACTTGCATCAATCTGTGAGCCTCATTGCTATATTTTGATCTAGATTGATGTCTCCATGGCTGCTACTCAGGGGGAGTAGTCAGATGTGCAGATATGTGATTTAGAGTGTGTGTATGGAAAGTTCATGGCTAACTTTGCCATTGATGTCAAAGGGGGAGAAGATTAATGTGAAAAATATCTCAGGGGGAGAAGAGCAACATGACAAATCTTTTCAGAAATGAAGTGCAAAAGAAGTCAACATGCTGGGTTGATGGTATTTTCACATCATGTGTTGCCATCAATGCCAAAGGGGGAGATTGTTGGATGTTGTGGATGTGTTGCTGATATGTGGTTGTCACTGATGTCAACACTATTAGCATTTGGTGTATCTATTTCTGTATATGTCAAGGATATTGAGAAAATTATAAGAAAAAATGTTCCTAGTGGAACTATGCAGGTCATGAAAGCATTTTGTTTTGTACATAAAAAATTAGTTGATGTGGATTAAAGGGTTTATTGTTGAGTTTGTCTAGGTCATCTACCATAAGTTTTAGAGGTCTGCATGAAGTTCTATGTGAGTTATGGTCTGATAGCGTTTTGCTGGTCTCTGTCAGTGTTCCTGTAATGCCCCTCCAGTTGTTGGTACTATGTCTTTAGATTTGCTTATGATGTTTGACAATATCTTATTATGATAGATCTTGATACCTTGTTATTATTGTATGATAGCTGACATTGGAGCAATGATAATGTTATACTTTGATGTGATGATACATTATGTGGTTGCTTATGATTTATGCTATGTTTTTTTGGATTAGCGTAGTTGCAATTTGAGTTAATATTGATGTACATTCATATGATGATTTATCGATGCTTTATTCTTGTCAGTCTTGTGTGACTGTATTGGTGAAGAGGACGAGATTACATCACTCGCATATGAGCACCTTATGATTTTGCAAATTTTTTTCACGGTGTGTCTGCTATGTTTATATGCATGTTCGACATTCATCTTGTTTGTAGGATTGCAGGTACAGGACATCGTCTCCACTGGCTTCACAGGTCTGAGCGTGTCCATTTTCCCAATGGTTATGTTGATAAAGAGATAGTAACGGAGTGGCCTTGTCAAACCAAAAACCCAGTCACAGTGTGTCGTCAGTTCATGGTTGGTTGGTTGTTGTGTCATGTCATCTTTGGTTGTTTGATAATTTATTATCTTGTGAGATTGTTTGTGAAAATTAATGTTTTAAATGTTAATTTATGTATTTTAGATTAAAGTTGTTAAAAGTTGTTATTTAATTTAATTAATTTAATTTAATTCGTCTCATAAGGTAATTTAATTCTTTTGATTAAATTTATCTTATTAAGTGGATAAATCAATTAATTAAATTCAGCTTGTTGATTAAATAAATTAATTAATTAAAGTTGTTTTGATAAAGTGCATAGTTTAAATTATTTAATTTTTTTTTTGAAATTATATTGTGATTTAAATACCAAAAAGGGGATATTTAATTAAATGATTTGTTAATTTTAATTGTGCAAATTTAAATTTAGGAAAAAAAGATATTTAAAAGGATTGTTTTCTTCATGTTATGAATTTTGACTTGGAGTTTAAAAAGTGATCTTGAGTAGAATGTTGAAGTTGGAACTAATGATTAAATTTTGATTACATGCAAAATGAGTTTTAATGCATAATAATATCTTGGATTGAGAAGATATCTTAAGGCGACAAGTGTTTGTTAATTTATAAAGGGATTTGATTTGGGAATTTTTTTACGGAAAGAATATTGGGAATTAATGAGAAGAGGAAATATTTTTTTTTTCATGGGAAAGGATACAAGAATTTTATGTGAAGTTCTTCTATTAACAAAAATTGAAAAAGTTTGGAGAGAAGTTCTTGGCTGGATTTATTTTTGCACATTTTCTGGAAGAGGAAATCTTTGGGAAAAACTTGAGAATTGAAATACGAAGGCTCAGCTTCATTCTTCATCAATTCAAGCTTGAGGATCCAGGTTCCTTATTTTATTTTGTTTATTTAATTTGTGTTTTAAAAGATTGTTTGTACAATTCTGTAGAAGTTTTATTTAGATATTGTGAAATTGAAAGTTTAGAAGATCTGTGTGTTTCATGGAGGTTTTGATTTAAAGTTTTGAATGGATGTTTGTTAAACCTGTTGTGAAATTTTGGAAACCTTTGTAGAAGGATTGTGAAAACCTTAGATCCTCTATAGGGAAATGAATTTTAAATGGTAGGAAATTCAAAAAGAAAATAATATATAATCTAGAAAACCTCTGTAGGATTGAAAATGAAATCCTCTGATAAAATAGATCTTTACCTGTAGAAAAAATTATATTAAAAAAATAACAGAGATTGAGGGTCACTAAATTAATCATAACTCAAAATGTACGAACTAGGTATGGCCAATTTTTTTATATGTTTTAAAAGACTTGGTGGTGCAACTTCAGTAAAAAATTTAGAAAAACTCATATCCGAAAACAAAAGTTATTGAAGTCACAACATACCAGTTTTATGATTAGTATTGTTTGAATATGGTAAATTATTTTTAATTAATTAAATAATATATATTTATATATATGTATAATTATATGTATTATACATTTTTTTTTATTAGACTGCAGGAATCGGGTAGCACGACCCCCTATAAACTGCAGTGCGCTTGGTAAACTTTTTAACGTGACCGGCGGCGCTGGCGCGACATGCCCTCCGGTACCACGGGGATGGGGGAGACTAGACCTCGTGACCAACCTCCTGCAACAGGAAAGATTTAGCCAACCGAGCTAGGGCCCCAACCCCATGTATTATACATATTTAATTATATATATTTAAATATATTTATCTAATTGGATATTTTGATATAATGAATGTTTTAAATATATATATATTTAAATATATTTTGATAATAGATGTATGCAAATGCATGAAATAGACTATTTATAGAATGTTGTAATTTAAAAGAGAAAGTTGAACTTAAAGTAGATGTTTTATAATAAAATGATTTTATTAGAAAAATTGATTTTAATGAGGTATGCACAAGTAGTTATTTTAAGATGAAATGATTTTAAAAGAGAAATACATATTATGTATTATTTGGTGTATGCAAAGCATGAATAGTTAAAATGGAATGAATTTTATAAAGAAATTGTTTTTATTGTTGTGTGTATTATTGTGAAATTGGAGTTAAACTATTAGTGTTAATTTTCTTATTGCTTGTAGATGAAATTAAATTAAGTTGATTTTATCATTAGACAAAATTGAGAAAAATTGAAGGAAAACAATTAGTTTTAGTTTCTTATTGAAAATGTAAATGGAATTATGTATTATTTTGATTGTTTGCATTCAATATGTAATTTCCTTATTTGGATTTAGAATATCCTAATATTAGATTTTATCTTGTGCTTGAAATTGTTTTAAAGTTATGTTTCTCTCATTCTTGTTGTTGGAGAAAATTGAGTTATTGTTTATGTAAGACTTCAAGATGTGTCTCCTTTGTGGTGGGTGCTAGTGTAGCGTAACTCATATGTTTAATATCACTTTAAGAAAAAAAATTGTTCGCTTTCATTTAAATGTGTTACATTCTCTAGGGTTTCGGGGTGGGTGTTACAGTTCCTGAATGGAAATTGTGCGATTCTGGTTATCTTAGTTGTTGCAGATGCTTCTTTGTTATTTATTGGTGTTCTCAAATGTATCTATTTCATTCTCTATCTTTGTGGTATGTCCACTTGATCCGGTGAGCTCGTGATTGAAGATATTTTCTTGCGCATGTTCGGTTTTTCATGTTCCTGGTCGACATGTTGATGATAGCATGTTGTGGATGTTCGAGGAACAATTAATTAAAGTATTTTTGTCTTGGAGATATTAATTTGGGTCTCCACTATGTTGTGGCCGACCTTGGTGGGTTGACATTAAAATTTAGCTATTAATCTAGGCCGGCATTGCAAATATAATTTATTTTTCTTGGCCAACTATGTTGTGATGAAATATCATGTAGCCGATATATAAGAGCGATTGTGTGATTGGTGGAAAGTATGCTTCATGTGCTCCTATGTGCATATGTGTGAATATCATTACTAAGTAGAGTGTGAAGAAGATTGTGTGAAGTGTGAAGTGTTGAGATTAATTGGAACTATAATCAGGTTTGAGTAGAAGCTAATTTCTTAGTTCATACCCTCCAGATTTTTAATCCAATTTTTTTGGGAAGTGAGCCCCTTTTGTAATTGAGCAGTGAGCTCTAGGCAGTGTACCTGAATGCATGTGCATTCCCCTTATTATTTTTTATTATACTTTTAGCAGGGTATAATCTTGTGGACTAACATCCACCATGGTTTTTCCCCTAACAGGATTTCCACGTAAAAAGTCTTGGTGTTCTTTGTCTCTTTGATGTGTTAATTACTTATGGTTAATTGTTCATTCATCAGATTTGAGATTAAGGATAAGTTAAGTTAGAAAATTTTTAAGTTTTTGTGACAATTGATTTACCCCCCCTCTCAATTGTCTGTCCTTGTTTTTCCAACATATACTTCATATTGGGAAAAGGTTAAGGCCTTCTATCTAACACTACAACCAATGCTCCGATTCATGTCAGAGGAAAAAAAATTGAGTAGTTCCTAAGGTTCATCACAGAAAGGGTTCCTGAGGCAAAGAGTTTGTAAAGTAAGCTATACATGGTCTCTGATGAAAACTTAGCAAAGGCATGGATCAAAATTTTTCTACCAAGACGACAAATAAATTCATCCACTTCCATGTGGCCATCTTATGTACTAATGCCTACGTAGCTACCTTGAACCGGACTATGGATAACATGCATGAAAATTTCTCTCGGCTAACTGAGATGGGCATGCCATCCCCATTTCTTGAAGATGAGTCAATTACCACAACTGAGAAAATTATAGAGAAAATTGAGGAGGAGCAGGACCCAACCACTTTCCATAGTTTCAGCTAGCCTCCTACCACAACAAATATTGAGGGTGTCATTCATCTGATAGCATGGCTACTTTTCCAATGTGAGTCTAGGGCCGCTTTACCTAAGGTGCTACCTTATAAAGAAATACTCAATCTAAGTGGAGCATAAGAGAATCTATGTGATATATAAAGACCATCTGAAGTTGAATGACTACCTCTACAGGCTGTTCTTTCTAAGCTCTGAAATTGTCACCTAATGGAGGTAGGCTCTGGTCTTCAAGCCAGGGAAAATTTTGGGTTCCTCGTTCTTCAAGCGGAATGCCCCTGGTAGTCGCCAAAAGTTATGAATATAAAATTCACCAAGCTCCCTTTGGGTTTTTTTTTTGCTAAGTACCGGTCCATGCCTCAAATAAACATCGTCAACCCTTTTTGATAAATGATCACTAGCCTCTGCCAGGTGTCCACTCAGTTCTTTTCGAAGGGATTCTTCCCTTCAATTTTCAAATGGCCCTCGCTATGTTTCCATGTGTCATCGTCACACATGCTTAAAGAATGCTTCCCTTTACTTTTGAGTCAGGCCCTGACCATGTGCCACATAGCCTTCTTCTACATGTGCTTTGATGGACCCCATAGTTAGCACCAATTAAAAAACATGCTTCCATGTGTCTTCCTAGCACAAGCCTTCAATGGCGAGGAGGAGGAATGGACCACAGGCTGTGAAATGGCGCCACACATCTCTTCAACGAGTACTTCTTTAAAGCAAAGGATGGAGCGAACTATGGGCTGTGATATGTTGTCACGTGTTCTAACTACTTATACTAGGTGGTGAGACTTGTTTGCACAGGACTATGTTGGGACCACTGCCATCATTCATAGGGGATGCACCTAGATGGGGAGCGACCAAATGCTATGGCCCAAATATTTTTCTATTACAACGGCTAAGGGGAATCATTTCTACTACATCATTGCTTAGGATACCAAATGTTTTCAGCTAATGCTCACCAAGCAGTGGGAATTCTCACTATATATACTACTCTTTGCTTCCAAAGAGGGGTTCGAGGACTTTGAGAATTGTAGAAAATAGAGAATTTTAGAAAGACACTAGGCCTTTTTATTGTTATTACAATATTGCAGAAAGACTCACAAACTTTTCCATTGTTTGGCCTTTCTATCTTTCTAGGACATAGAAAATTCCTAAACATGCCCTTAGATCATATCCAAAAGATAGATTTATCACGCCTTTTATCTAAATTATGGTGCATCATCTTAGTTAGATCCTTTATTTTTATATCTTTTTCATTTTCCCTTTCCAAAACCCAATTACATAAAAAGTTGACTTCTTTAAAAACCTGGAGGTCACTCAGTTTAGCACAATAGGTCCCCCATAAACTGAGTTTCCCATAAAGGGCTATTACCTTGCCAATTTTTGGCATCAAAAACTACTCCACCAAATTAGGCCCTATAGATCAGTGGAGTAGGTTAGGTTAGAATGTTTTGAGGTGTGTGTATGTTGAAATGTGCAAGGGAAGGCGAGATTATAGTTTGAATGTTGTTGTCCTAACAGAAATACAGAGATTTCCTTACAAAAAGTATGGCTCCAAGGTAGTATTTGATACAAAGGAAATCATGAAGGTTGGAAGGAGGTTTTTCTAGTTTGTGGAGGCATATTCGAAGGTTTTAGAAGCATCCACAAGTTTCTTTTAGGTTTGGAGGGTATATTTTCATTAAACCCCTATTTCACTTGATCAAGATTGAATAGAATGAGAGTTTTATAATATGATACAAAAGTGTGTGTTACAGTGCCTGAAAGTTGATGCTATGGAAGTTTTATAGCTTATATTAATGCTTCCTTGTGTTTTTTGGTAGTTTCAACTAGATTAAATGGTGGTTGCTTTGCATTTTTGACCTAATTGGTTATTTTATCAACAGTACAGTCAAGATTTCAAGCATTCTTTACAAAACAAGAGCATTTGAGTTTGTTATATGTTAAAATAGATTGAAATGGGTCTTTGAATGTGTATTGGGTTTGTAAAGATACATTGTGATTGAAGAGGAATCACCCACTTTAGGAGTATGGTGACCTACTAGAGATATGGAGGTTAGTTTGCTAAAAGCATTAAATATGATAAAATAGTGAAGAGAATGGTTGTAAATATTTGGAAACTATCTTGTTGATGTTGTTACAAATGTATCTATGTTTGGATAAGGTTTAGAAGGAATATTTTTTGTTTTTGATGTTTTGAGAAAAGATAACTCAATGTGCAAAATGATGTTTTGACATCAAGAATCATAGATTTTGATAGATCTATGATATGTGAGTATGTTCTTGGTTTGTTTCAAGAAAAACATGATGAATATAGTGCCTTGGAAGTCTGAGAATAGGTTTGTAGCATGAATGATTGGTTTGTGGTTATTTTACCTTGTACAAGCAAATTGGAATAAAAAGTAATATGGTGCAAGTTGGCTGTTTGATTTGGTTTAGAGTCTTCTAAAGAGGTTATTGCTTTGATTTTGATAAATTGATGATGGATAAGATGTATTGGAATTTGATAAGGACTTGGGATACTAGTTTGGTGGTTGGTGCCTTGTGATTTTCAAGTGAAATGATATGATTTTGATGAAAAGATAAATAAATTTTGGGTGATTGTTTAACTTGATCTTCTCCATTTGAGTTTTGGTCAGAAGTACCCCTGGTTGGCTTGAGGTTTTGGTAGATGCTCTGCATCAAAAGGGAGGATTAGAGATTCTTTATGGATTATTAAATACAAAAAAAACATTATAACAAAGAAAAATCTAGTGTGGGTCTTGAGAAAGGAAAGAGTAATTTTACTAGTGCATCTACAAAATTCTATGGGAGATTTAAAGAAGAAGAAAAGTCTAGAAACGATGGTGATAAAGACTACAAGGAGAACACCCCTAAAGAGGAAAATAAGACTACCGAGATAAAGAAAGTTGAAGAAGAAAAGAAGCCTGCTATAGACAAGAAGAAAATTCAATCAATTCCTTATCACCAAAAGAAGAGGCAGAACCTAAGAAAAAAAGATGTTGAAGGATTCACAAGGGTGAGAGATCTGAAGAAGCCAAGAAAAAGAAGACCCATCATCATTCCCAAGGATATGATATAACTAGATACTCTTCACACTTCTATGGGTATTGTTACACTTGTAATCAATTTGGTCATAGGGCTAGTGATTGTAGAGTTGTTCCTAAAAGGAGTAAAAAAATTTTAAGCAATAATTTTCATTCGGTCCTTTAGTAGATATGAATGTAATATGTTACAGTTGTAACAATTTTAGTCATATAGCTAATAATTGTAGAAATTTTTTTATAAGACCTAATATACAAAATGTGAAAAATAAAAACACGCCTCCTAAAGTTAAACAAAGAGTCTGGAGTTCCTGAAAGGAAGGAAGAAAAGGTAGAGAATAAATCTAAAATGGTGTGGAAAGAAAAAGAGTAGAATCCCACACAATCATTGATTGCACAAACTGCTCTTCATTCAAAGAAGCAATATTTGTGGGTGATAGATAGTGGATGTTCAAAAAATATGACAAGGGACAAGAGAAAATTCATCCAACTTAAGAAGTTTAAGGAAGGTTCAGTCAGTTTGGGTGACAACAATGTTGTGAAAAATTGTGGGAAAGGAACATTAAACATAGATGGTAAATTACCTACAAATGACATTCTTTATGTTGAAGGTTTGAAGCACATCCTACTAAGTGTGAGTTAGATGTGTGAAAATGGTTATATAGTCACATTTAATTCAAAAGGATGAAAAATTATGAAAAATGGAAAAACAATTGCACAAGGAGTAATAACAGATATCAACCTTTATAATCTTAGTGAAGTAAAAGGTTAGAATTGTCTGATATTCCAAGTTGACAAGAGTTGGTTGTGGCATAGGAGAATGGGGCATGCTAATTTTAATAATTTGGTGAAAGTGAGCTCAAAAGGATTAGCAAGACACATGCCTAAGATAATTAAGCCTATAAACATCACTTGCAGAGAATTTCAGATAGGTAAAAAATAAGGGTTAAATTTCAAACAAAATAATACTCAACCACAAAGCCCTTGCAACTTGTTCATACTAGTTTGTGTGGTCCTACGAGGATAAGAGGACTAAAAGGAGAGAGATACTTCATGTTGTTGATTAATGACTATTTGAGGATGACATGGGTAACCTTTCTAAAGGATAAGTCACAAGCATTTGAAAGGTTCAAGATATTTAGAAGGATGGTTGAGAAGGAGATTGGTAGAAGAATCAAATGCTTAAGATCAGATAGAGGTGGAGAATTCACATCTAGTGAGTTCATTGAGTATTGTGAGAAGCATGGAATGAAAATAAAATATTCTACACCAAGAACTCCACAATTCTTGGGAATTAAGGTGTCTCAACCTCAAAAATTCCTAAAGTTGTTTATTTATTATTACTTTAGTTTTTCCCATGGATAAATATCATTTATGTTATTAAATATTTGTGCTCCATAAAAAGGGGCATGATATTTTGAGTTGGCACTTTTGCCACATGTCAGTGCCTTGAAAAATAAGTTATTAGTTCTCAATAGATGCCCACTTAGTGGTATAACATGGAAAGCCTATTTTTAAGGATGTTATGATGAATTCTATAACAACTACAAGGGCTAAAAGTGGGTAATATCATTTTGGACGTGAGAATCATCTATGACACGCATAAGAGAATCTAAGGATAGCTATTGATGGTTTATGACGCATGTAATAGCATATCCTATTTTATACGGATTCTTATGACATCTTGTAAGAAGGTGTAATGTCATGTAAGAGACCATGTTTAGCATGTAAGGGGTCGAATGTATTTTTACCATGGTATTTATGAACCTTGTTTTGACCCATGGTAATGTTTTATGATGGTATTTTGATCCCCCATGAGCTTATATATTGAGGGGTTGATTTGGAGATACCATGAGATGTTTTATAGGTACATAGATGTTGCCAAATTGAAGAGGAGTTAGAGTGATTGTATTGTGAAACACCATTGTTGTTAATATAGCTATTCATCTCTTCTTTGGTGGAGTTTTTTCCTAAAAGAGTTTCTCCATGTAAAAATTATGTTATGTTTTGTGCTTTCTATTCTTGCATTTCATTGTTATAGTTTAAATCTCCATATGGTTTATACACTGCATAATCTGGTTTACATTAATCTACTAAAGCTTTCATTATAGCTATTACTCTACCATTTTTTTTAACATTTGGTATCAGAGCCTCACTAGTTTTGTGTTTTAGGTGGTAGAACAAAGGTTTTTGGAGTTTTAGTGGGAGTTTTGTTGAGTTGTTTTTGCAGTATTTTGTGTTTAACCATGGCTGCAACTTCTAACTATTTGGATATTGAAAAATTTAATGAAGTTGGTTTTGAGTTTTGGAAGCTAAAAATGGAGGATCTCCTTGAAGAACAAGATCAATGGATAGCTGTAACAAATGAAAATAAGCCCAAGAAAATGAGTGATGAAGATTGAGAGAAGATTGATAAAAAAGCAGTAGGCACTATCAGGTTGTCTTTCTGATTCTATTCCCCTAAATGTTTCATTGGAAAAGACTGCATATGCTTTGTGGGACTAGATAGGTGATATCTATCAAGAAAAGAGTTTGGTAAACAAAATCTACTTGAAGAGAAAACTATTTTATCTTAAGATGAGGGAAGGTGAATCTATAGTTGATCATTTAAATTATATTAATTTGGTTTTGAGTCAGTTAGCCTCTATTGATGTCAAAGTAGAAGAAGAAGATAAGTGTATTATGCTTCTCTATTCTTTACCTGAATCTTGGGATAATTTCATACTTGCTATCGCTGCTAAAATGGAAGATCCAAAGATGGATGCTCTTGTAGCAACTTTGTTGTCATAGAAAATGAGGAACAAGGCAATGGATAGTACAAGTGATGCTCTCAATGTAAGGGGAAGGCCTAAAGAAAGAGGGTCTAAAAGAGATAAGAATGGGCCTAAGGACAAGTATAAGGGAAGATCTAAAACTATTGGAAAGAAGAATAGAGTGAAGTGTTGGAACTATGGGAAAAGAGGACATGTGAAGAAGGAATGCAGAAATCCAAAGAAACAAGTTGATTCCTCCATAGAGAAATCCTCGAACTCGGGTGATGAAGCTTTGATTTCTTCTCTTCAGGTTATGACTGTTGAAAATTGGTTAATTGATTTAGGATGCTCATTTCATATGACTCATCACAATGAGTGGTTTACCACATATGACAAATATGATGGAGACCTAAAATTTACCTCGGTGATAACACTTCATACCTGATTGTCAGAAGGGGTAAGGTTAAGTTGTGTTTCAGTGATGGGAGGATTAAAACCCTTCCTGGTGTTTTGCATGTTCCTGTTTAGTGATAGCAAGAGGAATAAGGAAAGGAACCCTGTTTAAGATGGAAGTCACTACATTTGTAAACTTTGAACATTTAACTGGAAAATCTAAAAAAAATTGTATGTTGTGGCACTGTAGATTGGGTCACATAAGTGAGACTACTTTAAAGTCTATTTTGAATAAAAAATTGTTACACAGTTTATCCTTTTCTGATGAGAGTTTTGATTTTTGTGAAAATTGTGTGTTTTGTAAACAAAATAGAAAATCATTTCCTTTTGGAAATACAAAATCTAAAGTTAAATTGAAATTAATTCATATGGATGTGTTTGGTCATGTAGATGTTAAATCAATTGGGAAATCTAGATATTTTGTCTCCTTTATCAACGAGGTTACAAGGTTTACCTGATTATATTTTATGTACCATAAATATGAAGTTTTCACTAAGTTTAAGAAATTTAAAGCCTTAGTCGAAAAGCAATCAGATTATAAAATTAAGGTATTAAGGTTTGATAATGGAGGGGAATATTGTTATAAGGAATTTGATGAATTTTGTAAGAATGCAAGAACTGTTAGACATAAAACTACTGCGTACACTCCTCAATAGAATGGTATGGCAGAAAGGATGAATCGAACGATCATGGAAAGAGCTAGAAGCATGTTGACTGGTTCACAACTTGATAGATGCTTTTGGGAAGAAGCTATAAGTACTGCTTATTACTTGATTAATACATCTCCTTGTAAAGCTCTTGAAACAACACCTTATGAGATGTGGACACGTAAGAAACCTTTTGTTTCATATTTAAGGGTATTTGGATGTGAGGCTTATGTTCATGTGCTTAAATAAAAATGGACTCAGTTGGATCCTAAAGATGAAAAATGCATTTTCATTAGATATGGTGATAATGTTAAAGGTTATAAGCTATGGAATCCTCTAACCAAGAAAAGTGTCTATTCTAGAGATGTGATTTTCAGGGAGCTTAGCATTATTTCTGTACCTAAATAGCCAAAGGAAAAGGATAAGGGAAAGAGTGTGCATTTTGAAATTAAGCAAGAAGATGTACCTTGAGAAGAACAAAAAGATGGATTCAATGAGGAGGAAGAATATGAGGAATCAAAAGAAGTTACTAATCAAACCGAAGAACATGAGGAAGAAAATCAAGAAGAGGTTGAGCAAGATCAAGAACAACAAGAGCCTCATACTCCTATTCTCAGAAGACCCGCAAGACAATATAATCTAGTCGATAGGTATAACCCACCTGATTTCCGTTGTATATTTTCTTTATTAAGTGTTGACGATGAACCTAGATCTTACAGGGAAGCTCTCTCTTTAGAGGAAAATGAGTCTTGGTTTTAGGCTATGCAAGAGGAGATGACGACATTGGAAAACTATAACACCTGGGATCTTGTTGATTTTCCCAAAGGAAGAAATCCCATTGGATGTAAATGGGTATTTAAAAAGAAATTTGGAGCAGATGGTCACTTGGAAAGGTATAAGGCCAAATTAGTGGCTAAGGGCTACTCTTAGAGAGAGGGAGTTGATTTTGGTGAAATTTTCTCTCCTGTCACTAAATTAACTTCTATTAAATTCTTGTTATCTGTTGCTACTTCTTGTGATTTTGAGATAGAGAAAATAGATGTTAAAACTAATTTTTTGCATGGGAATCTTGAGGAGGAGATTTATATGTGACAACTTGAAGGTTTTGTTGTGAAGGGAAAAGAAAATTTGGTTTACAAGTTCAAAAGATCTTTGTATGGTTTGAAACAGTCACCCAAAATGTGGTATCAGAAGTTTGATGCTTTTGCATTGAATTTGGGATTTCTTAGGAGTGAAGAGGATCATTGTGTATATATTAAGGTTAGTGATGATCATATTTTAATTATTATCTTTTATGTTGATGACATGTTTATTGGTAACAACAAGGTAATGATTGGTGAACTCAAAAAACAACTTTCTAGTGCTTTTCATATGAAGGACTTGGGGGCTGCTAAATGCATTCTTGGAATGGAAATCATAAGAGATCATGGTAACATAAAGCTTTGGTTGAGTCAGAGTAAGTGTGTTGACATCATTTTATAGAGGTTTAATATGCAGGACTGTAAGCCAGTTAGTATTCCATTTCCAATTGGTACTAAGTTGAGCTTGGATATGTGTCTTAATTTTGATATGATATTGGGGATATGTCTAAGGTTCCTTATGCTAGTGTCATTGGTAGTTTTATGTACGCAATGGTTTTCACTAGAACAAATATATCCCAAGTAGTGGGAGTTTTAAGAAGGTTTATGTCTAACCCTGGTAAAGAGCATTGGACTTTTGTTAAAAGGGTGTTTAGATATTTGTGAGGTACTTTTGATTATTGTTTGGTTTATCATGGTATTGATAATGTGGTCAAGTCATTAGACATATAGGGATTTTTTTATGTAGATTGGGTAGGTAACTTGGATAGTCGAAGGTCCACCAGTGGGTATGTTTTTACTCTGTTTGGAGTAGTAGTGAGTTGGATGAGTAAAAGGCAACCTACAGTTGCTTTATCCACTACTGAAGTAGAGTATATGGCTGCTACCCATGTTTCTAAGGAGGCAATATGGTTACAAATTTTGTGTACAAGTATTGGTTTTGATTGCAATATTATTCAGGTTAACTATGGTAGTCAAAGTGCAATTCATTTGGCTAAGAATCTGGTGTATCATGCTCAAACTAAACATATTGATATTCAATATCATTTTGTTCATGAGTTGATTGCTAATGGTTAGATTGAGTTGAAGAAGATTGACACATAGGAGAATGTTGTAGATGTTCTTACCAAATCTGTGAGCATAGAGAAATTTACTTGGTGTGGGAAGTACATGGGCCTTGCTACTTGTACCTAGTTGTTTCCATGATGGTGTGATTCCCCTAGCTCTTGCAAGGTATTTGACAAGTGCGGGAATGTTGGGAATTAAGGTGTCTCAACCTTGGCAATTCCTACAGTTGTTTATTTATTATTACTTTAGTTTTTACCATGGATAAATATCATTTATGTTATTAAATATTTGTGCTCCATAAAAAGGGGCGTGATATTTTGAGTTGGCACTTTTTCCACATGTTGGTGCCTTGAAAAATAAGTTATTAGTTGTCAAAAGATGCCCACTTAGTGAGAAAAGAATAGGATAGTTATTAGTTATCAACAAAACAAAGATATTATGAGAGAAAGAATATGGATAGTTAAGGAGATGGAAAAAATAATGTTGAATGAGGCCAAGTCTATCAGATGTGTATTGGAGAGAGGTAGTTCATACTGTAGTATAAATTTTAAATAGTTCAAATTAGATTAAACAATGATAAGAATCCATATGAACTGTAGTATGATAATCCAACATCTATCAAGTATTTCAAGTGTATAGTAGCAAATGCTACATCAAAAGACAAGAAGAAAAATTGGGAAGCTTTGATTCTAGATGTGATGAAGGAAGATATTCCACTCAAAGCAAAGATAAAAAATGTTATAACAAAAGGATACACAAGATTGTAGAAAGCATCAATGTCAAGATTGATGAGGATATAAAACAAGTAAAATATGACATAGATAACTTTGAAGATGAATTATATTGTGAAGAAGAGATTGTTGATGAAGAGCTAGAAGAAGAGAATAAATAGGCAACCTGCAAAATATGTTCAAAAGGATCACCCTGTAGATCAAATAATAGGAAACAAAAATGAAGGTGTCCAGACAAGGAGAAGACTTGCAAAGAACAAGGAACAAATAAATTTTCCTCTCTTGTCTCAAATTGAACCTAAAAGCTATATGGAGGCCAACAAGGATGAGAGTTGGATAAAGGACATGGAAGAAGAGCTGAATCAAATTGAGAAAACAAAGAACATGGGAATTAGTTCCTAGACCCCCAAGCAAAATGTGATACATACTAAATGGGTGTTTAGAAACAAGCTCAATGAAGATGGAGTCGTTGTAAGGAACAAGGAAAGGTTGGTGTGCAAGGGATATGCACAAGTTGAAGGAATAGATTTTGAAGAAACATTTGCACCTGTTGCAAGATTAGAAGCCATAAGGATGTTTCTTGCATTTTTAGTTTATAAAGGATTTAAAGTATATCAAATGGATGTAATCTACTTTTCTAAATGGAAACCTTGAAGAAGAAGTTTACATAGAACATGTAGAAGTTTTTCAACTATCAAAGAAGAAGATTATGTTTGCAGACCGAGGAAAGAATTGTATGGTCTAAAACAAGCATTGAGGGCATGGTATTGAAAATTAGACTAGTATCTACATCAAAAATGATTCAAGAAAGGATGTGCAGATAGAAATTTTTACTGTTGATCTTAAAAGCTTGTGCTTCCCCTGAACAACCTTACGGGAAAATCAGTGAGTGGGGTACCTCCGTATGCCTCATTGAATAACCTCTAGGATTGTGAAAGAAACCATATCTTCTCTAGGTATGAGAAAAGGGAGAAGCAAATGCATAAAGGGAAACTAAAGGTGGCGATGCACCAAATCTTTTACAACATTTCAAAGATCCTTAATAGCTCCATTTTCTGATAAAATAAACAAAAAATGCCATAGAACCTTCATTTTTGGAAGGAAAATGAACAACTAAGGCCGATATAGGCACAAAGTAGACATTCAAATCCCCCCATGGGAAGCACCCATTAAGGTTTAAGCAAAAAAAGGGAACCTAGATTCGAACAGGATACTTTAGATTCTTATAGAGCTATCCACTTAATAGGATAATATGACAATACCATAAAATTTAACAAGAGATTGAAAGAGTATTAAAAAGAACATGGTTCAATTTCTTGAAACCTAAATTTTAGATATCATAGAAGCTAAAAAATTGATAATTAATGATCAAGAGTTACACATAAATAACTAGAACACAAAGCATTCAATATATATGACTGAGAATAAATTGTAAAAATAAAGCCCACATGAGCACAATGTAATACAAATTTGTTCTTAATATTACTGAAAAATGCTAAGGTTAAACAACTAAATAAGTGTCTTGACATCAATTACAAAAGAGCGATTTTTAGGCTTTGTAAGAAATCTGCTATATCCTATCCTATTTCTACTAATAATCTATCTATTGACTAAGCATATCCTCTAATCATCTAATGATGTCTCCTCTCTAGGAAAACCTCCCTTTTATAGGAAAAGGGGAGCACTCAAGCACCAAGCACTCTCCACCACGAAGGTTGAAAACCTTAATAGGTGTCACCACCAGATAATCTCAAATTCAATTAAAAATTGGATTTGATATGATAATAAAAATTGAGCTGCTTTCATAATGGTTACAAGTGGTGACAACTCGATAACCCAAATCTCCAACAAGCTTTGTACAAGTCTTCTTGTAAGAAAGAAGATGTGGCTTTAAATTCTTGCCTCCATCCAGTCTGATCAAATGCTAGAAAAAATGGTGATGTCAAAAAGAGGTCAACTCTAGGAGTGGTTGATGAAACCAAAGTGTTACCACCTGACAATATTCATAAAAAGCCTTACCCAGATGGTGAAGAAGACTCCCCGACAAAAGATGGGTGACATGGCGAGTGAGTGAGTATTCTTCAAAAATTGGGAGAGAAACTTGGAAGAAAACACCTGTGAGGGTGCCATGTGTATACCATCGGGCTTGAAGAGAAAGCAAAGCCCAAAAATGTAGAATAGCCACTATGTGGCACCATTGCAAAAAATTTCACCAAAATCCCCCTGCGGCTTCCAAAAACATGTGCCAACATGACAAGTGTCAGGAAAAAAATGCAAACCAAAAGAGAAAAGGGCCTTAGGGAAGAAAAAGATATGTGGGCCTTGGGGCTGAGATCAATGAAAAAGAAATAAACACTTAGAGAAAAAATGCTCCACAATTTTGGTGACTCACAAGATGCCTTCATCTATGGAGGCATGAACCCAAATATACTAAACAACATAAAAATAGAGGAATTTACAATTCCTCAAAGCCTAGGGAATATAGAGTGTATAAATTCCTAGTATTCATCAGAAGGAAACACCAATGCATGTAACATCTTCGAAGCTTGATTGAGTTCAAATATCTCTTTAAAGAAAATTTCTCCCCATTTTCCTTGGGCTGCTCTTATGAGGGAAAAGAGTCGGGCCAAGGGGAGCAACAAATTCTCGATCTCTTTGGTTGTAGGTGGTGAGCTTAGCTTTTCAAGCTTTGAATGGTCTTGCTACTTGGCCTCTAAGGATTGTTTGAGCTCCTCTTCAGTGAGTACCACTCCATTGGGTGAAAACAGAGAAGGGAAGCCCAAAAGAACTAAGGCTTGAAAATCCTCCTTTATTTCACTGATCTTTTTAGTTAGTACTAGCTAACAAATTTTTCCCCTTTGGATGGCATGGCTGCATGTGATGAATTCATTTGCTTTCCTAGTAGTTGCTCTTTGGTTTAGAATCCCAACACTTGCCAAAATATCATCAACCACATTGTATAGCTTGGTTATCAAACTAGTAGATTCGACAACTCAGGGGTGACTATACTTAGGATTTGATTCTTGTACCTTTGATTCTTTCTCAGTGGGAAAAGAGAAACCCTTTTTTTATCATGAGTTCAAACCTTCTTGTCACAATCAATACTTGGTAGAATTGAGACTATTTAGCCCTTATTCCTCCTTCAATTGGTCAACCTCTACTTGGGCCTATTGAAGCTCTTCTGTTACCTGAGATCATGAACTGGTTAGCTCACTTTGCATCTAGTTCTTCTCTTTCTTGAATTGCTCACTTAGTTTCTTAGTTCGATCCGCAACTTTGGACCACTTCCCTTGCATTTCCTACAACTCTCTTTGAAATTTTGCATGGATATTGCTCTACCATCCTAAGATGTCGATGAACTCTTTCTACTTTTACTACAATTCCTCTACATCCTGCTGCATTTGGATTTTCACTTCTTCACTCATTTTGTGCTCGATCTCAACCTCACACATCATATTTAAATTTTGGCTAAAATTCATTCCTTCTCAGTCTAATAGCTTGAAGTGAAGTGGTTGCTTCTCCTTGTATGTCTTGTGTCTGTCTAAGGTGACAAGTCTCCATGTATTTTACTCTTATTTCTACCTAATGTCTATCAATTGTGGCTTTTAGACTATCCAAATTTTCCTCCCACTTCTTTAATTTATTCTCTAGCCTGGTGTAATTGGTATACACCACCTTCTGCATGGCTTTGGCAAGGCCAATTTTGTCGCAAGAACACACCTCATTCATATTCAGACCTACAATCTAAATCTCATAGTCTTCATACTAAATTTCTCCCTCAGGCTTGGAGACTAGCAACTTCATAGTAAAAATAATCAAAGACCTCCACTCTTTGTCAAAACATGCTTCCAACCTTGCAGAAGCTAGATTTGCTATGATCTTCACCAATCACTTTTGTTTTCTCTCCTTTTAGGCATACTTGGTTAACTCTGCTTTATTCCAAAGATTTTGTAGGGACTCAACTTTTTACAAAAAGGGGGAAACTAGGAGGAAGGCCATAAAGGGTGGCATGGGTTGTGCTTCTAGATGCTTGAGCTTGGGGTGAGGTAAAAGGGAAGGCTATTGACAAGAAAGGTGAGATGCCTCTCAATTTTTGTGTCGAATGCAAAGTACTCATTGGGGTGATAGGTGTAGTGGTTGAAAATAGTGGCAAATGCCTAGCAGTGGGTAATGGTGATGAAAGCTGGAGCATGGGTGGTTCTGAAAATGGAACTTGGGCCTCCGATAAAGTGATCAAAGTGTCTACCATAGTTGTAATGGAAAACACATGCTCAACATGCAAGGGATCCATATGAGGCTCATTGTCAAACACAGGTGGGGGAATATTAAGGATAAGAAGATCATAATATGTAGATGGGGGATTCTATTCTATAGATGAAGGGGTAGTAGCAACTAATGATGTAGTGGAGGAAAGAATAGCGGCCACAAAAATTACCTGGATTGTAGGGGCCAAAGATACTTGTGGAGCAAAGTCCATTTCTTCATCTTCCTTGTCTGAGGACCCTGCCCACCTAGGTTTTGGATTTTCCTCTCTTTAGAAGGGGAACACTGTTGACCTAGACCCTTTGGCACTGACCCTAATGAACCTTGGGCTCTTTGGACTATTGAAGACTTCCTTGTAGACCATCAAGTCTATTTTTCCTTTTTAAAAAATGTTGGTAGAGGATGAGACCTATGACTAATTTTGTTGTGCTACTTCTTTTTCTTTCCCTTTCCTAGCTTTGGTCATTGAATGCGGTGAGTTGGTGCCCTAGACACTCTCTTTTTTGGGGTCACAATTGGTTTCTTCATCTAGATTGGACCTAGCCTCTTTATCATAAGTGTCCTCAAATTCTTCATTGGTGGGGATGTCATTGAACAAGGGAGATTTTTGTTTGATTTCCTACTGATATTTCTAGAAATCAACTACTTTTCTTTTGGACCACCCCCTCTTACTTAGCTATGTCTTGAAAAAATTTCTCATTTGAAGGCCTAGGTTGAATTCTGGTATGACATCATAGAAACTGGGCCATGGAGACTATAAAAATAGTATAACATTCAAATGCACATAGGTGCCTTGGTTGTCTAGGGCTGGATTTCATCTTTCCTCCTAGTATGGTTGCAGCTCATGTTAGAAACTCAGGTTCCTTTTCAGATTGTACCTCCATTTATCATAGATGAGCCTAATGCCAAGATAGGCCAACTTTCTTGTCAATAGTTATTGCTTCTACCTCTTTATAAGAATCACTTTGCTATCAGCAATAGTAAGGGGAATTACATGAAGGAGCTTTTTCATCTTTCTCATGCTATAGTTAAGATCCACAATCGATAATTGTTAATATATCTTGAAGGAAAGAGTACTAGACATCACATACCTAGGTAGTTGAAAAGGATCACCTGTAAACCCATGACATATGATAAAATTGAAATCTAGCCCCATAAACCAGTCAGTGGAGTTTGATGATTCTTCATCCATTCTAGATACCTAGGAGGGAACCTTTGCAAAGGATTTTGGGATAAATCTTGAAGCATGGGATTCAAAAAATATTTTGTGATCAAATAATAATCATATGTGCTTGAAAGATCATGGGTCCATACTGAAACTGGTTTCAATAAACTTGAACTGCTAAACCTATCGAGTGGTAATCTGAAAAAATTAGGAATCTGGTGCAGAATCAAATGAATCAAGAAAGATGAATATTTGAACTTAGAATAATGGTGGTACTTGCTCAACTAATCAAGTATCCTTTTTGCAATTGTTGTGGAAAAATTGTAAAAAAATTTCCATTTTTCTTTTTGATCTTAAAAGCTAAACCCATCTAGTACTCATGGACATTGTCGTTGCACTCCAGACCATACACAAAAGCCAACATAAAGAACACATCTTTCAAGTCTAATTTGAAAAGACTAAATGATAGAGGAAATTTGGCCCCTCATCATCATTAGGTCCCTTACTCATTTCATGTTGGTAGAAAGACATCATATATCTCCAACTTCTCTAGTATCTCTTCATATCATCCCGTGAGAAAGCGTCAGCCTCCATATGGGCATGGATGCATAACATATCCCTGATTGCCACAACACTGATGGTGACTTTGAGCTCACCACCTCTGATGGTTCCACTCACCTTTTCCAACTTTTAAACACATATACCCACCAATTATGGGCACAAATGCATGTAGGGAAGCTTGCAATGTGGTAAACCACAATGCCAAAGCCTTTATCCTAGACCAACGAATTTGCTTGCCAATGACTTGGTGACCATCCTCTACAAAGCCCCTTCCTACAAACTATTGTGTGGTCTCACAACATGCCCCATTTTTTCCCTTGGAAAAATGTGGACCCCCTCTTTTTATTTTCTTTTCCTTGCTCTTTTGTTTTGTTTTCACTCGTTTCGGCATTGTTTTGATGTCCGGTTGGTTGCTAATTTCCTCTCTCATTTTCACTTGGAATTTTTATTTTCATATCCTTTTATTTCCCAATGTTGGTGTTTTGGTATGCTCTTAATGTTTAGTCTGTTACCAGAAACTAGAATTCCAGAGTCCTACGTTTGAGCCAAAAGAAATTGTATCTTAGGATTTCATTGATCAAAATTTTAATCCCAGTAATTTCCTCTTTTACGAGAGTCTGATATTTTATTGTTTCTTTCTAAAATTCATAAACTAGAGAGTATTCTTTGAAATTGTGTTAAATTTATCTTTTAGACTTTGTTTTCAATCTTTTCTTTTGTTTCATTTTTCTCTTTCCTCAAAAGGTATTTCCCAGATCCTGGTGTTGTTTTCTCTTTGTAGAAATAATATCAGAAAGCTTTAATCCCAGTGATCACCAATCAATCACATATCTTTAATGACATATACCTTGCAAAGAACCAGTGTGACATCTGATTGCGATGTATAATCATCGCGCCATCTTTCTTCTCAAATAATGAGCTAGCGCATAAATCTAGGTGTTTGTGATTTTGACCATAATTTGTAATGATTGCACCTTTATTCTAGGAATTAATGAAAAATAATAGGTAATTAATGAAGGTGGAGAACTACCTATGTACTTGGAACTACCTCAAGCATGTAATTTATTTTACAACACTCCACTTTGCGTCATATTGCAAATTTTCTAAGGACATTGTGTTAACTAAACTACATTCACACGCAAAGAGAGGTAAAATTTTGAGAAACTAAGACAAAGCTAGCAAGGGTTTTGAAGTTGCATTCTGAAGAATCACTATTATTAAGCAGAACTAGGTATGTTCTGAATAATTGATACTTTGTTAAGAGTTTCTCAGGCTAAAAATATTGATAATGGTATTTCCCATTCTAAAATTGAAATGTTAATTATTCTTTGAGTTGTTAAATTTAATCGAAAATGAATTGAAAATTTTATGAAACGTAATTTTTGGTTAAATCTAACCCTAACTTGCACACAAGATACATATTTTAAAAATTTTAAAGCACATTATATGCAAAATGAGTACTTCTAACGTAAGGGTAGAAGATGAATTCAAGTATTGCTATTCACAAGCAATACCCATCAATGTAGTGGTTACAAACAACCACATGGGATGGTCTTCTGACATTGAAATCTGTTCACGACTATTACAAGAGAATGCTTCTCAATGTACCAAGAGTGCTATGGAAAATGGGTTACTTCCTGCACGAGGGTTTCTAGCAGCAATGGAAGCTCCTAGATTAGTTATGCAATGTATAAATCATTAAAACCTAGCCAAGAGGTTTGTTGAGAAAGAAGGGAGAGTTTATGCAGACTTGTCTCAGAAACGAATCATATACACATTTGGTCTCCCCATTTACACACAGATGTTATATGTTGACCTAAGAGAGTGTTGAGCAGCATAATAGAGAAATTATGAGCACCCAATGGTGCCAATGACCAATTACACAACAAACCTAGGTAATTCAGAGTTCTATGTTTAAACAATAAATGCAAGACATTATAACTTCGCTAAGTAGAGTAGATGGTTTAAGAGATGCAAACAAATTCAAACCCTAGATATTCATGATAATATCCCACATGATAGAGGGTCTCGTGGAGCTGCATTGGGGAAAATTGATAAGTGACAAACTACATGAATATATTACTACATTCCCCAAAAATAGATGCTTCTACATGTCATCATATGTTATTTACTCATGTGTTATGAGAGCTAGTAAACAAGGGTTGAAATAGATTGGTACTTTAGGAATGAAAGTTGGAAACGGTTTGATATATGCACATCTACACCAGATTACCATCCACGGGTATAAAGATGATTACATGAAAGTGAATGATTTATTCTCCATGAAATTGGTGAGAACAATGAAAGGTGATAAAGATAAGAGATTATCCCTAGAAGCAAAAAGTTCCATTTGACCTATGGGAGGTTGGTACATATAGTTCCCAACTTACTCCTACATTAGAGTGGAGGGAGTTGATGGAAACCCATTCATGCTACCCAGGTATCCTACAGATAAAATTATTTTATTGGAATTAGTGAGATAGTTAAAACCATATTAGGCTCTTTATACCCATGCTTGTAAAAAGGCTTCTTTCAAATTTTGCATTACAATAGGAAATTATAAGTGTAGTGGAATTAGAGTGACTGATTTGTGTGAATAACTAAGGACGTACCATTTTGAAGAGTTCCCTCTCTAGAGAGTGTATTATGATATTGAAGGAAATATTGCTAAAAATATAGCTACCTTTTGTGCTCATGTGCCTCATTTAGAAGATTATTGGCTTAACTATGAAGATGAGCACGTGCTAAGAAGAAGAAAATATGAAATAGTGACATTAATATTTTCTTGGATGCTCAAGCTTTATGACATCCTAGACCAATTGGAAGAAGATGATGGCCAGGCATTGAATCAATTTTACAATGATGATAGGGTATATGATGAACCCATTCCAGACCTAGGTGTTGATGATGAAGATATGGCATCAATTGATGACATTACTGTTGATGATGCTTTCTGCACAACAACTCAGATAGAATATGGAAATCCTATCTCTCTTGAAAGGTAAATCTCTATCGGCAAGCCTCAAGAGATAACCCCAAGGTCTCTAATGTTAGGTCCTGACAATGCATAAAAAACTGAGTGATAAATGTGAAAATGTTGGTAATCACAGTGGGACCTTACTACAAGCAAAGACCAAATCTTTAATTTATCAGATCTAGCAATATAATGATACTTTAATCCTAAATCTAACCCAATGATAAAAGAAATAACAAAAGATATAAGGTTTCAAAGAGATTTCTAGATTTAACGCTAAGCCTAAGATTAAAAATGCAAATGACAAACACTCGAAATGGACCAATCCCTCATAAATTGATTTCTACTTGACCCAGATGGATGTGCAATCTTCTAAGGTGTTAAAGATTTTCAGATCATGAACATTCATTTAGACAACCCTATTGCAATTGAAATGGATAAACAATAACAATTGAACTAAGCACAATGAATATAAGGTCCAGGCTAACTTTGCAAAGCAACTAACAATCAGTTGGTTGTAAAAAGTATGGACCAGGGATTGCTGCAACACTTCAAATACTAAACCATAACCATCATTAAATCAAATCTAATCCTGAATATATCAATATTAATTTTCCTCAAAGCAATTCTAAATATAGAATAACAAGAATCATGCAAGATAAGAAGAACACAAGTATGGCACCAAATCACAATGTCATTACTTGCATCAAATCATCCATTGAAGCAACAATTCCAGCTTTCTGTTACAATATTTTCTTGAGAACAACTACTTTCTAACTCTTTCTCTAGTTAATTCGCTTCAATACTAGCTATCTATCTCTTGTCTATATCTATATCTAGCCCTTACAAATGAGGAAAAATTCCATATTTATAGAGACCCCAAGATATGTCGGCCTAGTTAGGGTTTTACAATAATAATTGGCCACAAAACAAGTTGGCCAAGAGAAATTCAAAATAAGATAAATTATGCATTAAATGCTCAAACTTCATCCACGTCGACCTAGGATCTCCAATGGAGCTCAGACCAATGCATGCAAAATAATAGGGAAGCACAAATATCGATGTAGCCCAGCATTAACTATCTTCCCCTTTGTCTTTATTTCAATCCAACATTTCATGCACCTTCAAAAGCACCTTATCCAAGTCGGCCATAGGTGGTAAAGGAAAAACCTTAATTCGGCACTCAATTGATGTAATATCTTCCCTTGATTGTTTCACCAATTTATCCCACTCAACCTTATATGTTAGATATTTATCAATGACAACAATATAGGTGGCCACATCATCTAATTGGTGTTTAGTAATATGATCATCACCAGTTGGAGCATAAACATTGTGCCACCACCTTCTCAACTGCTCTAAACTCAAATACTTAGGTGCAATCTTCCTTCTCCCTGTCATTATCTCAAAGAAAGCAATGTATCCATTATAAACACCAGTTAGGGTATCTTCAATTTGCCTCCTCTTCTTATAGATCTTCTTCAGAACCTTCTGCCTAATTTTCAAAGCCTCAAACCACTCCCAAGGTCTAGCAGCTCTGGAGGAATGGAGAATTCCATCACTCACTACTTTATCCTTGGAATACTCCATGATGGTTTTAGTTTTCTACAACAAGAGGCCTGTATCTTCCTTATCTTGAGCTAATACCTATTTTAACCAATTTATTTCCCTCATAGCATCTCCTCCAGTTGAGGGAATGTCCTTGATAGCATCATTTCCTTTGGTTTCCACCCCTTGTAGCCAATTTGTAGTAGCAAGAGTGGAAGCCTTCATTCTTTCCAACTCAGTGATAGTTTCTTGGGGTAAACAATATACAGTAGAGGATGAGGAGCTAATGGACTGCAAAGGTTTCATTAGATCCTCTAAACATTTCTTGAGTCCTTCAATCTCCCTCTTCATCTCCTGTTTATTCTTTATTTCTTTCCTCAATCTGCCCAAGATTACTTCACTTGAACCCTCATATTCTTCAATATCTTTCTCCGTAGAGGTAGGTCCTAAGTTGATAGTCAACAAATTGTAATATTTTCCAATTAAATCATCCCTATTCTTATCTGGAGCAAGAGTTGTAATGTGGACCACTCTATTATTTGATTCATCTCTTTCAATCTTTGAAATGACCCTGGCCTTCTTTCCTTTATCTTTTCCTATTTTTTCTAGTAACTCATCCCAATTGGGTGGGGTATCCTCCACAACAATCTGCTTTCTCTTTATTTCTTTATCCAACCACTCTAGAACAATGGACTCTAACTATACTTCACTTTGTCCCACTTCCTCCTGCTAGTTCTTAGGCACATCTTCATTCAAACCCTATTTCTCGAGAACTTCTTCAGCCTTGTCCTCCTTTTCTTCAGCATGCTCTTCCCTATGCATAGGTGAAGAAACTTTATCTGATAATTCTTCTCTTGGAGGCAATTTGACCTCTTTGATTCTAACTGGCGAGTCCTTATATGCAGCCAGAGGAGATTGCATCACTTCTTCTATTTCTTCCTCAGCATTATAAAGCTCACCCTCATTAAATTATTCTCCTTCTATTTCTTGGTGATCTTCAGCTTCTTTGGATTCACCTAATTCTTCGTTTTGAGCTTCAGGGACATCATCAGGTTGCTCTTCATGAGAAGTAACTCGAGGAGGATCTTTCTCTAGCATATTATCTTTAGGAGAAGGATTCCTTGATTTCCTTGTATACACCTGTGTCTTTTCTCCTGAACTCTCTACATTTACCACAGGTGGATTAACTTCCTCTCCATCCTTGGAACTTTCCTTTTGTGACAGTCTTACAATTCTCCTCCTTTTAGGCATAGGAGCACCAACCTCAAGATCTTCCTCTTCAGTTTCTTCCTTACCAGACTTCTTAGTCCTTGAAGTATGCCCCGTTTTCTTGGCAATTAGCTTTCTCTATTTTTCTTCTTCTTGAGCCTTCTCTATTTGAATATCTTTGATCTTGATTTTGAAAGGGGAGCTCACCTTTCCTTTACCATTGGGATCTTGCTCAGTTGATTCTTCGGAAGTAGAATGAGGGTCTGAATCTCCCATTTAATCAAAGGTGCATTGTAACCCCTCATTTTCCAACTCCCATATTTTATGCTTCAGCCACATCTTGGTATACTTGGTGACTGGATCCATTAACTATCCTAATTTTGTCTTTTCTTCTAGCCAATCCACTTCACCAATTGGCCTATCCTTAACTAGCTCACAAGCATGGCCTTGAATTAGGTCCCCATCATCCTCAAGTCGATCAGGAACTTCCTTCACATTGAACAATCAGACTGATTCAACTGGAAGCAAGAAAACTTCTTCTTTCTAACTTCATACTGATCACTACAGTTGGCCCAATAGTCTTCCATATCAACCTTATCGCTATATTCTCTACTGGCCTTCTTTTTTGCTGCACCTGTTATGTCGAATCTAGATCTCTTGGAATGGAAGGACAAACCAAGAGTAGTCATCTCCTCTTCTGAAGCCTGGGCTGAACTAATGGAGGGGCATGCCTCTCTAGTGCCTATCCTCAAAGGGAAGTCTCTACCAAACCTAGTCTTATGCTTGTCCCTTTTAATGATAGCATCAAAATAACATATCTGTCTAGTGACTTCCAAAAGTAAGATATGATTAGTGGGATACCTTGGAAGTCAATATGGAGCCCTTTGACGACCATCAACCTGGATGTACGAGAAGGTTGGGAACTGAATGAACCAAGCCCCATATTTCTTGATTAGATCCTTGGCCTGATCTGAAATCCTCATATGTTCTGTACCGTGAAGTAATCTAGTGATATGCATGGTTAATGCATCATTCACCCTCCTATAACTTGAGCTCCCTAAGTGCAATTGAGGGTAAACCTCATAAATTACATATTGCCCAAAGATTCCCCTGGTACTCAATCCTTTGTAGGGATGAAATCTTGCAAGTGCATAGACTAAGTACGAGGTCATTGTGAGGGTCTTGGTTTGCAACACATTGAGCAATTTCTCATGAATCCCTATTTATGACACCTGCCCAATGATAGTTGATCTTTTCCTATTCCATCCTTGCAATGAAATGGCACATCCAACTCTCAAGCATACCTGCACTCTTTAATCCAACCACCCTGCTAAGAAGAGTGATGGCATTATAATACTCCTTCTTGAACTTTTCCCTGAATAGTTGTTTATGCAGTTTAGAATAATGAGACTTGGGATTTTCCAACAAGGAATTGATGAGCTATTGAGATAGGATTTAGATTTGCCACAATCCTCCCTTGAGGACCAATTATTCTCTGTGTATCATTGTCATAATTCTTGGCACACTCAAGGACTAATTAATAACATTGCATTGTAGAGGGAAAACCAGCTACGTGTGCCATTCCTAATTCCAACGTTCTTGTAGCCACTTGAGGAGGATCCTGCACTACCATTCTGGCTTTGAACTCCTCATAATCCCATAGTCCAACATTCGTGTCTGTCACCTCTGACCAAATAGAGGTAACCTTGCTCTCCTGGATTTTTCTCTTGATGTCCATCTTAATCCTTTTTGCTTTAGATACGAAAGATCCCTCCATGTCAATCTTCGCTTTCTAGCTGTCACCTTGCCAGATTCTTCCTGCACTCAACAAAGGGAACCATAGTAAAGATCACACAAACAAAGGTTAATCAATCAAAATCATCATTAAAATGAATCCCAAATAAGCAAGGTGTCATTAAATCTCAAATAAAATGATCATATCAAACTTCGGGTTTCAAGACCATCCATGAAATCCAAGCCAGGGAGGAATTTCAGAAAATTCTAGGCCAGACAAATTCCAGCAGAATGAACATGAAAAAACCTATTAGCAACTCAATTTGATCATTATCAATCAAAAACATCATATGAGATCTCAAAACAACACCAATTAATCATAAAATGTACCATCATTTGTTAAGAAGTCCTGTTATTCCATATTTCTTCACATTCCATCAGATTCTAGGAAAATCCGCACTGGATGGATTTCCATGAAGGAGGAGACATTTTGCAAATTTCAGAAAAACCAAGGAACGAAGGATTTTAGGAAAATCCAGAGCTGAAGGAAATTCATGAAGAAGATAAATCTCCAAAAGCTTGCGAATTTCGGGAAAAAGAAGAGGAGTGGGAAAATCAGGAAAATCTGCCAGAGCTGGAAGATCCTGAACTGGATGAAAAACCTGAACTTCGGAATTCAATCACAATTTTTCCCAGATTAATGGATCGATCATAAATTTCAAGAATCTAGGCTTGTGATGAGTTTGAGATGGACTGTCTATATATTTTCTTAGAATTCTAGGCCAATCCGAAAGCAAGATAAGGTGAAATGGTGATGCCCTAGGTATCAAACCCTACAAATCTGCCATTGACACATAGGTAGGCTCAATATTCAAACATTGCAACTACTGGGTCTTTACTAGGGGTATTCACAACTCACAAGCAAGTTACTTCATGATGTAAATGAAAGAGTGAACTCGAACTTACTTGGGAAGCAATGAATCAAAAAGTATCATGCAATCCTAGCCATGAAATGCTCAAATCATGTGGAAATTTGAACCCTGAACAAACCAAAAATGCCAAAGCATTTCCAACATTCATCAATCAATCTCAGAGATAACAAATGCGAGTTTAATGGCACCCAGGAAAGACAACAACAAAAATACCCAGGAAATCACCACTTAAATCGAACAATTCACAAACTCAGTGCTCCAAATAAAATCCAATACTCAAATAATGCACTCCTCAGCTCAATTGATCACATATGATAAAGCATAATGGCACAAGAGTCCTCAAAAAGTTGTTAAATACACCCCCTTCAAGTAGTACAAATGAACATTAATTCTACCGACAAGACAACTTGGGGAAATCTGGAAACCCAATGGCAGAGCAGATTTTTAGAAAAATTAGGTCCATGTAGAATTCCGCGAAGACCAAAAATCTCTAAAAGGTAGTGTTTAGCTAGAGTCTGAGCAGGATCCAAGGAAAATCCATCTAGGGTGGAAAATCCTGAACCAGGGTAAAAACCCGAAATTCACCCAAAACTTAAGATTTTCAATGAATAACTTAGGGGAATCACTTAGAAAAGAAAAATAAACATTTAAGCACATGCCAAGGCACAATAATCCTCAAATCAAAGGGCCAAAACACCAAAAACAAAATTGAAAGAGGGTCCCTACTTTCAGCGGGGCGTGTGTATGAAAACTACACAACAAATGGCAACTTTGCTGGGAAATTCTCTAGAGAATTTGATGACGAACAAGAATCAAGAACCTAGAATCTCTTGTTTCAATCTCACTATTAGACAAACAAATAAAAATGCAAAGATTAAAGAATCAAAACCAAAGGATAGACTGAACCTTCCATAAACTGAAAATCCAAGTGTGTGCATATGAGTTCATTTCCCTCCTTGAGCTACTGCAGAAACCAAGTTCAGTCAGGACAGGCTACGTAAAGATTCTAACTTCAAAAGAAACCTGGATAGATCCTCGCTGCCAGTTAGGCATCTATAGCCCCGACAAGGTTATCGCTGTGATTCTCTCGAACATAGCTCTATTGCCAGTCAGGCATCTATAGCCCCGTTAGAGATATTTAGATACTCCTGATAGATTGAATTCATTTGATTTTTTATATTTTCTCTTTTTCCTTCTTTTGATATTTCTTTTCTGTGTCACTTTTTTCATTTCAACCTGTGAACAATGAAGTTCACACTCAAGGCTGAGAACCACAGTGGGGTTGAAGCAGAAATAGGATTTTTCACCTGAAAAAACTTCACAAGGATCCTATGGTAACATCAAGATTCTTAAGATGTATGAAAGATATAAGATTTCAGAATACTTCAAATTCAAATCAAAACCAGTGACCCATTTTCTATAAATCAAACATTTAGACTGCTTGTCAATAACAAAGACTTCAACCATCCTTTCAAGACATAGGACTAAAGTCCACCAATAAAATACTTAGAATAGTCCCAAATAATGATATATTTGCCATGTAGGTGCAACACATCCAGAAGAAAACAAGAAAACCTCCAAAGCAAGAGCAGAGAAAAAACACACCAAACCGAAAGCAAACCTACACTAACCAAAACAAACAAAAGCAAAGCGAAGCAAAAAAAACAAAAAGGAAACCTAATCTAACTATGTACAAGAAAAGAGCTGAAAATAACTCAAGACTAGAAATAATGCTTCAAATACTGCCCATTGATAGTGGGATATCCTCTCCAGTGAGAGTTTTCAAACGAAAAGCATTATCACCTAGGATCTCTGAAATCTGGTAAGGACCAAGCCAAAGTTTGTCAAATTTTCCATGCTCCCACTTATGGTCATGGGCTTTATCCTAGTAAAGAACCAAGTCAGAAATCCTAAAATATTTTACCTTAGCTCTTCTATCAAACCATCTTTTGACTACCCCCTAATTTTTGGCAAAGTTTTCCAGGGCTTCGTCTCTTTTTTCCTCAAGGTGTAACAATTCAGCAAGTTTGGCCTCACGTTTACCTCCCTCATCATAATATTCATTAATGAACTATAAGGTGGGGATTTTTAATTGAATAGGAAACATAGGCTCTAACCCATAAACCAGGTGGTAAGGGGATATTCCTATGGAAGTCTTATGTCTTGTACGATCTGCTTAGAGAGCAAATCTAAGCTGGGTGTGCCAATCCTTAGGATTTCTTTCTAACAATTTGCGAATAATAGTCAAGAGATTTTTATTGGAAGACTCAACCAAACCATTACCCTAAGGGTAATAATTGGATGCAAACTTAATGATAATCCCATGACCAAAGGCCCAGTTAAAAAACTTCAATGATGAAAATGCAGGACCATTATCACAAACCAAAGACATAGGACATCCAAAACAATTGATAATACCTGATTCGACGAAATTAATTACCACCTTAGAAGTACACTGCTTGCAAGCAAGGGCCTCAGTCCATCTTGTAAAATAATCAATGACAGTAAGGATATACCCGTGACCTACAGAGGAAGGTAGATTAATTGGACCTATGAAGTCCATCCTGCATTGTGCGAAATGTTTTACCTCAAAGACTGGTTTGAGTGGGAGTGCTGCATACTTCTCTCTAGTTGCTACAGTCTGACACACATGACAAGTTCTGACATGGTTGTGTGTGTCCTTGAACAATTTAGGCCAATAATAACCAGCTCTTAGAATCTGGTTCGTTGTAGAAGGTTTTGATCTATGGCCTATACCATATCTATCATGAAATTCCAACATCACTCTTTCAGATTTTGTCTTTCCTAGGCACCTTAAGTAAACACCCTCATGATTTTTCTTATATAGAACAACTCCCTTTAGCATGAAACTGTCACTCTTTAACTGCAATTCCCTTCTTTGTACTGCATTAAGATGATCAGGGCATCTTTGGGTCAGGAGATAGTGAACGATGTCATCATACCATTCACCAGGAGAAACAACCTCTGAATTGTAATGCTGGGCTGCAAGATCACAGCCTATTTCTGCCATTGTCTTTGGAAGTCCTTTCCCTCTTACCAACTTCATGGGTTGAATCTCAATGTTGTACTCTTGTAACATAGTGACCCAACTTAGCTCTGTGCTCTCCTAGCTCATTCTGCATCAACAACAACTTGACTGTAGGATCAGGAGCTATTGCAAAGATTTTGTTTCTAAGGATATAGTGTATAAATTTCTTTATAGCTTTGACTAATGCATAAGCCTACTTTTCCACACTTGGGTATCTCAGCTCTGCATCCTTCAATGGTGCACTCATGAATGCTATGGGATGTTCATTGCCTTGATCAGATTTTTGAGTCAACATAGTAGCACAAGAGTGATCAGAAGCAAACAAATATATATAGAATGGCTTAGCATAGTTTGGACTCACCAAAATTGGAGCTTCAACAATAGCCCTTTTTATCTCTGTGAATGCTTCCTTTTCTTTTGCATTCCATTCAACTTTGGCCTCCTGCTTCAACATTGCATTTAGTGGCTTGACTATTTCTGTGAATCCAGTGATGAACTTCCTCACAAAGTTGATCTTTCCAAAGAATGATTTCATTTCTTTCTTGCTAGCAAGTGGTGGGATCTTGAGTATGGCTTCCACTCATTCTAGATCAATGGAAATTCCTTTCTTAGAGATAACATTCCCCAAAAATTTACCGTCTATAACTCCAAAGATGCATTTCTTTGGATTGAGAGATATACCAAACTCTCTGCATTTCTGAAACACCTTGCACAAATCTGTGATATGATCACCTCTCTTCTTGGAAAAGACTGTCAGATCATCCATATAAATGATTATGCACTTACCAATTATGTCTTTAAAGGAAATTTCCATGGCTCTTTAGAATGTGGCTCCAACATTAATCAAGCCAAAGGGCATCCTCTTGTAGGAAAAAGTGCCCCACTTGGTGGTGAAAACAGTTTTATGTCTATCCTCATATTGCACCATAACTTGATTGTATCCTAAATAGCCATCGAAGAAAGACATCATCTGAGATCCATTAACAATCTAGAGTACTTCATCCAGTGAGGGTACTGGATAACTATCCTTTTCGGATGCTCCATTAAGGTTCCTAAAATCTACACATAGCTTGATTTCACCATTTTTCTTTCACACTGGAACCAGGTTTGAAACCCAAGTTGAATGTCTGACCAGAAATATGATTCTTGCAGACAATAGGTTTTGCACTTCCTTATGTATTACTGGTTCTAGTAGAGCATTGATTGGCCTTTGCCTCTATCTGAAAGGTTTCACTCCTGGATTGAGAGGGATAGTATGAGTTATTATTGATGTGTCATAGTTCTTTAAATCTTCATAACTTCAGGCTATCACATCTTGATATGTATGTAGTGTGTCGATTATGCTTTTCCTCTCTTCAGGAGTACACACTTTACCAATGAAGACATTTTTGACATCATCCCGAGTCTCCATATTATACTTGTCACATTGTCCACTAATGGACTCTTTCTTGGCATCCTATTCTTGATCTCTAACCTTATCCAGATCAAAGATCCTTTCTAATTGCACCATTCCTCTGGGAATAGTATTGGTCTTTAGATTAATTACCCCTTCCAAATCCATCTCTGCTTATTGGAGTTCAGTTTCATCAATAATTTGAGAAGCAAGGACATATGAGCTTATGATAAAATACAGAACGTGCTTATCATATTCAAATACCTGGAAATTAGTAATGTTGTTAGGTACTGAAGGTACTGGGGTTAGTTCCACCGTAAACTTCTTTAATCCAGAAAGAGATAGAGGTTGCAATGTACTAACAACCTGGGCAAGGGAGTCAGCTGTCTGGTTCTTACTTCATGGAATCAACTAAATTTTGAAGGCGTCAAATCCTTCAATAAGATCCCATACTCTAAGTCTATAATTGGTCATTCTTTTGTCATGACAACAGTATTGTCTCCTAACTTGCTTGACTACTAACTCAGAATCCCCAAAGACTTGCGAAATCTTAACATTTTTCTTTAATGCCATTAACAACCCATGGAGTAAAGCCTCATATTCTGCTACATTATTCGTATAATGGAATTGAAGGCTATGAGCAGTGAAGAAAGTCTTACCTCTTGGACTGATTAGCTCAAATCTTGTCCCAACTCCTTGCTTTGATTTGGATCCATCAAATCTTAAAGTCCAACAACCAACAACTGCAGACTTCCTTGTTGTATCACTTGCACTGTTGCTGTTGGATGGTTCTTCAGAAAGCATCACATTTTTCCCTTTGGGATCCTCTTGGACATTATGGATATTAATTTTGACTGCTGGAGTGGGGTTGATACATTTCTGTATTTGTTCCACTACAACCTGGCACAAGCAACAATCCAATTCTGAATGGGAGGCATTATGCACCTTGCACCAATTGGGCAAGAGTAGTTCTCCAAAATTCATTCCTTTACCCAACTGAACCTAATCTTCAATGCACTTATGAATGAATTCTTGGAAACTTTCTAGCAAACCCAGCTGACTATCTTCTGGATCATCATCATTTTCAACTGGTTCCACCAAGGCTTCAGTACCACTGGATTTTGTTGTGAGATCAACATGAATTTTATGCAACATAAGGACTTCCTCTACATTTGAATCCTCAAAATGGGATGCAATCACATAATTACCCATACTTACTTCTGATATCAAAATTTCATTGGAGGTATTCTGATATTTTGTGATCATGTATTTCATTCTAGGTTCTCTTTCAATTCTAATATGGTTTGGCACTCCCTTCCAGGGAAGCCATATGTGAGAGCGATCAGTCAAGACATATCCATTCAAGGCCTTGGTAAAGTCTCTTCCCAAGATTAGTCCATAAGCATCAGGTATATTAGCTACCTATATATTAATAACCTGCTGAATTCTAGGGTTAGAAGCAACCTGCATATGAAACATATTTAACTCCCCTATGACATTGACTTCAGTTTTGTCCAATTGTGTAACTTTATTTTGGGAATCAGCAGGAGTGATGCCCATGGCTCTACATACACCAAAGGGCATTACATTGGTGGAAGCACCTGAATCCAACAAACAATTATGCAAGTTCTTACCAAATATACAAACATAAATCAAGAATGGAGGAGTGTCTGTTTTCCCTTGAAACAGAGTTAAGGGAGTATCCACTTGAGCAACTTGAGTTTTGTCCTTCTCTTTTCCCTTATCTCCAAGAGGCATGTGGACTTGATTATGAGTTTGATTTTTCCTTCCTATCGATTGAGAACTAGATGCTCTATTGACACTTTCACTAACTGATTTGTCTTGTGATATAGAATTTGCATTATAAGCTCCTAGGACTGCATTTTTAATGGTTGAAACTCTCAATAACTCAAATGTAGAGAGGCTTACCTTTAGTTTTCTGATTTATTTAGCAACATACATGGCCAATTGTTCCTCACTTAGATCAACAGGGTCTCCTTTGGGTATTCCATCACCTTGTCCTTGTTTGCATCAACACCTCTAACTTTTGGCATATCAGTATGTCCTTGATCTTGAGATAAATATTCCTAGACACTTGAGGATGTGACAGATTATTGCTGGCATTAGGATCTGGAGGCGTAGTGAAGTTTTTTTGTGGAATAGAGGTGGTGAAGGGGCCTCTATCCTGTGGACGTCTGTGTGGCAGATCCCTCAAATAATACTTCTTGACAGGTCTCTGGAAGGTATGTACTTCTTTGACATAAGCCTCTTCTTCATCTCTGGGGCCATTATCATTCACTAGACTTTCATCAAATAACTGTGTAATCTCATCCCCATTGCACACTTGGTCTGCCTCTTCCTTCAGCTGGTTAGATTCTTTTTCAGGTACATTCCCCTTACTTTGTGGAAAAGGAGCATGATTCAGTACCAACACTCATGAATCATAGGGAGCAGATGGCACCATTTCTTGACTACCTGCATTACTCTCCACTTCATACTAAAAAATTGAAGCTTCCGTCTGGAACTCTTGACAATCTAACTCAGAATGTTGACTCATTTTATGGAGCCTACACCATCTTGATAAAGCAACCTTAGCTAAATATACACCATTAGGAGGCTTCTCTTGATTAACTAGTTGATTGACAGACTGATTGATTGGTTGATCCAATGGGGTGGGGACTCCTCCATTATTAGGCCTCGTATTCCAAGTCCTGTTCTATCTAGGTGGCTGCCTCCTATCGAACCCTTGTCCACCACCTTGCCCTCTATCAAAGTTCTGGCCTGAGGATTGTCCTTTATCATAATTTTATCCTCTGTCATTATTATACCCTCTATCATTATTATATCCTCTGTCATTGTTATACCCTCTATCATTGTTGTATCCCCTTTCATTGTTATATCCCCTTTCAGGATGTTTCCCTCTATCAAAGTGTTGTCCTTGTTGATTCTCTTGATTTTCTCTGCTCTGATTAGACTGCATATTTCTTTGAGTAGCTTGCAACTGACTGTTCTAGTTCCTCAAATAAGTTACCGCCATATTCAGCTTCTTCACTTGTTTAGACAATTCATCCAGCCTCTCCTTGTCAGGATTACTGTATGGAGGATGATTCACATTATTTTGGGAATATCCTGTTGCAGTATTGGCATTCAGTGATTGGTTTACTACTTCAGAATTTTGTAGATACGTGGGAAAACTAGCCTGAGGTTGTGTATGAAGATGTTGATTTACATTTTACTAAGGGTAGCTGATTGTGGGTGAAAATTGTCTCACAGGAGGTCCTGGGTGAGGGACCATAGGCAACTAAGGTACTAGATTCATGATATGAGTGTGGTTAGCAAGAGCCTGGTTGAGAGCTGGGACTTGCCCAGGGTAAGCAATGGGTCCTAATGACGGTAAAGGCCTAGAAAGATGTTTCCTTAAAGCAGTACTAACCTTCACAACCTTCGCATATACATCAAGTAGATTATCAGAAGGGTTGTTCCTCCACTTCATAAAGGTAGCTGTCAGACTGTCAAGTCCCTCATAATAGACTTCTAAAGCAGTGGCTTCATCAACAACATAGGGAGCCTCCAGTCGAGTATAGGCACGATGAAACTGGTTGTTAAAGGACCCTATGAGCTCATGGACTTCTCTCTTAACATTAGTGAACTAAAGATAGAGCTCATTGGGACTATTGGGAATCCTAAACTTCTGCAAGAATGTAGTCTCTAGCTCAGTCCAATTCTAGATAGACCCAGCAGGCAAATGATTGTACCAATAGAATGCATCCTCTCCCAATGAATAAGGAAAGAGTCTGCATGCTACATCCTCATGATTGATTCATTTATCCTTAAGGCTAGTCTGAAAGATCCTAACGTGTTCCTCAACAATTCTATTGGGATCATTGATATGGAACATTGAACAAAAGTGTTCGGGGTTCTTAGGTATGACATTGTAATTGGTGAAACTCAATGGAGATGGGTTATTAGCAAGGAAAGCCATTGGTGGAGGTGGGGGTGGTAATGGCTGATTTATGACTGGCTTAGGTTGTGGAATGGGAATGTCCTCAAACTCAGATGAAGATGAACTCGATGAAGATGGGGTTGATGGAGATGATGAAGGTGGTGGGTGGATGATGATTCTCCCCTTCTATTGGTCCTTCTAGACCTAGTAGGGACTGGTAATTCTTGAAATTCCTCCTCTCCTAGAGTAGATCCGGTTCTTCTTCTGAATCTTTCAGGAGAGATGGCATTCAAAAATTGATCCATCTTGCTTATTCAGGCCCTCCTAGCGCCAACCTGTTGATGATGTTTTCTGCATAGCAACAACTCAAACAAAATATGGAAATCCTATCTCTCTTGAAAGGTAAATCTCTATCGGCAAGCCTCAAGAGATAACCCCAAGGTCTCTAATGTTAGGTCTTGACAATGCATTAACAACTCAATGATAAATGTGAAAATGTTGGTAATCACAGTGGGACCTTACTACAAGCAAAGACTGAATCTTTAATTTATCAGATCTAGCAATATAATGATACTTCAATTCTAAATCTAACCCAATGATAAAAGAAATAACAAAATATATAAGGTTTCAAAGAGATTTATAGATTTAACAATAAGCCTAAGATTAACAATGCAAATGACAAACACTCGAAATGGACCAATCCCTTAGAAATTGATTTCTACTTGACCTCGATGGATGTGCAATCTTATAGAAATAGTGCAATATTCTAAGGTGTTAAAGATTTTTAGATCATGAACATTCATTTAGACAACCCTATTGCAATTGAAATGGATAAACCCTCACAATTGAACTAAGCACAATGAATATAAGGTCCAGGCTAACTTTGCAAAGCAACTAACAATTAGTTGGTTGCAAAAAGTATGGACCAGGGATTGCTGCAACACTTCAAATACTAAACCATAAACATCATTAAATCAAATCTAATCCTAAATATCTAAATATTAATTTTCCTCAAAGCACTTCTAAAGATAGAATAACAAGAACCATGCAAGATAAGAAGAACACAAGTATGGCACCAAATCACAATGTCATTACTTGCATCAAATCATCCACTAAAGCAACAATTCCAGCTTTCTGTTACAATATTTGCTTGAGAAAAACTACTTGCTAACTCTTGCTCTACTTAATTCGCTTCAATACTAGCTATCTATCTCTTGTCTATATCTATATCTAGCCCTTACAAATGAGGAAAAATGCCATATTTATAGAGACCCCCCAAGATATGTTGGCCTAGTTAGGATTTTACAATAATAATTGGCCACAAAACAAGTTGGCCAAGAGAAATTCAAAATAAGATAAATTATGCATTAAATGCTCAAACTTCATCCAGGTCGGCCTGGGATCTCCAATGCAGCTCAGACCAATGCATGCAAAATAATAGGGAAGCACAAATCTTGATGTAGCCCAACATTAACTATCTTCCCCTTTGTCTTCATTTCGATCCAACATTTCATGCACCTTCAAAAGCACCTTATCCAAGTCGGCCACAGGTGGTAAAGAAAAAACTTTAATACGACTCTCAATTGATGTAATATCTTCCCTTGATTGTTTCACTTATTTATCCCACTCAACCTTATATGTTAGATATTTATCAATGACAGCAATATAGTTGGCTGCATCATCTAATTGTTGTTCAGTAATATGATCATCACTAGCTGGAGCATAAACATCACACCACCACCTTCTCAACTGCTCTAAACTCAAATGCTTAGGTGCAATATTCCTTCTCCCTGTCATTATCTCAAAGAAAGAAATGCATCCATTATAACCATCAGTTAGGGTATCTTCATTTTTCCTCCTCTGCTTATAGATCTTCTTCAGAACCTTCTGCCTAATTTTCAAAGCCTCAAACCACTCCCAAGATTCAACAGCTCTGGAGGAAGGGAGAATTCCACCACTCACTAGTTTATCCTTGGTATACTCCATGATGGTTTTAGATTTCTGTAACAAGAGGCCTGTATCTTCCTTATCTTGAGCTAATAACTCTTTTAACCAATTTATCACCCTCATAGCATCTCCTCTAGTTGAGGGAATGTCCTTGATAGCATCATTTCCTTTGGTTTTCACCCCTTGTAGCCAATTTGCAGTAGCAAGAGTGGAAGCCTTCATTCTTTCTAGCTGAGTGATAGTTTCTTGGGGTAAAGGATTTGCAGTAGAGGAAGAGGAGCCAATGGACTGCAAAGGTTTCATTAGATCCTCTAAACATTTCTTGAGTCCTTCAATCTCCTTCTTCATCTCCTATTTATTCTTTATTTCTTTCCTCAATCTACCCAAGATTACTACACTTGAACCCTCATATTCTTCAATATCTTGTTCCACAGAGGTAGGTCCTAATTTGATAGTTAGCAAATTGTAATATTTTCTAGTTACATCATCCCTGTTCTTATCTGGAGCAGGAGTTGCAATGTGGACCACTCTATTACTTGATTCATCTCTTTCAATCTTTGAAATGACCCTGTCCTTCTTTCCTTTATCTTTTCCTTTTTTTTCTAGTAACTCATCCCAATTGGGTGGGGTATCCTCCATGACAATCTGCTTTCTCTTTATTTATTTATCCAACCACTTTGGAACAATGGACTCTAACTATACTTCACTTTGTCCCACTTCCTCCTATTGGTTCTTAGGCGCATCTTCATTCAAACTCTATTTCTTAGGAACTTCTTCGGCCTTGTCCTCCTTTTCTTCAGCATGCTCTTCCCTATGCACAGGTGAAGGAACTTTATCTGATACTTCTTCTCTTGGAGGCAATTTGACCTCTTCGGTTCTAATTGGTGAGTCCTCATATGCAACCAGGGGACACTACATAACTTTTTCTATTTTTGCCTCAACATTATAAAGCTCACCCTCATTAAATTCTTCTCCTTCTGTTTCTTCATGATCTTCAACTTCTTTGGATTCACCTAATTCTTCGTTTTTAGCTTCAGGGACATCATTAGGCTTCTCTTCATGAGAAGTAATTGGAGGAGGATCTTTCTTTGGCATATTATCTTTAGGAGGAGTCCTTGATTTCCTTGTATACACTTGTGTCTTTTCTGCTGAACTCTCTACATTTACCACAGGTGGATTAACTTCCTCTCCATCCTTGGATCTTTCCTTTTGTGACAATCTTACAATTATCCTCCTTTTAGGCATAGGAGCATCAACCTCAAGATCTTTCTCTTCATTTTCTTCCTTACCAGACTTCTTAGTCCTTGAAGTATGCCCCCTTTTCTTGGCAATTGGCTCTCTGTTTTTCTACTTCTTGAGCCTTCTCGATTTGAACATCGTTGATCTTGATTTTGAAAGGGGAGCTCACCTTGCCTTTACCCTTGGGATCTTGCTCAATTGATTCTTTTGAATTAGAATGAGGGTCCAAATCTCCCATTAAATCAAAGGTGCACTGTACACCCTCATTTTCCAACTCCCATATTTTATGCTCCAGCCACATCTTGGTAAACTTGGCGACTGGATTCATTAACTGTCCTAATTTTTTCTTTTCTTCTTCTAGCCAATCCAGTTCACCAATTGTCTTGTCCTTTAATGCCTCATAAGAATGGCCTTGAATCAGGTCCCCATCATCCTCAAGTTCATCAGGAACTTCCTTCACATTGAACAATCAGACCGATTCAACTAGAAGCCGATAAAACTTCTTCTTTCTAACTTCATACTCATCACTGCAGTTGGCCCAGTAGTCTTCTAGATCAACCTTATGGCTATATTCTCTATTGGCCTTCTTTTGTGCTTCACCTGTTATGTCGAATCTAGATCTCTTGGAATGGAAGGTCATGCCTCTCCAGTGCCTATGCTCAAAGGGAAGTCTCCACTAAACCCAGTCTTATGCTTGTCCCTTTTGACAATAGCATCAAAATCACATATCTGTCTAGTCACTTCCAAAAGTAATATATGATCAGTGGGATACCTTGGAAGTTGATATGGATCCCTTTGATAGCCATCAACCCGGATGTACAAGAAGGTTGGGAACTGAATGAACCAAGCCCCATATTTCTTGATTAGATCTTTGGCCTGATCTGAAATCCTCATATGTTCTACACCATGAAGCAATCTAGTGATATGCATGGTGAATGCATCATTCACCCTCCTGTAACTTGAGCTCCCTAAGTGCAATTGAGGGTAAACCTCATAAATTACATCTTGCCCAAAGATTCCCCTGGTACTCAATCCTTTGTAGGGATGAAATCTTGCAAGTGCATAAACTAAGTACAAGGTCATTGTGAAGGTCTTGGTTTTCAGCACATTCGACAATTGCTCATGAATCACCCTACTTATGAAACCTGCCCAATGATAGTTGATCTTTTCATGTTCCATCCTTGAAATGGCATGGCACATCCAACTCTCAAACATACGTGCACTCTTTAATCCAACCACCATGCTAAGAAGAGTGATGGCATCAAAATACTCCTTCTTGAACTTTTCCTTGAATAGCTATTTAGGCAGTTGAGAATAATGAGATTTGGGCTTTTCCAACCAGGAATTGATGAGTTGTTGTGACTTAATAGTCTCCCCTTCATAGAAATTTTTAGTTACCTATGTGTTGAACACCACCACATGAGATCTGTTTGGCATGACAAATGTCTGAGCTATTGAGAAAGGATTGAGATTTTCCACAATCCTCCCTTGAGGACCAATTATTCTTTGTGTATAATTGTCATAATTCCTAGCACACTCAATGACTTATTCATAACACTACACTGTAGAGGGAAAACCAGCTACGTGTTCTAATCTTGATTCCAACATTCTTGTAGCCACCAGAGGAAGATCCTGCGCTACCATTCTACCTTTGAAATCCTTATAATCCCATAGTCCAACGTTCGTGTCTGTCACCTTTAACCAAATAGGCGTAACCTTGCTCTCCAGTATTTTTCTCTTGATGTCCATCTTAATCCTTTCTACTTCAGATACAGAAGATCCCTCCATGTCACTCTTAGCCTTTCCAGCTATCACCTTCCCAGATTCTGCCTGCACTCAACAAAGGGAAGCATAGTAAAGATAACACAAACAAAGGTTAATCAATCAAAATCATCATTAAAATGAATCCCAGATAAGCAAGGTGTCATTAAATCTCAAATAAAATGATCATATCAAACTTCAGGTTTCAGGACCATCCACGGAATCCAAGCCAGGGAGGAATTTCAGAAAATTTTGGGCCAGATGGATTCCAAAAAAATGAACATGAAAACACCTATTAGCAACTCAATTCGATCATTATCAATAAAAAATAGCATATGAGATCTCAAAACAACACCAATTAATTGTAAAATGCACCATCATTTGTTAAGAAGTCCTGTTATTCCATATTTCTTCACATTCCATCAGATTTTGGGAAAATCTGCATGGGACGGATTTCTGTGAAGGAGGAGACATTCTGCAAATTTCAAAAAAACTAGGGAACAAAGGATTTTGGGAAAATTTGGAGGCGAAGGAATTCCACGAAGAAGATGAATCTTTGAAAGCTTACAAATGTCGATAAAAAGAAGAGGAGTGGGAAAATCAGGAAAATCCGCTAGAGCTGGAAGATCCCGAACTGGATGAAAAACCTGAACTTCAACATTCAATCATGATTTTGGCCAGATTAATGGATCGATCATAAATTTCAAGAATCTAGGCCTATGATGAGTTTGATATGGACCTTCTATATATTTTCTTAGAATTCTAGGCCAATCCGAAAGCAAGATAAGTTGAAATGGTGATGTCCTAGGTATCAAACCCTACAAATCCACCATTGACACATAGGTAGGCTCAAGATTCAAACATTTCAACTACTAGATCTTTACTAGGGGTATTCATGACTCACAAGAAAGTTACTTCATGATGCAAATGAAAGAGTGAACTCAAACTTACTTAGGAAACAATGAATCAAAAAGTATCATGCAACCCTAGCCATGAAATGCTCAAATCATGCGGAAATTTGAACCCTAAACAAACAAAAAATGCCAAAGAATTGCCAACATTCATCAATCAAAAGTAGGGCAATCATATATGTACCATGATGAAATGGAAATCAATCTCAGAGATAACAAATGCGAGTTTAATGGCGCCCAACAAAGACAACAACATAAATGCCCAGGAAATCACCACTTAAATCGAACAATTCACAAACTCAGCGCTCCAAATCAAATCCAATACTCCAAGAATGCACTCCTCAGCTCAATCGATCATAGAAAATAAAGAATAATGGCACAAGAGTCCTAAAAAATTGGTTAAATACACCCCCCTCAAGTAGTACGAATGAAAATTAATGTCGTAGACAAGAGAACCTGGGGAAATCCGGAAACCCAATTGCAGAGCGTATTTTCAGAAAAATATGGTCCAAGAGGAATTCCACAAAGACCAAAAATCTCTAAAAGGCAGTGTTCAGCCAGAGTCTGAGTAGGATCTAGGAAAATTCGGCCGGGGTGGAAAATCCCGAACCAGAGTAAAAACCCGAAATTCACCCAAAACTTAAGATTTTCAACAAATAACCTAGGGGAATCACTTAGGGAACAAAACTAAACATTTAAGCACATTCCAAGGCATGGTAATCCTCAAAATCAAAGGGCCAAAACACCAAAAACCAAAGGAAAAGAGGGTCCCTACTTTCAGCAGGGTGTGTGTGTGAAAACTGCACAACAATTACTAGACTAGTCTTAAGGTATTCTCAACACCGGATTGATGATTTTTGCAAAGTTTTGAGAGAAAGAGTAATTGAACCCATCTTCTTAGAAGATAAAAGAAGGAAACAAAGAGATGAAACTACTTTTGAAAGTGGAGATCCTACCAAGAAGAATAGAAAGACTAGTAAGGTGACTTCAAGTGTTAGAATTGAAGAAAGAACCCCTGAAACTAGAAGACAAGAAGTTCCCATAAAACCATTTGATAAATAGAAAGATATAGAGATAGGTAAAGATAAATCAAAAGTAATACCTGAAGGTGCATTTTCCTCTACAACTAAACCAAGAACAAGAGTAATTATTGATGAAGGAAAAAGAGCAACAAAGAATGTTGGTGCACAAACCAAGTCTGCATCTCAAAGGGCTACAACATTATTTACCTCTCCCCCTTCTATTAATATGGCTAGTATGAAAGAAGCACTAGGAGGGACTCCTATAGCTCTAGAGGAAATTTTTGAAGAAGATGAAGCTAGAATTAATGAAAAAATGGACAAATGGGGTGCTATGTGGGAGAAAGTGAAAGAAAAGAAGTCTAAAGAAAAACCTATGGTACACCTGGTGATAGACGAAATTCAAGATACAAAATCTAACTCCATAAATATTGAAGAAGAAGAGTTTATTCAAGGAACGCTCGCCTCATAGGCAAGAAACCCTAGCATATTTGAGATAGAAATAGGGAAAACTATAGAGAAAAATCCTATTGATGAAAGAATTGCTGAAGATACTCTTGATTCCCAACCTTCACTTGGGAATGTGAAAAATGTTAATGAACACTCACAGGTCTTTGAAGAATCAGAGAAAGGCCATGCTGAAACTGAAATTCTAGAAGAAGAGGCTATACAATTTGTAGGAGATGGAATTGAAAATAGAGAGAATCCTAGTGTAGCAGCGAATGTAGAAGATAATGTTCAGAGAGATGAAATAGAAAATCTGGATAAATAGGAAAATATAAGTCTCCAAATAGAGGAGGTAGTGTCCAATCCTACTAATCCTAAATCTATGTTGGATATCACTAAAGAAATCCCCATTTTAGAAAATGTGGCAAGCCAAAGAGAAGAAGTTCTTGAAATAAGTGGTAAACCGGGACAAAGAAATGTTACAGAGGTACAACAAGATGATGATACACCTGATTAGTTAATCAGGGAATTAGCTTCTCCAATGGAAGTCGAAGTACTACCTATGAATCTTAATAATTTTATACAAGAAGTAGGTACTCCTAAACCTAGGTGCAGAGCAAAGACAAAGCATGCCATACCGAGGAATGCAGATGGTAATAGAACTATTTAGATAGCCACTCCAATAGTTGATAAATACAAACATGAGATAACGCTTAAGGAGTATAAGATGACAAGTATTAATCTTGGACACTCATCTTGGCAGCAAGAATTAGAAGAAATAGTAAACTTAAATGCTATTATTGCCAGAGTACAAAAATATAAATAGAAGAAAAGAGAATTGAAAGAATGGGTTGCTACCTTGGAACACTTTATTTAGTCATTGACTATATCTGGTCAAGAACAAGTGAACTGCATCAACATCTGGTGTTATGTCACAAGAGCAAGTAGATGCAATTGTTGTAGTTCGTCATAAAATGAATATGTTCAAAGAATGGATTGAATACTGGGTAAAGCAAGGAGAATAATTTATTACAGATGTAGTAAGAAATTACAAGGAAGCATGCCATCATTCAGAGAAATTGAAAATATTTCAGGATGAATTTAGATTTCACCAGGAACAGGTCATTGATGAAAGGCGAAACATTAAAATTCTCACGCAGTCAAATGTCCAAGAGTTAATACAAAATAATGTAATATCAAGACATGAAATTTCATTGCATGAAAGTGGAAGAAACAACTAAAATGGGAAGGTGACATGTTAATACAATGTATTAAAGGATTTGAAAGAGCCACCATCGAGTGCAGAAGTTTGATCGATGAAAATCAAGAATTTATTGAAATATTGACACGTCAAGGTTTTGATCCCAAAACATTAGGATAGGAGGAAAAGGAAGCTAAAGCTCTCAAGGAATGGATAGAAAGGATAAATAGAGATCCTATTCAATTGCTAAAGTGGGAGGTCATTAACAAAATAATACAGTGTAGAAATTTTATAGCCAAGTATGAAGCAGACAAAGTACAAAAAAATGACATCATACTTCAAGTAATTGAAGAATATATTAGGCTCAAGCTCACTTGGATAGAAATATGAAGAATTTCAAGAGCACATGCATCAAATATTAAGATCTTTCTGAGAATATCAGCTGAAGAAAGAAGGAAGAGTCCCAAAGCCCGAGTCATAAGCAAAAGAGAAAGAATCGGATACCGGATACCAGAAGTATGATGAAGTTTATTTTGGTTTCAATTTTAAATTTTTGAGATAACCCCAGTCCCGGTAGATGTTCCTCATCTCGGTATTTTGGAAGGAAGTTGGTAGACTTGATTGATACAAAGTGTTCGTGTTGAAGTATGAGGAGAAGTGTTGTTGCAGATGAAGTCAAAGCCTTGACAATTCTAGATTGTTCTTGATGACAGTTGCTAGATGCCACGTGCCACATTTTAATTTTTTTTTTTTTATTCTTTGAAAAAAATTTAAGTTGAACTTCTGTGGCCTTGTTTCTATAAAAAGCCATCTCCTCCCACATTTTTATTTGAAGTTTAGAATCTATGGATGTCAAAGGAGCATAAATTTTCTTAAGTTTTGTTCTTTTTTCCTATTTTCTAAACCATTCTGGTGTAAAACTTTGTATGCACGTAGACATTAATTGATATTAGAGCTTTATGGATAGCTACCTATCTCAGTATCTTTTGTGGTTGGTTTTGTAAGTTTGGCTGAACAAGACTATATGTTGCACCGTTTAAGGGTGCATATAGAACCTACTCGATGTCCATAAACGAAACCCTCTCTTTAAATGCTTTTTATACATAGTTGTGAAGCAATCTAGTGAAATATAAAGTGGTTTGCTTTATTTTGATTAATTCTTTGGGGCATCCATTTAGAATAACCGAGAGAAACTTTTATTTTTCAGTATTTTTTATACTTTTTTTTAGAATAGATGTTTAATATTTGAAAATGTTCCAAAAAAATATAAATGAATGGAAAGAATTTTGTTTAAAATCTTTTATTTTCCATGAAGTTGTTGAATGCTTCATGCTAAATCTACCTAAGTGATAGCAAAGAATTTGTGATGTTCATGAAATATTATGTTGAATCTTTCGATTTCATGATGTTATTTGATGAATGAAGTGAAATTTTATGTGAGATATTTACAATTCTTAGCAAATCTAGAAATAATCGTAGTCCCTTTGAGATTAACAACAAATATCACATCATTACCTCAGAGTGACCCTAGTGCAACCATGGCCTAGTTATCAGAGACATGGGATTGAATGAAAGCCAATATTTGTCCTATGAATGTAGAATTTTCCCTTAGGTTGTCTTTGTTCCATATCTTTCAAGAAGGATAGGCTCTTTGCGGTCTTGCCTATGGAGATTTTATTCGATCTATTTACTGTGAGTAAAACTATCATCAACAGGAACTGGCACTAGAAGGAGGGCCTATTGTTGTTATTTTTTTGGTTTTGTTATGTTTTAAACTAGATTTCCATAGAACCATTAGATCTTAGTCTAGTGATCCTCAGGTGACCTTAGTCGAGCTTAGTGGTCAAACATCATCTAGACCTCAAAAGTCCAAATGTTTAAGTGCAAGTCCAAAGATTCTAACTATTGTTGCACCATCACCTCCTATAGTGATGGCATTCTTTAATGTAGAGTCACTAATTCAATTTGTCATGTACAATGATTTACCAAAAAATTCTAACAAGTTGTGTCCTAGATATTATTTTCACAAAGATGTTGAAGAGCATAGCAGTATATTCAAGGACACATGCTTTCGAGCAAGAATTCAACATGAAGATTTCATGTGTCAATTGTTCCCATATACTCTAAGTGATGAAGTTTACCAGTGGTGTATCAACTTGCCTCACAATTCTATCAAATCATGGCAAGACATGGAAAATCAATTTTTAGCCAAGTTTAGAACATCGACTGATGCTTGTTATATCATCAATGCACTCAAATCAAGAGGTTCAAAGGTGAACCTATAACTGCTTTTAATGACAGATTTCAAAAGGCTTATTCAAGTTTACAAGCACCTTATGTAGTGGATAACTTGTCTAATATTGCATTTTATTATACAACAGTAGATCGTTTAACTACTATGTTTGTGAAGCGAAGAGAAAATCCTCCCACTACTTTACCTGAAGCCTATACTGAAGCTATAAGTGCAAATTTAGAAATGAAATATCTTGGAAATGGATTGTCTGCAAATGGAAAAAATGGATTGAATATTTAACCTACCCTAAATGTAAATGGAGTCCCTATAGGTCATCCTATGACTCCTAATGCTTATCCTACAGTGGTCTAGAATGGGACATTTCCTCAAAATACTTTCTTTCAACTGAGAAATAGTCAAGCTTTAGTCCCTCACCCTAGTCCAGCTATTATAGAGCTGCGCCCTAATGAATTTTTTTTTTCTCACAAACTCGAGAAAATAAAAATGTAAAAATTTATGAGGAAAAGGAAGACATGAAAGAAATTACAGCTCAACTCAAAATATTAACCATAGAGGTTACACAATTACAAAATCAAAATTCACAAAATAGAGTGTATAATACTCCTAGGCAACCTAGACCTTGGAATACACACCTTAATAATGGGGGAGTATCCACACCTTTAGATAATCTTGATTCAACTGATGAAAAGTATACATCAAAAGTGAGCTTAGTTGAACTTGCAATGAACAATTGTTGTAGAATTCATAATACAAATGCTCATGCTGAAGTAGATTGTTCACAATTCAAAATTGCTTCAGACATTTTTCTTGCTGCTACTCATTATAATGTGCATTGTGATTCTCATCCTCCTAAAGGAAATGAATTAGTTCTGGTATTATATGACTCTACTCTAGTCCTAGAAAGTTATGAACATTTCAAATTACCTACTGCTATCACAAGTCATGCTCATGAATATGAAGGTGATAATTCGACTATGACTTTCGAAACATATACTTTTCCTTATTAGGATGAAAACAAGCCTCAAGAAATGGATGAAATACATGAATTCCAATAGTATTAGAAAGGACATAATTACAATATGAGGAATAAAATTAATAGTGGAGGTAAATTCAATGAGCCTTTCACAACATCCATCCCACCTAATAATGTGAATACTCCACCTGATGACAAATCAAGTAATAATCTTGGGTTACCCAAGGTGACCTCTTACTACAATTCATCAAATGTTTCAAAAAGTGAAAAGATAGACTCCGCTGACCAAAACAATTTCACTAATTATTTAGCAGAAGAAATTAAGAATGTAAAGATTAGCCTTTCTCTATCAGAATTGCTTAAGAAATCTATGATCAAGAAATCTTTCTTAAACACTTTAGAAGATTTTCCCAAAGAAAGAAAATTCAAAGACATTCAAGTGAAAGATAATCAGGCTAAAACAAAAGATAAGAACATCATTCCCATAATGGACATGCAAGTAGCCTTTTACAAAGGAAAATTAGAGTCCCCACCATTTTTCTCACTTTGAGAATATTTAGTAAGAATCTTCATAACTATTTAGTAGACTTTGGAGCATCTACTAACATGATGTCATTATCCATATGTCAGACATTAGGGTTAATCCCTGCAAATTCTTTAACTAAAGTCACCCAACTTGACAAGAAAGAGGTAAATGTAGTAGGAGAGTTGACTAATATTCACATGCAATTGGCTTTTGATCCCATAATCCAATATTATATTGGCATTCACGTCATGGAGATACTTGATACTTATGGTATGCTTCTGAGTAGAGATTGGTCTAAAACATTGAATGGATACATGGCTACTGATTTCTCACACATGTGGTTACCATGGAAAGGATTTCCTAATAAAATTCAGATTGAAAGAGAACCATGCATGAAGTACATGATCAAAGATTATAATTAGAAAAATGAAGTTCTATATGTCGATGTAGAACTAGGAGTTTATAAAATATGAAGTTCAAGATTAAAATTGAGGAAATTTTCACTTGTGAAACTAAGAAATCTAATGAACTAATTCCTGGAATAGATGTTTTAATTGAATTAGATTGTGATTCTTCTGAAGAAGAGAATAGTCCTGATGATAATTTTCAGAAAAATATTATTGTAAAAGCTTAGGAAATCAGTAAAAGTAAAATTTCACTAAAACGTTTGTTGTTGTAGGATTGGTGTAGGTTGCATAATGCTGCACATTCAAAAAATAGTTGTATGATGTGTTTGGAGATAATCCATAGGATTGAGAATCGATACTATCCAGAAAATATTAATGTCGAAAGAACTAAACCAGAAACGTATAGAAACAAAGATCAAAACATACAAACTAAAAAGATTTATACAATGATATCAAAAAATGTTAAAATATTGGCTGCAGATGATCAAGCCTGAATCCTCAAATTTGATGGATCAAAATCAAAATAAGGAATTGGAATTGGAATCGAACTTATCAATTTGCAAGGTAAGTCTTTTCTTTCTACATATCGATTGCAATTTCAATGTACTAACAATGTGGCAGAATACAAAGCCCTTATACATGGCTTGATCCTAGCAATCAAGAAGAAAGCTAGAATCCTTAAAGTGTTTGGTGATTCAAAATTGGTAGTTAAACAATTTCAAAAGAAATATATTTTCCACTACAAAAGATTATCCAATTATTGACACAGAGTATGGCATTTAATTGAAAATTTTGATGCATTTAATATTACTCATACCCTTAGAAGATTTAATCAGAGAGCTGATGCTCTAGCTACTGCTGCTAGTACTCTAGAACCTTTAGAGACTTTAGATATGAAAATATTTACAGTTGAACTAGTACAATTATCTTCGGTTCTCGATAATGTCACTAACCTGCAAGTATTTGAAGATGATAGACGCATATTGGAATTCATTACTAATTCTAGTTTTTTGAAGCACAAATAATTGAAGAGATAGATCATCCTAATGGTGAAATTCAGGATGAAGAATTGACTCAAGCCAAAAATAATAATATTCTAAAAGGAATAATTGAGTTAGAATGATTGTTCGATATTGACCAGATAGTTAGACAAGAATATTTACCTCAAAGTGACAGAGGACTATTTGAGTTATACAATTTGCATACCGAAGAAGATCCCAAGAATGTACTCATAGGGAAGGCTTGTACTGAAAAGGAAAAGAGAAATACTGCTTAGGCCCTTAAATATTACTATAAATTCATAGCATGGACATATGAAGACTTGAAGACGTATGAAACTTTCATCATTACACATACTATACCATTGAAGCCTGATGCGAAACCTTTTCGATAGAAACAACGTCCAGTAAATGCACTCTTAGAGCCTTTAATTCAAAAGGAAGTTCAAAAACTGTTGTCAGCCAAGATAATTTTTCCAGTCAAACATTCCACTTGGGTGGAAAATTTAGTCCCTATAACGAAGAAGAATGGAGATATAAGATTGTGTGTAGATTTCTGGAATCTCAACAAGGCATCTGAAAAAGACAATTATCTACCCTAATTGGAAGAAGTGTTACAGATAGTTAATGGTTAGCAAATGATCTCCTTTTTGGATGGATTGTTTGGTTATAAGGAAGTGATGGTAGTGAGGGAAGATCAGATGAAAATAGCTTTCACCATGAAGTGGGGAACTTTCCCTTACAAAAGGATGTTGTTTGGATTGATAAATGCTAGAGCTACTGTTACCAATTTTCACTACAGCTCAAATGGTATAGTTGATTAGTTTTGGTTCATTTCTTAAAGTGGGATTTTTAGTTTACTTTCTGCATTTTCTTGAGCTATTGTTGGCATTATATTTATCAAGATTTAGTTCTAAAATGCAAGTGTTTTCAATGAACAAAATTTTACATTTTACTTGGTGCTTTGCAACATAAATGAAGTACAAAATAGAATACATAAATGATTAAGCATAATCATTGCTTTCATTTATTTTACAATGTTTATTCACATTATAGTATTTCATTTGTTTAGAAAATGAATTGCGCAAGATTTCATTTTGATACATTTCTTTTTCGAATGGAAATGAAAAGAGAAATTAAATGTCCCACACAAGCCATGGAAGTAGCCAAAATAATACATTACAAGGAATGAATTATACAACTAAAGATAAAAGAAAAGGAAGTAGATAACATAGAGCATATCCATCATTGCCTATTTTTCGGTCTTCAGTTAATCTTCTTGCAGTTGTCTTGTCCTTGCTACCACTTTGGAGTGAACTTGCATAATGGAAAAGGACTGTTAGAGCTTTGGATATGGACTACACTATGTGCTTTACCAACAAAGATATAATCCATTTCTTACAATGCATTGAATCAGCTAAAAATGAAGAGTACAATAATGAGAGCTTGAAAATGAAATGTCATAAAGGAAACTTGGATTTATTATTTTTATGCTAACATCATTTGTTTCTTGTGCAGGTATAGGAAAATCCATGTTGTTGATCCAGACTGAATATCATAAAGCATGTGGTGTAAAACAGGCTCCCACAAGGGTTGAGCTCGGCACGCTGCCCCTCAACATAAAAATGGGGCTGAGTAAAGAAATACAATCTTCTTGCTTGTATGAGCTAGTCAAGAAGGAGTGAAACAAATTTCAACTATCAAAACAATCAAGATCACTGGTTACTCATAATAGTCAAATTTGAAAGCAATGAAATGAGGATTATGAGTAAACAAGAGCTCAATTGAATTCAAAGCTAAATGAAATACATCAAAGGCATTTAATATTTCCAGTTTTGAAATACATTCTTGTTGCCACAGGTGCTTTGCTCATAATGTTTATGTTGTTTTGAGTTTTTCATTAACTAGTGCAACAAGTATTTCATTGATTAAAGATAGTGAACACACATACATATGGAATCCACAAATCAAACTGTAAATGGAAGAGGTTTGAGCACCTTCAACAAGATCATGGTGAGGTTTGCATGTTTAAGTTTTATGTGCTAGATTCAAGGTTAAATCCATTTACAGTTGTTTCATTTAATTATAAAATTGCATAAGAGTAGCATGGAGATTTTATTTTCTATCAAGATGGAGCTATAGAATACAACCTCTCTCTACAGGAATAGTTTCAAGCAGAACAAAGAAAGCAATTGTTGACCTATACATGTTTCCATTTGAGTGGCATATCAGCTTGCATCATTAATTAAAGTTTACAATCTAAAAGTAAACAAGCAAAGCTACAATAATATATACACAAAATGAAAAACATTGTTGATTTTCAAAATAGTAAAACGATGTTCAAATATACAGGTAAATGCTAGGGTTTCAAAGTTCAGGAAATAGTGAAACAAAGTTCTCCTTTTATCAAGATTTTCACCATTTTTTCTGAAGCAGGTTTGAATCAAGCTTTGTTCGAGCTCTTTTACACACGAAAAGATGCAAGACATGTGAAATAAAATACATTATGAGCTCTTATGGCTGTGGCCTAAGAACGTGTTGTGTGATAGAAATATGTGTATCAAAATAAGATAAAAAAATCACATAAAATGAAACATTAAACCAAAGAAAGCAAGATAAATTGAAATAAAATCAAATAGAGCTTCTTCAGAATCGTTCCATTTTTCTCTATCTCCAGGGATTTGTTTGAAGCTGTTGCTGTCAAATTGTGTAAGCAAAGCTTCTCAGAATGGCAACTTGCAGAACGAGTGTGCAAAGGAAAGTACTTCTCTAATGCTATATGCTGGTGGAGTGAAATGTTGATACAGATATGCACAGGGGCTCTAAATTATGAATGCTTCTGAAACTATGATATGGAGATGATAAGCCATGATATGGAATACTACTATGCTATGCTATGATGCTAGAATGCTATGAATGTTGGAAGGTTGTGCTATTGCAAATTGGCTATAGTTTTCCTGTATGAAAGCTTCAATGTGATTTCAAAGACCCGGTAGTCCTTTTTATAGCTTTTTGTAGGCAAGAGCCTGGTTGGCAAAGATCAATGGCTGTGAGATTGTCTGGTAGATTTGAATGGTGAGAGATGGAAAGGTTGAGAGGAAGATGGAAGATGTTGGGAGGTTGGAGAGAAGAATGGAGCCTTGTCTTCAACCCACGGGAACAAGCTTGCATAGGAACAGAGAAATTAATTTTTTGTTTTGGAAGTTTGTTTCACGGTTGTTGAAGATAATCCAAATTAATTAAATAAATAAATAAATTATTTAATTTTGTGTGAGTTTTGAGGAAATTAAATATTTTGAAATATTTAGTTTTAGAACTATAGAAGACTCAATTAAATATTTGAAATATTTAATTATGAATAGACTTTAGAAGAATTAATTAAATATTTTGAATATTTAATTGTGAATGGAACTTTAGAAGAATTAATTAAATATTTTGAATATTTAATTGTGAATGGACTTTAGAAGAATATTAGGAGAGAAGAATATTTAATCTTTATTTGAATAAAATATTCAAGCCAAGATTATATGATAATTAATATAAATAAATTTTAATGTTTATTTAATTAATTAAGAAATGGATAAGAAAAGTGATTAAATAAACTTATTTATTTAATCAAAATGAAAGAATGAAAATATAAATAAATTATTTAAATTTATTTATACAAGATTGAATTCAGAGATTTATTTAAATATTAAAAATATTTAATTAATTATCAAACTATTGTGATGTGACCATTTTTAGGTGTATACATGGGTTTGCATCAAAAATAACAAATGCAAATAGTCAAAAGTAAGAGAAGTGCAAGAGAGAGGTAGTAACCTAAGGGTACATAGAGATCCATTGGTTTCAAAATGTAGCAAAGCAACCCAAAGCAAAGCAAAAATACATCATAATCATATTCATGACCGCAAGAAAGAGGTTTCAAAAAACCCTTCAAAATGAAGTCAATATGCCACAAAATGACCAAAACACAACTTACCATCAAGTTATTGGGAAGATTCGACAAAACAATAGGGAAAGTCATCCAAATCAGTGAAGTTCGAGCCTTCAAACTCCAAGTCTCCATGGCAGCGTTGGTGCTGAGGATTTTTCCTCAAAAAATTGAAGTGAAAATAATGCGAAAGAAGTGGAGTTGGTATGTCTTTGATTTTAGGGTTTTCTTTTTTCACCCTAATTTTCCTCATTCTTTTCAAATACTATGCCTTGTTTAATTTGACCTCATTCTTTACATGCCTAGGTCGACCCTTTTAGGGTTCATTTTTTATATCATTTGCTTAGGTCTTTAGGGTTAGGAGCTTAATTGGTATTTTAAAGTCTAAAATTCCTTAGGGTATTTTATTTATTTTAATGCCTATGTCTTAAGAAAAATAAAATATTGGTATGATTAGTTTTTATTGATTTTATAGAAATCAATAGTAGATGTATATCCAATATTTTTATGATTTTTTTTGGAGAAAAATCAATTGTAATTGGAGTATTGAAGTTGTTATTTTTTTCAAATATTTCCTAAAAATATTAATTGCAAAAAATTAGGATAAGATGAGTTTGATTTTTGTAATAAAACTATGAATCATGTAAATCAGTATTTAAAGAAATATCTTATAAATTGCTTTTAAATATTTGATATTTATGCAGTTAAGGGGTGGCCAAGATCTTTTGAGATTTTATTCTCTTCCTGGGCGAGATCAGAAAAGGATAGCTAAACTAGGTTTGTTTTTTCCAGTTTCAAAGCAGATTGAGCCTGATTTTGAGGCTTTATTGGATGGACATCTTGGAAGGAGAAAGTTTCTACTTTTCACATGTAGTTTAGTGCAACATTGGGGGATTTTTTCTCAGCTTTTCTCTTGAGCTCATAAATGGATTGGGATGGCTTTTTGAAGAGATTTTCACTCAGTTTTTTCTATCCTCATAGTGGGGAATCTTATGATACATATATTGGAGAAAAGTTTATTTTTCTTTAAGTTCAGTTCAGATATTGGTTTCTTGCTCTTACACACATTTGAGAGCTTCTAAACTTCTTTGTACTCAGATTTTGAGAATTTTCACTCCTTCATTCAATAGAATAGAAAAGCTTCCTTCCTCACTTCTTGTCTATGCTTTGCAATAGTAATTTGTTGTGTTTTGTGATTCAATATGTTGAATCCTTTTCATGTCTTATTGTTGTAAAGTGGTTTGTAGGAATTGCATTCTGATTCAGGTTGTGCCTTGTGTTTATGTTGAACCTTTGCACAAATTACTTTTGGGTCATATGTGTTGTGAGATTGTGAGAATCAATATTTAAAGAGGTGTTGAGAGTGGGTTATTGTCAAATTCTTCTTTATGTTGGTTAATCATTTTAGGTGATAGGATTTCAATCATAAATTTTACCTTCTAAATCTTTGCTCCACAAGTCAGTGGAGTAGGTGATTATCAATGAGGAAGTCAACCTTCTTCAGAGATTCGTTCTTACAATGAGTTACACACAACTTGAGAACATTTCCATGTTTCAATAGATTGTTGAACCTTCATGTTCAACAAGGTGCAAATCTTATTGATAATAGTTTTTGGCACAACCGATGGGACTCTAAAAGTTTTTTTCAGAGGAAAACATTAAGTTTTTAAGCTGTTGTTTTGGTATGCACAATAGATTTTCAACCTTTGGAGGTGGAAAATAGATTACCTAGCGACTCCGTTCTCTAATTTCAAGTGGATCTAAAGTGTACATACTGAAGGGTTGGGTGTTTTCTTCAGTATTATCAACCTTTAGAGGACAAATCATCAAAAACCATGGGAACTCTGAGAAGCATATCTGATTTTAGAGTGATCAAGTGCTGGTATTATTTTAAATATTCTTTTTCTTTGATTTTCAGCCTTTGAATGAACAAGCATGTAAATGTTTCATGATAGTATGTCATATCATCCACCATATCATGAAAATACTACCTATCTATCTTCATACCAACCATATTAGCATAATCATGTTACTGGTTTCAATTCTGTAGCTTCTCAAAAATAGCATACCTAGTATAATTACCACCCACCCACCCTTTCTCAACCTCCATCTCAGCCATCATATGCTCAAAACCAACCCAAAAATATTGAAGACTTGAGTTTTAGAGATATAAGGCTGAACTACGAAAGGAAAATGAGTGAAATAGAAAAACAAAGGAATCAATTAAATCAACAGGTGGAGATTGCAAGCCTAAAGAGCAAGTTGCTTGAATTTATGCTTAGCTTCAAGAGAAAATAGAGGAGATCAAGAGACAACATGAATATAATCAACAATAGAAGGAGATGGATTATTAGGCCTATCTTTATGAACAAGAGTTGGAGGTGCAAAGGCATGAATTTCAAGAAGCCCCTGCAGTTCTATATTAGCCTACTCAAAAGGAGACTCATGAGAATCAATTTCTGAGTTTCAGACAGTGTGAACCTCCTTATACTTCTAAAGTTGAGATCCCGAGTTTTAAGCAGGATAGTCTTAAGCTTTACAAGTCAACCTCTCAATCTTGAGGTACCAAATTTCCAAAGCCTTCATCCACCCCGAAATGAACCTATTCTTGAGCAAGTTCAACCTGTAATCCTTCAAGGGCAATTATTTGTTCCTCAACAACTCAAAAATTTCCCCAAGTTTCTCCACCCAATGAACTCAAGGATGAATCCTTCGATCAAAATACCCTACTCCACATAGAGAGACTTAGGAGGGTAAATCCATTGCGTTCATCTTTGGAAGTTTACCATTTGCAACAACAAAATATTGAGAAAATAAAGGCTTCTCCTGATGTGTCTTTCAATGTTTTCACTAATGGGTCTCCTTGTATTGAAGAAGAGGGAAATGTTTTAGCGCTCATTTCAAAAGATCAATCAGGGCAGCAGGATGAGGAGGTAGAGGAGCCTTCTCAAGAGGATAGCCCCATGTTTTCATTTGATGAGCTACCTTCTTTCATGAACCAAGATGAGGAAAGCATGCTCACACCCGCAATAGCTGCAAGTCAAGGGAAAGAGCAGATTTTTGGGAGTAATGACCAAATGAAATAGCAGGATATTAACAACTAATTCGAGGTATGTAGTTGGTACAATGATGATGAAGAGATAGAAAACCAAAAACAACTGTTTGCTGAGATGGAGGAAAATTTTGAGCAAGAGCACAAGGATCACATTGAGAAAGGGTTGATCCGTGAACAAATAGTTGAGGGCAATGTTGTTGTGGAGGTTCAAGACTATGGTGTGCCTAGCGATAGGCATAAAATGGAGCATAATCCATAGATTGAACGCATAACTAAGATAGAGCAAGGTATGGTTGAAGAGCCAATTGATAAAGGTGAAGCTGACATGAAAACATTGGAGGCAGCTTCCCTTGAAGAACGGTTGAGAGCATTGATGGGAGAGAGTCATTCCTTCTGTGCCATTTCAATCCTCAAATGTCAAGATCCCACATGTCCAACATGTAGAAAGCTTGCTACCCTATTGGGTTCTTGTGGAGATCAAGTGAATGATGAGGATAGAAAACTAAAGCAAGTCCCTGAACATGCCTTATTTATAGAGAAATGGGATGAAACTTATTAGTTTGAAGACTATAAGGAAGATATGCAACTAAAACTTTTGGATGAGAAGGCCAAATGCCAATAAATTTTTCATGAATATAATCATAGCTAGTTGGAGGAGCTTTCGTTCTATTGCACAGAGAAGCTCGAGGCTGATGTTTTAGTTAAAGGTTTAACAGAGGAGGATGGTTCATTGACTATAAAGAAGGAGTTAACACAACAAGTTGTCTTTCAGGTTGATGTCATTTCCTCTGACCGCTTGAATTGTGTTCTCTCCAATCCAAATCCTTCAAGGGGAATCCCTATTAGGCATCTATCTTGGTTGAGATAAAATGAAGAAGAGCAGCCCCATGAAAATACTGATCTCGAGCATCAAGGGAGGTATCATTTCGAGCATAACCAGTTCATTCTTTCACTTGATCCCTGTTGGTTCACGAAGTGGGTAAGTGATTTTACCTTTCTTCATGTTAGAATGTTGAGGAAAATTGTTGAAGACTTGATTTTTCTCCACATTTTCTAGTGGATTCACAAGCAAATAGAGCATTGCGTGTTGGTTAGAAGAGGGAGCTACTTTTCAAAACTAGTAAATAGTTTTGTTTGAGTGTTATTTTCACTGGTTAATGTAGGATAGAGTTAGATATTGTAAATAACTTCTCTTGAAGCACATTTCATTTCAGTATTTTTCTTTCCCTAAGTGTTGTTGCACATGTTTGGTTGGCCATTAGGGCCTGTTAGTTTTCTTTCAGTATTGTTCAGTTTTGTTTTGTTGTTGTTTGCAGTGTTACAGTTTGAGTTTTTGAGTTTCATGAAGGGGCAGATTTGACTTTGTGCCCAATGGAGTATTCAAGGAAATTGATCTAATGCTTAGCAGGAAAGCATTCTATAGAAATCACCAAAATGTTGCCAAATTTTCACTACAACTCAATTGGCAGAGCTGATTAGTTTTGGTTCATTTCTTAAAGTGGAAGTTTCAGTTTAATTTATGTGTTTTCTTAAGCTATTGTTTGTATCAAATTTATCAAGATTAAGTTCTGAAATACAAATTTTTTTAGTGAAAATAATTTCATAGTTTACTCAGTGCTTTGCAGCATAAATGAAATACAAAAAGAAATACATAAATGATTAAGCATAATCATTTCTTTCATTTATTTTACAATGTTTATTCACATTATAGTATTTCATCTGTTTAGAAAATGAATTGCACAAGATTGCATTTTGATACATTTATTTTTACAATGGAAATGAAAAGAGAAATTAAATGTTCCACACAAGCCATGGAAGTAGCCAAAATAATACATTATAAGAAGTGAATTATACAACTAAAGATAAAAGAAAAGGAAGCAGATAGCATATAGCATATCCATCATTGCATTTTTGTCGGTCTTCAGTTAATCTTCTTGCAGTTGTCCTTTCCTTTCTACCACTTTGGAGTAAACCTGCATCATGGAAAAGAACTATTAGAGCTCCACATATGGACTACACTATGTGCTCTACCAACAAAGATATAATCCATTGCTTACAATGCATTGAATCAGCTAAAAATGAAGAGTACAATAATGAGAGCTTGAAAATGAAATGTCACAAAGGAAACTTGGATTTATTATTTTTATGCTAACATCTTTTGTTTCCTATGCAGGTATAGGAAAATTCATGTTGCTGATCTAGATTGAATATCATAAAGCATGTGGTGTAAAATCAGCTCCCACAAGAGTTGAGCTCAGCATGCTGCCCCTCAACATAAAAATGGAGTTGAGTAAATAAATACAATCTTCCTGCTCGTATAATCCAGTCAAGGAGTGAAACACATTTCAACTATCAAAACAATCAAGATCACTGGTTACTCATAACTGTCAAATTTGAAAGCAATGAAATGAGGATTATGAGTAAACAAGAGCTCAATTGAATTCAAAGCTAAATAAAATACATGAAAGGCATTTAATGTTTCCAGTTTTGAAATAAATTCCTCTTACCACATGTACTTTGCTCATAATGTTTATGTTGTTTTGAGTTGTTCATTAATTGGTGCAACAAGTATTTAATTGATTAAAGATAGTGAACAAACATACATATGGAATCCACAAATCAAACTGTAAATGGAAGAGGTTTGAGCACCTTCAACAAGATCATTGTGAGGTTTGCATGTTTCAGTTTTCTATGCAAGATTGAAGGTTAAAGCCATTTACAACTGTTTCATTCAATTAAAAAATGCATGAAGAGTAGCATGGAGATTGTATTTTCTATCAAGATGGAGCTACAGAATGCAGCCTCTCTCTATAGGAATAGTTTCAAGCATAACAAAGCAATCAATTGTTGACATATACATGTTTCCATTTGAGTGACATATCAACTTGCATCATTACTTAAATTTTCTGAGTGAAGGAAATTTTACAATTTGAAAGTGAAAAAGAAAAGCTACAGGAACATATACACAAAATGAAAAACATTGTTTCTTTTCAAAATAGTAAAATGATGTTCAAATATAGAGGTAAATGTGATGGTTTCAAAGCTTAGGAAATAGTGAAGCAAAGTTCTCCTTTTATCAAGATTTTCATTGTTTGTTTTGAAGCAAGTTTGAATCAAGCTCGGTTCAAGCTCTTTTACACAAGCAAAGATGTAAGATAAGTGAAATAAAATACATTATGAGTTCTTATGGTCGTGGCCTGTGAACATGTTTTTCTTCATCAAATATTAAAACCCACTTGAGTTTGCATCAAAAATCACAAATGTAAATAGTCAAAAGTAAGTGAAGTGCAAGAGAGAGGTCACGGCTTGAGGGTAGCCTAAGGGTACATAGAGATCCATTTTTTTTCTCTATCAATGAAACCCATTGATACCTGGGGTGTGAAATGCAAGGGAGGAAGCAAGCATTTAACCTTGAATTTATTGGAGCTCAAATAAGGGCATATGTTTGTAGAGGAAAAAAAAATGATATGGGAATCAATAAATGGAGGGTTTACCTCATATTTTTTTGTCATTTTTCATAGAGAAGTGCTTTCCCAAGCTCGAGCTAGCACCAACAATGGTTGTTTCAAAATGCAAGCAAGGCATTGACAGAAGAAAGCAAAACAAAAATACATCAAAAGCATATTCATGGCTATGGCCAAGAGGTTTCAAAAAACCCTTCAAAATGAAGTCAATATACCACAAAATGAACAAAATACAACTTACCATCAAGTTATTGGGAAGATTCGACAAAATAGCAGGGTAAGTAGCCCAAAATGGTGAAGTTCAATCCTTCAAACTCCAAGTCTCCTTGTGGAGCTGGTGTAAAGTGTTTTTCTTCAAAAAATTGAAGTGCAAATAATGTGAAAGAAGTGGAGTTGGGATGTCTTTGATTTTATGGTTTTCTTTTTTCACCCTAATTCGTCTCATTCTTTTCAAATATTATGCCTTGTTTAATTTGACCTCATTCTTTACATGCCTAGGTTGACCCTTTTAGGGTTCATTTTTTATATCATTTGCCTAGGTCTTTGGGTTAGGCATTTAATTGGTATTTCAAAGTCTAAAATTCCTTAGGGTATTTTATTTATTTTAATGCCTATGCCTTAAGAAAAATCAAATATTGGTATGCTTAGTTTTTATTGATTTTATAGAAATCAATAGTAGATGTCTATCCAATATTTTTATGATTTTGTTTAGGAGAAAAATCAATTGTAATTGGAGTATTGAAGTTGTTATTTTTTTCAAAGATTTCCTAAAAATCTTAATTGCAAAAATCAGGATATGATAAGTTTGATTTTTGTAATAAAACTGTGAATCATGTAAATCAGTATTTAAAGCAATATCTTATAAATTGCTTTTAAATATTTGATATTTATGCAGTTAATCGGTGACCAAGATCTTTTAAGATTTTATTTTCTTCCTAGGCGAGATCAGAAAAGGATAGCTAAACTGGGTTTTTTTTTTCTAGTTTTAAAGAAAATTGAGTCAAATTTTGAGGCTTTATTGGGTGGACATCTTGGAAGGAGAAAGTTTCTACGTTTCTCATGCAGTTTAGTGCATTTTGGGGGGTTTTTTTCTCATCTTTTCTCTTGAGCTCAGAAATGGATTGGGATGGCTTTTTGGAGAGATTTTCACTCAGTTTTTTCAATTCTCATAGTGGGGAATCTTATGATACATATTTTGGAGAGAACTTAGTTTTTCTTTAAGTTCAGTTCAGATATCGAGTTCTTTCTCTTACACACATTTTGAGAGCTTTTAAACTTCTTTGTAATCATATTTTGAGAATTTTCACTCCTTCATTCAATAAAATAGCATAGTTTCATTCCTCGCTTCTTGTCTATGCTTTGCAATAGTAACTTGATGTGTTTTGTGATTCAATTTGTTGAATCCTTTTCGTGTCTTATTGTTGTAAAGTGGTTTGTAGGAGTTACATTTTGATTTAGGTTGTTCCTTGTGTTTACATTGAACCTTTGCACAAATTACTTTTGGGTCATTTGTGTTGTGAGATTGTGAGAATCAAGTTTTAAAGAGGTGTTGAGAGTGGGTTATTGTCAAATTCTTCTTTATGTTGGTTAATCATTTTAGGTGATAGGATTTCAATTATAAATTTTACCTTCTAACTCTTTTCTTCAGAAGTCAGTAGAGTAGGTGATTATCAATGAGGAAGCCAACCTTCTCCAAAGATTCGTTCTCACAATGAGTTACCCAAAACTTGAGAATGTTTCCATGTTTCAATAGATTGTTGAATCTTCATGTTCAGTAGGGTACACATCTTATTGATAACAACTACATTCTAGAGAGCTATGGACTATGATTTTTGAGAATTGATATGAAAATGCATCATTATTTACATGGATGAACTTACAACATTTTCTAAAGACATAAGAGATCACGTTTGAGATCTCAGAGTGATACTGTAGAAATGTGAAACTTATGGAGTTTCATTAAATCCTAAAAAGTGTATTTTTGGGGTGACTAAAGGAAAGTTACTTGGACATATCATTTCTGAACATGGTATTTCAATTGGTCTAGACAAAGTGAATGCACTACTCAAGTTACAACCCCTAGGAAGAAGAAAAAAATTGAAGCCATATTTTGGTAAGATTAATTTTGTTCAAAAACTTATTATAGGATTCGCTGAAATAGTGAAGCCAATCAATGACATGTTAAAGAAATATGCCAAAATCGAGTGGACGAATGAACTTAAAATCACCTTTGAGACTATAAAGACTGCAATCACAGAAGCACTAGTATTGGTAAGTCAAGACTATGTTAAACCTTTTCATATTTACTCATTTGCTTTTGGTCACACTTGTGCAGTAGTATTAACACAGAAAGGTGAAAATAAAGAAGAAAAATCAATTGCTTTTATGAGTGCTCCATTCAAGGAAGTAGAATTGAGATACACAAATATTGAGAAACATGCCTTTTCTTTGGTCAAAGTTGTACAAAAGTTTAGACATTACATCCTCAGAAGTATACTTAAAGCCATTGTCCTAGATTCAGCTATTAAAATGTTGTTAACATAGAGTGAGCTGAAAGAAAAGAGAGCTAAATGGGTCACTATTTTACAAGAATATGATTTAGACATCATACCCATGAGGTTGGTCTAAGGAAAAGCTTTGGTCAAATCTATTACGGAAATAGATCCACAAATATCAAGCCAACAATACACATTGGATGGAAAGGATCAAGAAGATTGGTATTCAGACATTTGGCATTATTTGGTCAATCATACTTACCCTGACCATATGCAAAGGAATCAAAGGATAGCCCTCAAGATAAAATCATAGAGTTACATGATTAAGGCAGGAACTCTATTCAAAAGAAATCATGAAGGAATCTATTTAATATGTTTAAATAGAACAAAAGTTGATAAAGTGTTGCAGGAACTACATGATAAATTTGGGACAACTCATGGAGCACCTCTAGTTGTTGCACACCTTATTTTAAGAGCAGGCTACTATTGGCCCACAATTTTTAAAGATACTTATGAACATATCAAACATTTTTATACATGTCAAACAACATTAGATAAAAGGAATATTCAATGCTCAACCACTACAATTGGTGATGGAGATGCGTTCATTTTCACAATGGGGATTAGACTTTATTAGAACTATCAATAATCCATCTTTCACTGGTCATAGATTTATATTGACTGATACAGACTATTGTACCAGATGGATAGAGGCATGCCCTAGTAAGCAATGCACTACAGACATGGTCATAAAATTCTTGGAAGAAAACATTATCACTAGGTTTGGAACACCATATGCATTGGTATGTGATAATGGCCCTGCTTTTGCTTCATAGAAATTTTCTAATTGGGCATTTGAATATAGCATAACACTAAAATTTTCATCTAATTACTATCCATAAGGAAATGGATTAGTGGAATCATCGAATAAAAATTTGTTGGATATAATTAGAAAATTGATTGAAAAGAACCCTAGGGAATGGCATTCTTTGTTAAAATTCACCCTTTGGGTAGATCGTACTAGGATGAAAGATTCATTAGAGAATTATCATTATCATTTAGTCTATGGGGTAGATCCTATACTACAAATAAACTTAAAAATCCCTACATGACAGTTTGCACATGAATATATTGGATTAGATGATCAAATAGAAGCCAGATTGTTGCAATTGATGTACTTAGATGAAAAACATACTCGAGCTATAGATCATTTTGCTAAACATCAATCTATAGTGAAAAGATGGTTTGATAAGAGAGCTATATTAAAGACCTTCATAATATCCAATTTGGCCATGTATTGGAACAAATCTCATGAACGTAAAAGTGAACATGGTAAGTTGGACAAATTATGGACAGGCCCATACCAAATTTTTGAAACCTTGGGTGATAGTACTTATAGATTAAAGTCTTTGACTAGTGAATATATCCCAATGCCTATGAATGGGAAGTTCTTAAAGCATTAGTTCCAGTCATAACTAAATAGTTCTGTAAATAGTTTTGTAAATAGTTTTTGTACATAGTTTATTTTTTCGTAGATGGTTTTGTTTGTTTTTTGTTGTTTTGTTTTTTTTGTTTCTTTTTCATTTTTTTGGGGTGTCATGTCATTTTATTTTACATTAATTTGCAACCTTTGAAGGTCTACAAGTCAATAGAACGTCAACTCCAAAATTTTAATCTACATTTTGACTAGAAATAGTTTTCCATTTATAAATTGTTCGAGAATTATTCAATTTTATATACTCTAATTAGCATAAATTATTCAGTTGATGTTGAGCTATAAATGCCTACATTTAAAACCATTCTATTGAAATTTGGGATAGCAGTTTTTTGCATTAATTGAAAAATCAAAAGACTACCTTTACTATCACTATAATTCCCAACTTAATAGCGGGCTTCAATGCTTGCAAGCCGATACAAGAGATATTATTGCAATATCAAAAGTTAAAAATGAGCTATCATTGCCATATCTAAATAAAAAAAGAGAGATACCAACTCATTAGGCCATCCAAATAACTCTACTGGGGCTATGGATGCCTGACCGATAGTAGATCTATGTTTGGGGAATTACGAAGATAACCTTGTCGAGGCTATGGATGCTTGACTGGCAGCAAGGCTCTATCCCTGGTTGGCTTAAAATGAATTGTCATATTATGTAGGTTAATGCAAATAGTTTCTATTTCTAAGTTTACTATAGTGGAAATAATCAATTGCACACACGTGAGCTCAGTAATACTTAATTTTGCATGCTAACTGAAGTAAAATTTGAATATGGAATAAGGATCCCATGATTTATAATTGGAATACTAAAGAAAGTTGGAACATTGATGTTAGATCTAGAATTGACTTTCTATTGTTTTGTTTTTTTTGTTGGTTGCTAGTTGTTGTGTGGTCTCACAACACACCCCATTTTTCCCCTTGGAAAAATGTGGACCCCCTCTTTTTCTTTTCTTTTCCTTGCTCTTTTGTTTTGTTTTCACTTGTTTTTGTGTTGTTTTGATGCCTAGTCGGTTGGTAGTTTCCTCTCTCATTTTCACTTGGCCTTTTTGTTGCCATATCCTTTTGTTTCTTGATTTTGGTGTTTCAGTATGCTCTTAATGTTTAGTCTGTTACCAGAAACTAGAATCCTAGAGTCCTACATTTGAGTGAAAATAAATTGTATCTTCATAAGATTCTAACTCTGCTCAGTATTTCATTGATCAAAATTTTAATCCCAATAATTTCCTCTTTTACTGGATTCTAGTTTTTTATTGTTTCTTTCTAAAAATCGGAAACCAAAGAGTATGCTTTGAAATTGTATTAAATTTATCTTTTAGACTCATTTTTTGGTCTTTTCTTTTGTTCTAGTTTTCTCTTTCCTCAAAAAGTATTTCCTAGATCCCAGTGTTGTTTGCTCTTTTTAGAAGCAATATTGGAAAGCTTTAATCCTAGTGATCACCAATCAATCACATATCTTTAATGACATATACCTTTCAAAGAACCAACGTGACATTTGATTTCCATATATAATCACCACACCTTCTTTCTTCTCAAATAACAAGTCAGCACATAAATCTAGGTGTTCGTGATTTGGACCATAATCCGTAATGATTGCACCTTTATTCAAGGAATTAATGAAAAATAACAGGTAATTAATGAAGGTGGTGAACTACCTATGTACTTGACACCACCTCAAGCATGCAATTGCTTTTACAACACTCCACTTTACGTCATATTGCAAATTTGCTAAGGACATTGAGTTAACAAAATGACATTGGCGTGCAAAGAGAGGTAAAATTTCAAGAAACTAAGATGTAGCTACCAAGGGTTTTGAAGTTGCATTCTGAAGAGTCACCATTATTAACCAAAACCAGGTATATTTTGAATAATTGATACTTTGTTAAGTGTTTCTCAGGCTAAAAATCTTGATGATGGTATTTCCGATTCTTAAATTGAAATGTTAATTATTCTCTGAGTTGTTAAATTTAATCGAAAATGAATTGAAAATTTTATGAAATTTAAGTTTTGGTTAAATCTAACCCTCACTCGCACAAAAGACACACATTCTGAAAATTGCAGAGCACATTATATAGAAAATGAGTACTTTTGATGCAAGGGCAGAAGATGAATTCAAGTATTGCAGTTCACAAGAAGTACCCATCAACGTAGCGATTACAGACACCCACATGGGATGGTCTTCTGACATTGAAATTTGTTCACGATTATTACAAGAGAATATTTCTCAATGTACCAAGAGTGTTGTGGCAAATGGGTTACTTCCTGTAGGAGGGTTTCTGCCAGCAATGGAATCTCCTGAATTAGTTATGCAATGTATAAATCATTACAACCCAACCAAGATGTTTGTTGAGAAAGAATGAAGATTTTATGTAGACCTATCTCATAGAGGAATCATATACACATTTGGTCTCCCCATTTACACACAAATGTTCAATGTCAACCTGAAGACCAAGACCAAGACATATCAGAGCGTTGGGGAGTGTAATAGAGAAATTATGAGCACCCAATGGTGCCAATAGCCAATTACACAATATACCAACATAATTTAGAGGTCTATGTTTAAACAAGAAATGAAATACATTATAACTTTGCTGAGCAGAGTAGCTAGTTTAAGAGATGCAAGAAAATTTGAATCCTGGATGTTCGTGATAATATCCTGCATGATAGATGGTCTTGTGGAGCTGCATTGGGGAAAATTGATAAGTGACTGACTACATGAACAAATTACTACATTCCCAAAAACTAGATGCTTCTACATGCCATCATATGTCATTTACTCCTATGCTATGAGAGCCAATAAACAAGAGTTGAAACAAATTGGTACTCTGGGCACCAAAGTTGGCAACAATTTGATATATGGACATCTACCCCAGATTACCGTCCATGTGTATAAAGATGATTACATGAAATTTAATGATTTATTCTCCATGAAATTGGTGAGAACAATGGAAGGTGATAAAGCTAAGAGATTATCCCTAGAAGCATAAAGTGTCATTTGACCTATAGGAGGCTATTACATACAGTTCCCAACTTACTCCTACATTAAAGTGGAGGGGTTTGATGGAAACCCATTCAAGCTACCCAAGTATCCTATAGATAAAATTATTTTATTGGAATTAGTGAGACAATTAAAACCATCTCAGGCTCTTTATAGCCATGCTCGCAAAAAGGCCTCTTTCAAATTTCCCATTACAATAGAAAATTATAAGTGTAGTGCAATTAGAGTGACTGATTTGTGTGAAGAAGAACTAAGGACCTACCATTTTGAAGTGTTCCCTCTCTAGAGAGTGTATTATGATATTGAAGGAAATATTGCTAAAAATATAGTTGGTTTTCATGCTCATGTTCCTCATTTAGAATATTATTGGATTAACTATGAAGACAAGCACGTGGTAAGAAGAAGAAAATATGAAAGAATGACTTTAAGATTTTCTTTGATGCTCAAGATTTATGACATCCCAAACCAATTGGGAGAAGATGATGGTCAGGTGTTGAATCAATTTTACAATGATGATAGGGTATATGATGAACCCATTCCTAACCCAGGTGTTGATGATAAAGATATGGCATCAATTGATGACTTTACTAGACCAATCTTAAGGTATAATCAACACTAGATTGATTATTTTTGCAAAGGTTTGTGAGGAAGAGGAATTGAACCCATCTTCTGAGAAGAAAAAATAAGGAAACAAAGAGATGAAACTGCTTTTGAAAGTAGAAATCCTACCAAGAAGAAAAGAAAGACTAGTAAGGTGACTCTAGGTGTTAGAATTAAAGAAAGAATCCCTGAAACTACAAGACAAGAAGTTCCAATAAAATCATCTGATAAATAGAAAGATGCAGAGACAAGTAAAGATAAATCAAAAGTAAGACCTAAAGGTGCATTTTCCTCTACAGCTAAACCAAGAACAAGAGTAATTATTGATAAAGGAATAGGACCAATAGAGAATGTTGGTGCACAAACCAGGTCTACATCTCAAAGGGCTGCAACATTATTCACCTCCCCCCCTTTTATTAATATGGCTAGAATGAAACAAGCACTGGGAGGGACTCCTATAGCTCTAGAGGAAATTTTTGAAGAAGATGAAGCTAGAATTAAACAACAGATGGAAAAATGGGGTGCTATGTGGGATAAAACGAAAGAAAATAAGTCTAAAGAAAAACCCATGGTACACTCGGTGATAGAAGAAATTCAAGATACAAATCCTAACCCCATAAATGTTGAAGAAGAAGAGTTTATTCAAGGAGTGCTCACCTCAGAGGTAGGAAACCTCAGTGTACTTCAAATGGAAATAGGGGAAAATGCATAGTAGAATCCTATTGATGAAAGAATTGTTGAAGATACTCTTGATTCCCAGCCTTCACTTGGGAATGTGCAAAATGTTAATAAAAACTCACAGGTCTTTGAAGAATCAAAGAAAGGCCATGTTGAAACTAAAATTCTAGAAGAAGAAGTTACACAGTTTGCAGGAGATGAAAATGAAAATAGAGAGAATCTTGGTGTAGCAGTGAATGAAGAAGATAATGTTCAAAGAGATGAAGAAAATGTGGCAAGCCAAAGAGAAGAAGTTCCTAAAATAAGTGGTAAATAGGACAAAGAAATGTTATAGAGGTATGACAAGATGATGATACACCTAATTGGTTAATCGGGGAATTAGCTTCTCCAATGGAAGTGGAAGTATACCTCTAAATCTTAATAATTTTATACAAGAAGTAGGTACTCCTAAACCTAGGCATAGAGAAAAGAAAAAGCATGTCATACAGAGGAATGTAGATGTAAATAGAAATATTCAAATAGCCACTCTAATAGCTGATAAGGAAAAACATGAGATAACACCTAAGTATTATAAGATCACAAGTATTAATATTGGACACTCATCTTGACAGCAAGAATTAGATGAAATAAAAGTAAACTTAAATGCTATTGTTGCCAAAGTACGAAAATATAAACAGAAGAAAAGAGAATTGAAAGAACGGGTTGCTACCTTGGAACACTTTATTAAGTCATTGAATTTATCTGGTTGAGAACAAGCTAAATTGCCTCAACATTCGATGTTGATGTCACAAGAGCAAGTAGATGTAATTGTTGCAGTTCGTCATAAAATGAATATGTTCAAAGAATGGATTGAATACTGGGTGAAGCAAGGAGAAGAATTTATTATAGATGCAATAAGAAAGTACAAGGAAGCATGCCATCATTCAGAGAAATTGAAAATATTTGAAGATGAATGTAGGTTTCACCAGGAGCAGGTCATTGATGAAAGGCGAAACATTGAAATTCTCATGCAGTTAAGCATCCAAGAGTTAATAAAAAATAATGTAATATCAGGACATCAAATTTCATTGCCAGGAAAGTGGAAGAAACAGCTGAAATGGGAAGGTGACATGTTAATACAATGTATTGAAGGATTTGAAAGAGTCACCATCGAGTGCAGAAGTTTGATAGGTGAAAATTAAGAATTTATTGAAATATTGACACATGAAGGTTTTGATCCCCAAACATTAGGACAAGAGGGAAAGGAAGCCAAAGATTTTGAGGAATGGATAGAAAGGATAAATAGAGATTCTATTCAATTGTTGATGCATGAGGTCATTTACAAAATAATACAGTGCATAAATGTTATAGCCAAGTATGAAGCAAACAAAGCACAAAAAAATGATACCATACTTCGAGTAACTGAAGAATATATTAGGCTCAAGCTCACTTGGAGATCAATACGAATAATTTCAAAAGAGCGCATGCATCAAATATTAAGAGCTTTCTAAGAATATCAACTAAAGAAAGAAGGAAGAGTCCTAGAGCCCGAGTCATAAGCAAAAGAGAAAGAATTGGATATTGGATACCGAAAGTATGATGAAGTTTATTTTGGTTTCAATTTTAAATTTGTAGGATAATCCTGATCCTGGTAGATGTTCCTCATTCCAGTACTTTGGAAGGAAGCTGGTAGCCTTGATTGATACAAATTGTTTGTGTTGAAGTATGAAGAGAAGTGTTGTTGTGGATGAAGTCAAAGCTTTGACTATTCTAGAATGTTCTTGATAACAGTTGGCAGATGCCACGTGCCACATTTTAATTTGTTATTTTTGATTCTCTAAAAAAAATTAAGTTGAACTTTTGGGGCTTGTTTCTATAAAAGGCCATCTCCTCCCACATTTTTATTTTAATTTCAAACTTTGTGGATGTCGGATGAGTATAATTTTTTTAAATTTTTGTTCTTTTTTCCTATTTTTTGAACCATTCCAGTGTAAAAATTTGTATCCACGTAGACATTAATTGATATAAGAGCTTTATGGATAGCTACCTATCTCAGTATCTTTTGTAGTTGGTTTTGTAAGTTCAGTCGAACAAGATTGTATGTTGCACCATTTAAGGGTGCATATAGAACCTACTTAGTGTCCATAAATGAAACCCTCTCTTTAAAAGATTGCATCATTTTATACGTAGCTATGAAGCAATCTGGTGAAATATAAAGCAATTTTCTTTGTTTTGATTAATTATTTGGGGAATCCATGGAGAATAACTAAGAGAAACTTTTATTTTTCAATATTTTTCATACTTTGTTTTAGAATAGATGTTTAATATTTGAAAATGTTCCAAAAATATATAAATGAATGGAAATAATTTGTTGAAAATCTTTTATTTTCCATGAAGTTTCTGAATGGTTAATGCTAAATCTACTTAAGTGATAGCAAAGAATTTGTGATGTTCATGAAATATTATTTTGAATCTTTCAATTTCATGATGTTATTCAATGAATGAAGTGAAATTTTAGGTGAAATGTTTACATTTTAAGCAAAGCTAGAAATAACCACAGTCCCTTTGAGATTGACAACAAATATCACATCATTACCTAAGAGCGACCCTAGTTCAACCAAGACCTAGTTATCAAAGACTTAGTATTGAACAAAAGCTAATATTTGTCTTATGAATGCAAAATTTTCCCTTAGGTTGTGTTTGTTCCATATCTTTCAAGAAGGATAGGCTCTTTGTGGTCTTGTCTGTGGAGATTTTATTCAATTTGTTTACTGTGAGTAAAACTGTCGTCAACACAACTTTTGGGTTGGTATGCAACTTTGGATCAAAGATATCATATATGGAATCCTTGAACACCTTTGGATCAATGTTGTCTCCCAACGTTACACTTCTAGTATGGGGCAAGTCTTGTTCTTCTATCATTGGTTCATTTGCAAATGAGATATCCGCAAATATGTCAACATATGTTGGCTAGAAGAAAGCACCCCTACTAGAGGATGATGCTTCGACAACCATTATCATATTTTTTTGAAAAGTTTCTACAACACTTGATTTTGGACTTAGAGAATTTTACTTCTACGACAAGCCCACACTTATAAACTTTTTTCCTTGGTAATAAATTTTACTCGTGTTTTAAGGAGTGAATGCATGGCCACCAATACTAGCCTTTGGAGTACTGCCAGTGATGCCAGTGAAGGGTAATACGTGTGGTATAAATGCTTTCATTCTTGGGAAATGTAACCTCTACCAGGGAAGGGAATTTTAGTACATTCCTTGCTCAGTTTTTGGTGAAGGACAACCTTGAGAAATGGGAGACATAATTAGAAGGGATGTATTTATTAATTATGCAAGAAGTGGTTTTTAATGATGGTGTTTTCAAGTGATGAAGTTGGCTAATGATCACAAAGATGATGAAAACATGGCAATATTCCATATACCTATTTATTGATAACATCACTTGAATTAAATTTCAAACTCCTACGAAATCCTTGTTGTACGATTTTCCTTAAGCTCTCGTCACCAACTTGCATTTCTCATTGTCATTACGATAAGGAAAAATGTTTTCCATTTACATAATTTCTATTTCACATTTTTCTATAAATAGAGTATTACCTTCACATAAATAGTCATTAAGTTTGAAATCCTTTTTTGTTCTTTCTTTTTCTCTTAGAGAAAAATGGGTACTCCAATTAGACTTTTGAGTCAGAAGTTGCAGGCCTCTGTTATCAAAGAAATATTCAATGACAGAATTAAGTGCCTCTTGCGAGCCAAAAACCACTTGTCCATTATCACATTCAAGTGGGTATTAGGGAAATGTCATAGACCTGAACCAACATTATTGCAATACAAACATCATCTCCCAGTTTGTTGCATCTCTATTAGACCTGGACATCACAAGCCATGGATAGTAGAACTTTTCCAAACCATATTTTTCCTGATGTACTTAGGAGGACTCAAGGAGATCATTGATGTGGCTATTCCTAGTGTCAAAATCCCTTCTACAATGGATTTGCATTGACACATTGATAATGTGGAGGTGGTGTTGTGGCCGCCTCTTCTCTCAAAATTTTTGATGACTCTTTTCCAACACCATCAATGAGTGATTCCTACCAACTCTTACCTTAATCTTCGTATCAACAATATTGAGACAATCTATGGTATGGAGTGGATTACTACTTCTGAGTAGTTGGTCTATAATCCTAGTGGAGAAATGGTACATGTTGATGACTAACATATGGGAAGCTTTCCATGGACATGTGAAATGAAAGTTTTATCACAGTATTGTCTTGAGAAACTATGTTTTGCTTGTTGTGAACTGGAGGTTGGGAGTTCATGCCTTTTTGTTCCATTACCTTAAATTTTTTGATGAATGATCGATGAATATGCTTTTTCACCATTTTTGAGAAGAAGAATTTTGTACTTTTCCCCCTTGAGCTCATGAGCTCCAGTAAAATATAGGCCTTCATGCCCTAACTATACATAATATTTTGGCATATAAATACAATATAGCTTTTCTCTATTTTAGCTCTTGTCTTATTTGCAAAACCTTTTTACAATTTTTTTTACATATGGTACATAAAGTGAATTTTTTTAAAGAACTATGAGCTTTTAATTGAATAATTTCAAGTGAATATCATTCACTGACATTCCCATAACATTTCCATCCAAATATTCAAAATCATACACATTGTTGGAATTGCATTTAGAAATATGAAAGGGACCCTTCCACAAGGAATCAAATTTGGTGTGTTGGCCTGGTTTCGTAGTCCACTCATCAAATTTTTGCACAAGACTCCCCTCCCTAAAACCTTTGTTGGAGATATTTTTGTCAAACCATCATTTGACTACCTATTGATGTTTTATCATGGCATTGAACACCTTTTCTCTTTTCTCTTCAAGGTTTAGTAGCTCAGTAAGCCTCACTTCCATCTCGCTGCTTTCTTTGACCTCTAAAGACTTTAGCAATTGTAGTATTGGTATCTCCATTGTTTTAGGTAGGACTACTTCCTTCCCGTATATCAACTCATAAGGAGAGGCCTTTAGAATTTACTTAGGAGTAATGCAGTCTACCCATAAGGCTGCTCATAGATGCTTGTGCCATTCCTTTAGATGCTCTGATCTGATGCATTTGATCAACCTAATCATGTTCTTGTTGGTGGATTCTTCCAGTTTGTTCCCCTACGGGTAATAGTTTGATGAAGTCAGAAATCTCGGACCCCACAAAGGCTCATGCGTTGTCTAAAATAATGGTCTTTGCCACCAGCTCCTCTGGGAAGCTAGTGATCTTAGCTTAAGTGGCATTTTTCAAAGGGGCTACCTCCATCCACCTGGTGAAATAATCAGTGGCTATTAAGATCCATTTGTAACTCGAGCTAGCTATGGGATTGATCATCCCAATAAAATCTAACCCCCACTATGTGAAGGGCTCCTCGATCACAATCGAGTTTAGGGGCATTGCAAAGTTCTTTCACATGCCAACAAAATATTGGCACTAAGTGAAATTTCTTACTACATGGTGATCGTTAGAGAACAATATGGGCTAGTAGTATCTTTCCCACATGATTTCTAAGGTAGTAAGCTTGGTGGATAAATTTCCACCTTTTGGGCTACTACAAAATTCAATCAAGATTCTATCTGCTTGAAATTTATCCATGCAATGAAGAACTCTGTCGTAATTTATTTCAAATAGAATTTCATTAACAAGTACATATTCGACCCCTTGAAGCCTATAGTATCTTATTTTGTGTGTCAAAACATCAGGTGGGTATCAATGATTTGCTTGAATCTCATCCAATCAACCACCTAGGACTCATCTAACTTAAATTGATTTGTATTTAGACCTAGTCAACCTCCTCTTCTTCCTTGGGGTTGAGCTCTTGAGTGAGATACTCGCATAAGCCTCTTCCTTTGACCAACTTTGTTGATTGAATGTCAACATCATACTCTAGGATCTTAGTGATTTCACCTTCTATGATGTACTCCCTCACACTAGGATGACAAGGACTACAATTTTACTAGCCGAAACCAAATGTTAGGACTTTTTGAGGCTTTTGATAATGGAAAAGGCCTACTTCTATACAAAATTATATCTAGTTTCATACGACTTCAAGGTCCTTGAATGGAAAGTGATGGGGTGTTCTCTGCTTCCCTCCTTATCCTTTTATGTGAGTATAAAGGTTATGTTGTGTTGGACACTATAAGCATACAGTAAAATTTATTTTAAAAAATCTAGCTTGGCTAACACCAAAGGTGTGGAGATGGATACCTTGATCTTTTCAAAGGAAATTTTTCCTTCCTAAGTCCATTTGAATGCTAAGAATTTCTTTAACATTAACATGATAGGTATCACAATGCTACAAAATCTAAAATGAATCGACTAATGAAGTTAATCTTCCCCAAGAAAGACTGCAATCCCTTTTGATTAATAGGTAGTAGTAGTTCTATTATAGCCTTCACCCTTTCAGGATCAATGGCTATCCCTTCTTTGGATACCACAAAGCCAAGAAATTTTCCTTGTGATACTACAAAGACACATTGCTTGGGATTTTAAGAAATCCCAAACTATTGCAACTTCTATAAAACCATTTCCAGGTGATCAAAATTATCACCCTTGTATTTTTATAATATGGTTAGGTCATGTAAATATATGAGAATGATCTTGTTGATCAAACCCCCAAAGGCGATGTCCATCGCACGTTGAAAAGTGGCACCCACATTTGAGAGGCCAAAAGGAATTTTCACATATGTGAACATTCCCCATTTGGTGGTGAACGTCATATTGTTTTGATCCTCTTCTTTCACATAGACTTGATTGTAGCCCAAAAAAACATCAAGTAATGAGAACATTTTTGACCCCACTATGGTTTGTAAAATTTTCTCCATTGAAGGAAAAGGGTAGTGATCTTTTAATGAGGCTTTTTTCAAGTCCCAAAAATCTACAAAAAGTTGAATCTCACCATTCTTTTTTCAGACTGGGACCAGATTAGACACCTAAGTGTAGCGCTTAATTGGGTATATAATCTTCAACTTGATCGACTTTGTAAGCTCTTGTGCCATTAGGGCTTCCACCTTTGAGTTGACCAACCTTTGCTTTTTTAGGATGGGCTTGGATCCCTCAACCAAGTCAATAGTGTGCTAGATTATGCTAGGATCATATCCTTTGAGATCATCGTAGGTCTAGGCCATGACTCCATTGTACATAGTGTATAACGATATCAACTTCTCTTTATCATTCTATGACACATTCCTCCCAACTTTGATCTTCCTTCCATCTCCGACGTTGAGGTCTTCCTAGTCCTCCTTGTTGGCCATGAACCTTCATTTATTGTTTCTTTCATCTTCACAGTCAAAGAGGTTCTCTAGAGTGATTAGACCTCATAGGAGCTTACTACTTTTGAGTTGGATCATTTGCTCCCTGCCAACCTCTTTAGATCTAGGTTGTGCTTGATCAGAAAACTCCCTTGACTATCATAGAAAAGTGGAAATTTGGGAATTGTTGTGTGGTATCACAACACGCCCCATTTTTCCCCTTGGGAAAATGTGGACCCCCCTTTTTCTTTTATTTTACCTTTTTGTTTTTTTAATTTTTGCTTGCTTCGACATTGTTTTGATGCTCGATTGGTTGTTGGTTTTTCTCTCTAATTTTCACTTGGCCTCTTTGTATTATAACCTTTTGTTTTCCTAGTTTTGGTGTTTTGGTATGTTCTTAATGTTTAGTTTGTTACCAGAAACTAGAATCCTAGAATCCTGCGTTGAGCCAAAAGATTTTGTATCTTCAAAAGATTCTAGCTTTGCCTAGTATTTCATTGATCAAATTTTCTAATCCCAGTAATCTCCTCTTTTACCAGAGTCTAGTGCTTTATTGTTTCTTTGATGTAAAAGTCAGAAATCAGAAAGTTTGCTTTGAAATTTCATCAAGTTTATTTTTTAGTTTTGGTTTCTGGTCTTTCTCTTGTTATGGTTTTCTCTTTCCTAGAAAGTATTTCCTGGATCCCGATGTTGTTTGATACTTTTGAAAGCAATACCACAAGCCTCAACCCCAGTGATCATCAATCAATCACATATATTTAATGACATATACCTTGCAAAAAATTAGTGTGACATATAATTTCCACCTATAATCACCGTGTCGTCTTTCTTCTCAAATAGCGATCCAGCACATAAATCTAGGTGTTCGTGATTTGAAGCATAATCTGTAATGATTACACATTTATTCTAGGAATTAATGCGAAATAACAAGTAATTAATGAAGGTGGAGAACTACCTATGTACTTGGCACCACATCAAACATGTAATTTCTTTTACAACACTCTACTTTGCATCATATTGCAAATTTTCTAAAGACATTGAATTCACAAAGCAACATTGGCGCACAAAGAGAGGTAAAATTTTGAGAAACTAAGTTGTAGCTACCAAGGGTTTTGAAGTTTCATCTTGAAGAATCACCATTTTTAACCAGAACTAGGTATGTTCCAAATAACCGATACTTTGATAAGAGTTTCTCAAGCTAGAAAATTGTGATAATGGTATTTTCTCATTTTGAAATTGAAATGTTAATTTTTCTTTGAGTTGTTAAATTTAATCAAAAAATGAATTGAAAATTTTATGAAATGTAAGTTTTGGTTAAATTTAACCCTAACTAGCACACAAGACAAATATTCTAAAAATTGCAGAGCACATTATATCCAAAATGAGCACTTCTGATGCAAGAGTAGAAGATGAATTCAAGTAATGCAATTCACAAGCAGTACCCATTAATGTAGTGGTTACGAATACCCACATGGAATGATCTTCCGACATTGAAATCAGTTCATGGCTGTTGCACGAAAATGCTACCCAATGTACCAAAAATGTCGTATCAAATGGGTTACTTCCTTTAGGAGGGTTTCTGCTAACAATGGAAGCTCCTAAATTAATTATGCAACGCATAAACTATTACAACCCAACCAAAAGGATTGTTGAGAAAGAGGGAATACTTTATGCAAAATTGTCTCAAAAAGGAATCATTTATACATTTGGTCTCCCATCCTACACACAGATGTGCAATGTCGACCTAAAAGCCAAGGCCAAGACATATCAAATTGTTGAGGAGCATAATAGAGAAATTATGAGTACCCAATGGTGCCAACAACCAATCACACTACAAACCAAGGTAATTCAGAGGTCTATGTATAAACAAGAAATGCAAGACATTATAACTTTGTTGAGAAAAGTAGCTGGTTTGAGAGATGCAAGCAAATTTGAACCCTGGATGTTCGTGATAATATCATGCATGATAGAAGGTCCAGTGAAGTTGCATTGGGGAAAATTGATAAGTGATAGACTATATGAACAAATTACTACATTACCCAAAACCAGATGCTTCTACATGTCATCATATGTTATTTAGTCATGTGCTATGAGAGCTAGTAAACAAGGATTAAAACAGATTGGTACTATGGGAACACAAGTTGGCAATAGTTTGATATATGCACATTTACCCCAAATCATTGTTCAAGGGTATAAAGATGATTACAGAAAATTTAATGATTTGTTCTCCATGAAACTAGTGAGGACAATGGAAGGTGATAAATCTAAGAGACTATCCTTGGAAGCACAAAGTGTCATTCGGCCTTTGGGAGGCTGGTACATACAGTTCCCAACTTACTCCTACATTAGAGTGTAGGGATTTGATGGACACCCATTCATGCTGCCCAGGTATCCTACAGATAAAATTATTTTTCTTTGAATTAGTGAGATAGTTAAAACCATCTTAGGCTCTTTATAGCCATGGTCACAAAAAGGCCTCTTTTAAATTTCCCATCACAATAGTAAATTACAAGTGTACTACAATTAGAGTAACTGATTTATGTGAGGAAGAACTAAGGACCTACCATTTTCAAGAATTTCCACTCCAGAGAGTGTACTATGATATTGAAGGAAATAATGCTAAAAATATAGTTGGTTTTTGTGATCATGTGCCTCATTTAGAAGATTATTGGCTTAATTATGAAGACAAGCATGTGGTAAGAAGAAGAAAGTATGAAAGAATAACTTTAGGATTTGCTTGAATTCTCAAGCTCTATGACATCCCAGACCAATTGGAAGAAGATGATGGTCAGGTGCTAAACCAATTTTACAATGATGAAAGTGTATATGATGAACCCATTCCAGACCCAAGTGTTGATGATGAGGACATGAAATCAATTGATGACTTTACCAGGCCAGTCCTAAGGTATAGTCAACACTGGATTAATGATTTTTTCCAAAGTTTGAGAGAAAGAGGAATTGAACCCATCTTTTCAGAAGATAAAAGAAGAAAACAAAGAGATGAAACTACTTTTGAAAGTGGAGAGCCTACCAAGAAGAAAAGAAAGACTAGTAAGGTTACTCCAGGTGTTAGAATTGAAGAAAGAACCCTTGAAGCAGTAAGACAGGAAGTTCCCATAAAATTATCAAATAAACAAAAAGATGCAGAGATAGGTAAAGATAAATCAAAAGCGAAACCTACTGGTGCATCTTCCTCTACAACTAGACCCAGAACATGAGTAACTATTGATGAAGGAACAAGAGCAAGAGGGAATATTGGTACGTAAAATAGGTTTGCATCTCAAAGAACTGCAACATTATTCACCTCTCCCCCTTTTGTTAATATGGCTAGCATGAAGCAAGAACTAGGCGGGACTCCTATAGCTTTAGAGGAAATTTCTGAAGATGAAGTCAAAATTAAGGAACAAGTAGATAAATGGGGTACTATGTGGGAGAAAGTGCAAGAAAATAAGTCTAAAGACAAGACCATAGTACACCCAGTGGTAGAAGAAATTTAGGATATGAGCTCTAACCCCATAAATATTGAAGAAGAAGAATTTATTCAAGGAATGCTCGCCTCAGTGGGAGGAAACCCTAGCATGCTTAAAATGGAAATAGGGAAAAATTCTAAGAAAAATTATATTGATGAAAGAGTTGTTGAAGATACTCTTGATTCCCAATCTTCTCTTGGGAATGTGAAAAATGTTAATGAACACTCGCAGGTCTTTGTAGAATTAGATAAAGGCCATGCTAAAACTGAAATTGAAACTAAAATTCCAAAAGAAGATGCTACATAGTTTGTAGGAGATGGAACTGAAAATGAAGAGAATCCTAGTGTAGTGGTAAATGAAGAAGATAATGTTCAAAGAGATGAATCAAAAAATCTAGATAGACATGAAAATATAAGTCTCCAAACAAAGGAGGTAATGTCAAACCCTATTAATCTTGAATCTATACCAGATATTGCTAAAGAAATTTGTATTTCAGACAATATGGCAAGTCAAAGAGAGGAAGTTCCTAAATCAAGCAATAAACAGGGACAAGAAAAGGTTACAAAGGTGCAAAAAGATGATGATACACCTAATTGGTTAATCAGGGAATTATCTTCTTTAATGGAAGTGGAAATATTACATCTAAATCTCAATAATTGTATACAAGAAGTAAGTACTCCTAAACCTAGGCACAAAGAAAAGACAAATCATGTCATACAGAGGAATGCAGATGGCAATAGAACTATTTAGATAGCCACTCCGACAATTGATAAAGATAGACATGAGATAACACATAAGGAGTATAAGATTACAAGTGTTAATCTTGGACATTCATCTTGGTAACAAGAATTAGATGAAATAAAAGTAAATTTAAATGCTACTATTGCCAAAGTACAAAAATATAAACAAAAGAAAAGAGAATTGAAGGAACGGGTTGCTACCTTGGAACACTTTATCAAGTCATTGAATTTATCTGGTCAAGAACAAGCTGAACTACCCCAACATCTAGTACTGATGTCACAAGAGCAAGTGGATGCCATTGCTACAATTTGTCATAAGATGAATATATTTGAAGAATGGATTGAATACTGGGCAAAGCAAGGAGATGAATTTATTACAAATGCAATAAGAAAGTACAAGGAAGCATATCATCATTCAGAAAAATTGAAAATGTTTTAAGATGAATGTAAATTTTGCCAAGAACAGGTCATAAATGAAAGAAGAAATATTGAAATTCTCATATAGTCAAACATCCAAGAGTTAATACAGAATAATGTAATATTAGGACATGAAGTCTCATTGCCAAGAAAATGGAAGAAATAGCTGAAATGGGAAGGTGACATGATAATACAATGCATTGAAAGATTTGAAAGAGTCATTGTTGAGTGCAGAAGACTGATTAGTGAGAATCAAGAATTTATTGAAATATTGACACGTCAAGGCTTTGTTCCTCAAACATTAGGATAGGAGGGGAAGGAAGCCAAAGCTTTCAAGGAATGGATAGAAAGGATAAATAAAGACCCTGTTCAATTGCTGACATGAGAGGTTATTGATAAAATAATACAGTGCATAAATGTTATTGTCAAATATGAAATAAGCAAAGCATAGAAAAATGACATCATACTTCAAGTAATTGAAGAATATACCAGGGTCAAGCTCACTTGGAGAGCAATACGAAGAATTTGAAAAGAGTGCATCCATCAAGTATTAAGGGATTTCTAAGAGTACCAATTAAAGAAAGAAGGAAGGATTCTAGAACCTGAGTCATAAGAGAACACGGAAACAATCAAATACCAAATATCAGAAATATAATGGAGTTCATTTGTTGTTTCATTTTTTTTTTAATCTACAAGTTGATCCTAGTCCTAGTAGGTGTTTCTCATTCTGGTATTTTGAAAAGAACCTAGTAGCATTGATGGAGATAAAGTGATCGTGTTGAAGTATGAAGAAAAGTGTTGTTGCGGACAAAGTCAAAGTTTTGACTTATTCTAGAATGTTCTTGATGACAGTTGACACATGCCACGTGACACATTTTAATTTATTATTTCTGATTCTATGGATAAACTTTTAAGTTGAACTTCTATGTGCCTTGTTTATATAAAAGGCCATCTCCTCCCACATTTTAATTTTAATTTTGAAATTTATGGATGTCGGAGGAGCAAAAACTTCTTTTAAGTTTTGTTCTTTTTTCCTATTTTATAAAGTATTTTGGCATAAAACTTTGTATGCACATAGAAATTAATTGATGTCGGAGCTTTATGGATAGCTACCTATCTAATCATCTTTTGTAGTTGGTTTTGTAAGTTTTTCCAAACAAGATTGTATGTTGTGCCATTTAAGTGTGCATACAGAACCTACTGAGTGTCCATAAATGAAACCCTCTCTCTTTAAAAGCTTGCACCATTTTATATGTAGTTGTGAAGCAATCTAGTGAAATATAAAGTGGTTTGCTCTGTTTCGATTAATTCTTTGGGGCATCCATGGAGAATAACCAAGAGAAACTTTTTTTTTTTCAGTATTTTTATATTTTGTTTTAGAATAGATGTTTAATATTTTTGAAAATGTTCCAAAAAATATAAGTGAATGGAAATAATTTTGTTGAAAATCTTTTATTTTCCATGAAATTGTTGAATGCTTAATTCTAAATCTACTTAAGTGATAGCAAAGAAATTGGTGATGGTTCGTGGAATCTTATATCAAATCTTTTGGTTTCATGATGTTCGAGTTTATCATTTCAATTAGGAATGTTGATCTAAAAATGTTCGAAGAAATAACACAGAAGCATATATATGTGTATGTATCTAAAAAGGTCCCTTTGAGATTAACAAAAATTATCAAATCATTACCCGAGAGCAACCCTAGTCCAACCATGACCTGGTTATCAAAGAATTAGGATTGAATGAAAGTCAATATTTTCTCTATGAATGCAGGATTTTCCCTTAGGTTGTATTGGTTCCATATCTTTCAAGAAGGATAGGCTCTTCATGGTCTTGTTTGTGGAGATTTTATTCGATCTATTTACTATGAGTAAAACTATTGCCACTAGGAATCATCTTCAAAAAATTGCTAGTTAAGATCATTATTAGGGATAGATGGTTGGAAAATGATGCACACCATGTGTTGGTTCTTGAATGATTCAATGATTGGCTCAAATTGTGAGCCAACTAAAGCCATTTTGTCCGCAATAGAGTTTTGAGATCCTAAGATGACCTAGATATTAAAAGCCTCAAATATTTCAATCAGGTCCCACCCTCTATGCTGGTAGGACCACATTGTCACATTCTTCATGGTCACCTATCCTTGGATATGGCTTACAACCAGCTCGAAGTCTCTGTTCAACACTTGTATTCTCCTTACACCCATTCACTCTACCAGAGTCAAAACATAAACTAGTTCTTCATATTCCACATCATTGTTTGAACATGGGAATTGAAAGTAGAAAGCCTTGAGTGTTTTTAACCTGGTTGGAGACATAAGACAGATCCTAGCTCTAAAGCCAGTTTTACACTTGGCACTATCAAAGTGCAACATCCATAAGTTGTTGTCGATAGGTTCACTTGGCTTCTCTCATTCTTTTATCAATTTCAGGAGGGCTTGGTCCTCATCGAAGATTACATAAGTACCTAGACCAATAGCATGGAAGTTCTTGAAAGGGTTAGAATCAATACATTGATTAAGTAGGACCTCTTCCTCTAGGGTCTGGTCAATTGTAGCCTCTTCTTCTTCCAACATCTCTAAGAAATGCATTTCCTTCTTGGAAATGAGGTTATGTGCTACCTCAAAACTCATTATCGCATCCTTTGCAATGTGTTCAGGATGCAAAGGTTCATATAAGATCTTCATCTTTTCTCTATGCTTGGTTCTTAATATTAAGTGGGATTAGTCAAGCATCAAATATCCCCCAATTTTTGCTATGAAATTCCTTCATAGGCACATTCTGAAGAGAAAGGGAATGTCAATTATGACCACTTCCTAGGTAACAGTTTGGCTCAAAGAAAGATCCTTAATGCGACAATTAGTCAGAACCTTCTTTCCATCTAACTGTATAATTCCCTTATCAAGTGGCTCATATTTCAAGTTTAGAGCATCGACCACTAGCTTGGGCATGACTATAGTACTAGACCCTAAATCTATCATATTATTGTGTATTAACTTATCCCCTACGATAAGGGTCAAGAAGAAGGGAGAGGGCTTTGGATTACTCACCTCTTTCACATTTGTTTTATCTATCGTATTCATATATTTTGCATCCCTCGACGATTGGGGGTCCAACATGGGCCTTTTTCCCTTATCTTGATTGTGCGGTGGGATTGGATCTAGTGGTGGGGCTTGTTACCCTATATTCAACACATCCCGAAGCAAAGTATTTTTCTCCAGAATGGATAAGATGTCCCACAAAGATATGTTGGTAGGAGCCTCCTCTAATTGATCCACTACATTAAGCATTTTGATTGGAAAGACCTTTGGTTTGAATGGGGGTGCTTCTTTTTCCTTTGGGAAAGGTTGGTCTACCACAAGTGGATCGGGAACCTTATCCATGGCTTTTGGTTGTGATTATGGTACTTGCGGCTGAGGCCGCTATGGTTGTCGGGCTAGTGGTATCGATGGTATCTTTGACACATAGTATTCGATGAACCTTCTCTTTAATATGGTGTTATAGTTTGACTGTACCTATGATGTTCTCATAGTCAGGACTTCATATGTGAACACCAAGTCTTCTCCCTTCATCTACGAAAAAAATGCTTGGTTGAGGGAGATATCTAATTCTTGTTCTAGGGATATTCCCTACATCTCAACACTAAATCTAGCATTTTCAATCTCAGGAGACTAATAATTTTTAGCATCTGAAGGAATACCTTGACTTATTTTTTCCACTATCCTCTGCTAAATATTTCCCTGCAGACAATTTTGGGGCATAGGGGCATCATTGCATAGAAAACATCATGCATTTGTATCCTCCGCTAGGTTCTTTTACCCCAGGATCATATCCTTGCTCGTACTATCTTTGACTATTTGTAATGGAGTGGTTATAGGGACTATCTGGCCTAATGCTTGTGGTTGAATACCTCTTCTTGGAGCTCCTTGGTATGTGTTATGATAGGAAGGTGGTCTCCCTCCATGATAATTATATGTGGGGGGCTTCAGAGGTGCTGCTTGTTGACATCGACTAATGATGAGCTTGTTTGTGAAAGTCGTCATTAAATTTTTCATGTTGTTGACATTTGTGGCCAATGAAGAAGAGCCTGATGTGTTTGGTTGCACATTTGGGTACACATACATCAAAGGTGGCAATGTAGCCAATGTGCCAGGAAGCGAAGTAGGGTGTTGGAAGATGCCTCCTCTTGTATTCTACAAAATATTTCTATGAACATTGGCATCAACAATCATGTTGGGAGCTTCTTGGCATTTATCAAATTGTTCTCTACTCTTACAACTACATCATATGCATCAGGAAAAGTATTGCCTCATAGCAATTGCACCATGACCATGATATCTGAATTGAAGGCCTTCAAATAGAACATGTATGCCATGGCCATCAAAGGTCTGGCTGTTATGGGAATCCTTTGCTAGGTCTTATGGAACCTGGTGTTGAAGTATGTCATGGCTTCCTATGGATCTCTCTTGATTGTGATCAATTGTTGCAACAAGGATGATTGATCTCCCTTTTCTGAAAAATGGTCAAAAATCTTGTCTCCAAGCTCATCCCAAGATTGGATGGTTTTGGGAGCTAAGTATCTATACCAATCTTAGGCCTTTCCTTTAAAGGATGCAACTAACAATCTAAGGGAGAAATTTTGCTCTGTGATGTTATGAACCCTACAAACCTCTACTATGTCTTGGAGATGTTCGAAAGGCAGTTTAAAATACTCTTTGATAAAACTCAAGATTGCTTTGAGGGAATTAGCAAGGATGGTGGGCCACACATCTAGAGGGGTGAGCAAAACTAGTGAACTGGTATTTTTCCAAGTTCCAAAATTTCTAGGAGCTCCTAGGAGAGCCATCAGAAACAACCCCTATGGACCAGGAAAACATGTATTCTAATTTGAAAAGTTCGGCCACCTGGTGTGGTAGATAAATCTGTAGACTCTGCGTTAGCACTCCTAACCCTTTTGCTTCTGAAAGGTGATACATAACTTGTGGCTCATCTCCTCCTCAGAGCTAAAGAGGGTAATTGAGAATATTGGAAATTTCTTCTAGAAGATTCCCTCGTTTGGACCCTGGGCACATGTTAATAGTCTCTTCTATTGATTTTATTTAGAATGCCTCTTTAAGGCTAAGTATCAGACACTATGAAAGTACTTGGTCCCGCTAAGCATGCTAGAAAATGAATTGTTTATCTTAAAAGCTTGCGCTTCTCCCTAACAATCTTATGGGAAATTCAGTGAGTGGGAGACTTACTTGGGCCTCACTAAATAGCCTCTAAGATTGTTAAAGAAGCCACCTCTTCTCTAGGTATGAGAAAATCAAGAAGGAAATGCATAAAGGAAAACTAAAGGTTGCAATGCACCAAAGGTTTTACAAAATTTCAAAGCTCCTTAAGAGCTCCATTTTTTGATAAAGTAAACAAAAAATACCATAGACCCTTCATTGTTGGAAGGAATACAAACAACCAAGGCTGATGTAGGCACAAAGTAGACATTCAAATCCCCCATGGGAAGCACCCATTAAGGTTCAAGAAGAAAAAGGAAACCCAGATTCGAACAAAATACTTTAGACTCCTATAGAGCTATCCACTTAGTAATATAATATGAAAACACCAAAAACTTTAACAAGAGATTGAAAGAGTATTAAAAACATGGTTCAATTTCCTGAAAGTTGAAGTTTCGAGATCATAGAAGCTAAAAAATTGATAATTAATGATCAAAACTTACACATAAATAACTAGAACACAAAGTATTCAAATATATGACTAAGCAAAAAACATAAAAATAAAGGCCACATGAGCACAATGTGATACAAATTTGTTCTTGATATTACTAAAAAATGCTAAGGTCAAACAACTAAATAAGTGTTTTGACATCAATTACAAATGAGTGATTAAGACTTTATAAGAAACCTATTATATCCTATCCTATTGTTACTAATAATCTATATATTGATCAAGCATATCCTTTGATCATCTGATGATGTCTCCTCTCCAAGAAAACCTCCCTTTTATAGGAAAAGGGGAGCACATAGGAACCAAGCACTCTCCATTGCCAAAGCTGAAAAACCCTAATAGGTGTCACCGCCAATAACCTCAAATCTGATAAAAAATTGGATCTGATATGATAATAATAATTGAGCTTCTTTCATAATGGAAATGGGTGGTGATAGCTCAATAACCCAAATCTCCAGCAAGCTTCATGTAGGTCTTCTTGTCAAAAATAAGATATGGCTTTAAATTCTTGCCTCCATCTGATATGATTTGATGTTGGAAAAATGGTGATGTCAAAAAGAGGCGGACTCCAGGAGTAGCAAATGAAACCAAAGTATTGCCACCCAACAATATTCATAAAAAATATGGGTGATGTGGTGAGTGGGTGGGTATTCTTAAAAAAATGGGAGTGTAGCTTGCAAGAAAACACCCATGGGGTTGCCATGTGTATACCATCAGGCCTGAAGAGAAAGCATATCCCAAAAAGGTAGCATAGCCACTACGTGGAACCATTGCACACCTTTTCACTAAAATACCCCCGTGGCTTCCAAAAACATGTGCTGACATAACAAGTGGTAGGATAGAAATGTGAACCAAAAGAGAAAAGGGCCTCAGGGCTAAAAGAGATATGCAAGCCTTGGGGCTAAGATCAAAGCAAAAGAAATAAACACTTAAAAGAAAAAATAATCCACATGTACTTCAAATCTCAAGGTGAGCATATGATTATTGTTGTTGTATATGCGGATGACACCATATTTGGAGGTAGCAATGATAAAATATGCAAAGAATTTGAGATGTTGATGTTAGGAGTATTGTCATTTCTCCTTGGTTTACAGATGTATTGTAAAAAATTATACTCATTTCTAGGTGAACGTACAATTTCACACTTAGTTTGGACCTATTTTAGTGACCTTACATTTATTCATTTTTTAACCTCATTAATAGGCCCCTAATACCCTTTATTATACATCCCAAGGTCTATTTTAATTATTTCTTGACAAAATAACCCATATTGAATAAATGTTATTAATTAATTTAATACCCAGACATAACTTAGATCTTGAGCTTTTAGGTCAGGACCCATTTTTCCATGGGAAAATGGGTCCCCTTTAAGTTCATAAATTCAAATTAAACATGTTTTTGGTGGAATTTCAAGGTCCTAAATTCAAATTCTAAGTGTCAGATTTCAGGATCTAATAAATGGGAAATTAGAAAGGAAGCCTATAAAGCTAAGTCTTTCAATCATTTTTCACTAAAAAAGAGAGAGATTCACATGAGATCACAAGGATTTACATTCAAGAGCAAGGAGAGGTCAATCCAGGATTCAAATTTAAAGTCTTGGAGTAGCATTCTATTTGTTTTTGCAAGTCTTCAAGCTTATTTTGTCAACAAGAGCAAGCATTGTCAAAGATTGATGATAGATTCCTATGGAGGATCATGATGGATTCTAGGTTTTGGGAGATGCACCAAGCCATTCAACTAAGCCTAATGACTTGTTTCCTAAGTGATTATGTCTTCTATTATCATTCTACTTTCTGCCTAATGGAAGGTATATTTAAATTTGTGATCTATTAGGGTGATTTGACATCTCCCAAAGTAGGTCTTCATCATTATTCATTGTTTCATTTAGGGATCCTATTATAACACATTTGAATATGGTTTCTTTGCATGCTATCTCTTATTAATATTGGACAAACTTAAGATTAGGGCTTGCACACAATTTCATGTTTCAGATCTATACTTTTCTGTAGTGTAGAAAAATGTAGCCCTTTACATTTCCACACTTGTTTAGGACCTTGTGAACTAAATGAACTTAATTGTGCTTTATTTTTGGTGTAGTAAGGTGTACCTTTAAAAAATTTCACTAATCTATGGTTTTATTAATTAACTAGTCTTCTTTACACCTTAAATTGGGCTTATTTTGCATCCACAAGCCTTAATTAATCCATCTTTCTGAGGATAATCCCGACACATATGTAATCACCAATCATAATATAATGATTTTGGTTTGTATGGCCCATATTTAGTGATCTGGGACTCATACGCCACCTTGGGCTTATGGGTCCCACCTAAATTTCAGGGCCTAAACCTAAATTTAGCATTAAACTAAGGATTTCTTGAAAAATGTGTCCCAAGGTTAGCCTAGTGGGACTTATACACCAAAAATAGTGTATGAGTCCTTCTTAGCTTAGACCTAATTTAAATTCAATTTCTTGGTAGGATTTTATTCTCCTAGATTTGATGTCAACTTGTAGTGTTGTAATTTTGGGAAATTTGGCATAAAAAAGTATAAATACAAGGTTATTTCACTCATTTTCTCCTAAGCAATCTTATGAAGCATTCTTAAGGAAAATTGGTGATCAAGAGAGTTTACAAGAGAATTAAAGAGCATTGAAGAGTGATTATCAAGCATCATGTCAAAGTCATCATGCATCATGTTTTTTTTTTAGCTAACATTTGTGATGTAGGGTTTTATGATTCAAGCAAGCATTCAAGTCAAGATCCATCTCATTCAAGCAAGATTCAATATCTACATGCATGCTATCCATTTCATATATGTATGCAGCATCTTATTCAAGGGTTTGTTTAGTTGCAACAAATCATTTTGTTCATTCATCATTCCTCCTTTCCATTTTATTTCATTTCAAGGTTTGATTACCAAAACGAGGTTTGACCAAGGAAAACCCATATCTACTAACAAAAAAACATTTTCTCCTCTATTTAGTGTGTGATTTGTAGATATAGGTTGAAGATACATTGAGGATAAGGATTGAAGAAAATTTGTCAAGGTTGCAAAGTTGTCAAAGTTGTCACCTTGCTTGTAAGAGGATGGAAAGTCAATTACAGAGCAAAATTCAATGTTTCAGAACCAAAGATTTGGAAGGAAAGAAGCTATAGGAAAGCATTAGAGGATATCATAATTTTAGAGCAACCTTAATATCGGGACTAATTCACCACTTGTGATGTATGAGTCCTAGTATACCTTTTTTAGACTTTTTTTGTAGCTCTTGATTCAGCAGTTTCAGATTCTAGTTTCGGCTCGAAACCCTAAACTAGGACTAAATCACCCCTACTGGTGTATGAGTCCTAGTGTGCCTTAAAATTAGCATTTTCAAGAATTCATATCTTTATCCAAGATCTTTAATTTTCTAGGTGCACCTCTATACTTGCTCAATTTGTTGTTATGATTTGCATTCATTTTTAGGTCATTTACTTAAGTCTCACATCTCATTTACATTTCTTGTCTTTCCAAGCCCTAGCTTGGTGGTGAAGCCCTTTTGAATCTTTAATCAAACCCTAGGACACCTTATTTCATATCTCTTTTCCTCATTATATCCCTTGATTGATATCTCTAAGGTATCCTTGAATGAAATAGAGAAAAGTAGGTCCCCTACCCCTTATGTTCCATCTCCTAAAAGATAGAACCCCTATTTTCCTACATTTTATTTTGGTGAACCTAGCCTTTAGAAAAAATTATTTATGATTTGGAGTGCATCATATTCCTAGATCTAGCTTTCATTAACTTTGCATTACATTTTGCATTAGTTACTTTGCATCTATGGTTTCTAAATCTTGCATTAGTGAAAGTGCATATAGGTTGCATTTTTTAATCTTGCATCATTGAAATTCACTTGAAATTTGTAATTGCACTCAATTTAAACATCATTCAAAATAGAAAGCTTAAAATTTACTCTTTTTTTTTTGAAATTAGTATCAAAACCCTAATCTAGGACTCATACACCCCTCTAGGAAATTTAGTCCCAGTGCAAGTTGTCTTGCCTGATTTATGGGTATGTTGTGTTGATTGTTTATCAAAATTTGAACCCTTAAAAATACTTGGCTAAGACTCATGCACCCCTCTAGGTGATTTAGTCTTGTTTCAAATTTTAAACTACATTTTACAACATTAAAAACTTTAGTTCTATGTTTTAGTGTGTTGTTATTACATTTTTGTTTCAGTTTGTAGAGTTTCTATTTTGTTCATTTCATTTCATCTAGCTTAATTTCATTTGAATCAAAATTAGAGAATAGCATTAATCTTGTGTTAGTTGGATCTTTCATTTCCTTGATTATCCCTTGCATGAGCTTTACAACTTGGTTTCCTATTGCTAATACTATAGTGAGATGAAGTTCAAGACTCATGTCATCCCATGATAGCACAATCATCGTGGATCTTGAGTTATCTAGCTCTTTCACTACTAGTGTTGACACTAGTTCATTAGGTATGGACCATACCCTTAACACCTATTTTCCTTCAAGTAGTGTGAAAAGTGTTGAAACAATGGTTTCTAGTATTCCACAAGAAAACATAATTCAAATCCATGAAGACTTAGCAAACCTACAACATCAATTGAGTACTAAAAGTATTTCAACCATTGTTATCCCTACTATAGATAACATACATCACATGATTGAAAGTGAAGAAGGAGTTGAACTTGTGCATAACCTAGCTTAGATCTTTGGAAATCATCTTACCTCAACCACTAGTTGTGCTCAACCTTTGAACAATGTCCAAATCCAAGGACGAACAAAAATTCCTCTCACAACCATTGCCTCTATTCCTACCAATAGGGTATGTGCAGGATCATGATGGGCCAAAAAGTGCCATATATGATGGGTATGTGGATGAAAAAAATTTTTTTACCCAAAATTGATGAAACAAAAAGGGTTTTTAAAGGAGAATCTCAGCTTTCCACCAATATAAATTATGCTTTACTTTGAATTTAATAAGTAATTATTATTCATTTTCTATTTGAATTACGACTAAAGTCCTGATTGATAGGTTGAGTGAAAAACATCTATAGCTTTCAAACAGTATCACATTTGTTGAATCCAAAACATGTGTCACATTCTATGCTTCATACTATAGGATTAAAAAAAAAATGAATTTCATGAAGTTTTGACCAAGTCAAGGTGGTTAGACATATGAGTTTTTATATTTTTAAAAGTTGTAATAAAAAATTAATAATTAATTATTTACTTGGAAACAAATTACAAAAAATATGCATCACATTGAGACATGAGTCCTCTACTTATATCTAAAATCTTATAAAAAAATATTATCACTTTTATTGTGGTTAGGGTGGTCGGACAAACACCTACTTATTTTTCCCTAAAATTTAAGTACTACTGCATTGAAATTTCAAATTTTCACCAAATAGATTTTTTTTTTTAAAAAACCTAGTAGTTTAGAAACTACATTCAATTTTCTATAGATTATATTCTTACATATTTTTGAAATAATATAGATATCTTATTCAAATTTTTACCAAGTTGCCTAACTCTAATTTTTTTGATTTTTTTGCCACTTAAGGGCATGTTTTTCCATGATGATCCTGCACATACCCTATACTAACCCTCAAGTTCCAACAACAATGCAACCTACTAGTAATGTCATTCCTACCTTTTGTATTTCTTCTAGCATTCCTAGTACCTTTGTGGTGCCGTACATCATATCTCCTACCACTTTACCTCCCATAAGAGTTCAATTCACTTGTCCCTTGAATACATATACACCTCCACCATATTCACCTCCAGCTCAAAATGCAAACAATGATACCATCATAAATCGACTTATACAATCTATTTCATCCCTTCAAAAGAAATTTTCCACCATAAACCAAAAGCAAAATGCCCAACCTACATACTATATCAAAAGCAATCCCTTATCCTTGGAGATATTGAGAACATCAATTCCACAAGGTCTAGAGATTCCTAGACTTGAGAAATATGGGGGGGAAAGAGATCCTTCTAACCATGTTTTAATTTATACCACATTATGTAGTGATTTTTTTCTTGAGGATAAGCTCTTGACTAACCTTTTCCCTAGGTTCTTGAAGGATACTGCCTTAAAATGGAAAAAAAAAATTCATATATAAGAATAATATGCACATTTGAAATAAACATCATTCCAAACTTTTCCATTGCATTACAACAAAGTATTTTAACTTTCCAAAGTATTGATTTCATATTACATAATTTCATGATTACATTTCCTCTTTTACAATCTTCCATAGAAATGGATACATAAATACTTACATAGCTTCCATGAGCTCACTGGCACTAGGTATACAAATGGTCCAAGTGCCCTCTATCAAATCTTGGTCACTTATTGATGAGGAGAAGCATCACTCAAGTGCTTTTCCACCAACCTTAGACTAACTACAGTCCCTCGCACATAAACCAAACTTGGTAGATGGCCCTACCCTTCGACGGAGAGATTGGTTTGGTAACATCATAATAATAATGACCTTTCCTAAGCTTGGTGTTGTGTCCTACATATCTAGATCTATCACACAGCACTAGGGTGATCCCACAATAGTGGTTTACACTTTCTAGGAGATCCTATTTTTTGCTAAAATCACATATTTTTAGAAAATATAATGATTTAAGCCTTGAAAAGTTTCATTTAAAGTATTCCAATGAAGAGGGTTTTATCAAACCACCTTAGATCAAACCCCCTTGGATAGAACCCGGCTATTTTTAAACCATGGCTATAACAGAGTCTCCTTTACACCTATCAAAATGTTGATAAAAAAACACTTTTACCTTTTGGGGAATCAAATGAATTCATTTAAAATTTATTTTTTGTATGTAGTCCTTATTATAAGCTTCCCAAAAAGTATAATTTTAAATAAATTTAATTTGATTATCATATTTATTTTTTATTTCTTGTGAATGTAGGTTTTTAACCAAAAATAAAGCTCTATATTCTTCACATGTGGAAAAATAAAAAATTAGCAAAAAAAATCTAAAAAATATCTATGCACTAGATATTGATGTCCTTGATACAACAAAAAAAATAAAATTGAATTTTGATATATACAAAAAAATTTATGTTTTAGCTAGTAAATCAAGTTTAAATTAAAACTAGTTTGACTTTGAAACTTAATTAAGAAAAAATGATTCAATGAAATGCTATGAAGCCAATTCCATGCACTAGATATCATAGTTACGAATCTAAATTTGAAAAAAATAGAATTTTATCCCTCATAGAAAAAATGTTATGTGTTAGCCAGTAACTCCACTCTTTAAAAATGGTGTTTACTATTAAAAACTAGTTTTTGAAGGAGATGGAAAAATAAATGCAATCTAATTCCAACAAAATTCAAAAAAAAAATATTTAGAATCTAAAGACAAGATGTCACAAATCACTAGTTTGCATCATCTTCAAATTCCTCACGATTTAGTTGCTATAGGTGTCTGAAAGTGAAGATTTAATTAAAAAATTCAGTTCAATGTCGAATTTGGCCAAAAATTGTAAACCGGTATTGTGGGATCACCCAGTGGCTACAACCTACACATATAACATTCGCTGCCTAGTATGTAAACCTAAATCATAGTGTTTGATAGTTTAAACAGTGGCAACTTCCACTACTTTGGCCAAAGTATTCATCATCGAATATGTCGAGTGGACGTCATATAGTTCACCTACCTTCCTAGCTCGATTTGTATTGACCATTCATAGCCTATGTATATGATATCCCCTTATGCCATGGAGTAACCTTAACCCAAAGAATAACCTATTTATCTCTTATATTTACTATGACACTTCTACTTAAGTAATTCAAAGTAATTCTATCATACCAATTAACCATATAGATAAACATAATGTCACACCATTAAATAACCCTATCACAAAAGTACATTCACAACTGTAAAAGTCCCCATTCAATAGTATAATCTCAACAATAAATGACTCCCATCAAAATTATAATCACATCAATAAGTAACCTCAATCAAAAGTATATTCTTAAACAATAAATGACTTCTATCAAAAATATAAGCTTCAACAATAAATGACTTCAATCAAAGATAAAAATCAACAATCAAATGATCAATCAGAACACATATAGGATAATCCCAACCTATTGATTTCATCAACAACCAAGTATACAACCCAACCAAATAGGTTATTCTCAACCTAGGGTTTCAATCAAAGTAAAGTAATGTTCAAGTGAACATGAAGCATTCATAAAACTTATCTTCCAAATACCTCATACATTCACATGTATACTATATTTGTATATCATCTAGAGGAAATAATCAACTTGCATGGGGTTGGTGCATATACACCCATAGTTCTTCTCACAATACAGTTTTGGGTTATTGAATCATGATTCCTCTTATAGAGTTTCTTGAAATAGAAAATACTCTCAAGAAAATAAGAAAAATATCATAACCATAAATACATCTTATCAACCATATTGTTGAATAATGATATAACCATTAATTTTGTACCCTAACCCAAGATTCAAGATTCTCTTCCTACTTTCTAGAAGGAATAAGCAATCAATCAAGTAAGATCATCAATCAAGGTTTTCTTAGCATCACAACCTAACTATGATGACATTTCTATCATTCCACCCTTCTCGTTGTATTACTAACCTCATCGTCCACAGAGGTTTACTTAGCCTTATAAGCTAACAACTTAAACACTTATAATATATTATATAGAGTATATGCATGAATATCTTATAACGAGGTTTATTAACAACTAGACTCATCAAGAATCTTTCACTTTCACGCAACAACTAAACATATTTTTCAATGAGGCAACCAAAGACGTATAATCTTTTCAAATCATAAAATGCATAATAGAGTAGAAATCAACATGCCTATTTTTTCAAAGCTCCAATCAATCAAACTAGATTCCTAGCTCATCCTTCCCATAATCAGTAAGTAATTCTCAACTATCTCTCTTCCACTCACCAAAAAATCACTCCCAAAACCTCTCACAAACTCTCAAACTCAAAAAATCAAAATAACAACTTGGGAAATTAGAATAACAACTCATAAAATAAGCATCAAGTGTGCATAATGTGTCCCAATTTAGGAAGAAAGTGCCTCTATTTATACACAAAAGTGAGCAACTACAGGTGAAAAAAAAGCTATCAAAGATGACAATTCTCAATCCAAAATGTTTGACTCAGGAAGAAAAAGAAACTGTGGCAACTAAAATCACTACACAGTAAAAACATGCACAACTAGATTTCATCATAGTGAATGAGTCGCTTATTCAAATGGAAAACAAGAATGACAATAAAAAATGCAAGGTTATTGTTTCCACAGGTTGACTCAATTTAGCCAGCTTCTCATTTGACTAATTATCACATTCCAATTTGCTTCATATTTTGGAATATGCATTGTAGGATAGACTTCTAACAAGTTCACACTACTCATATATTGGCACCACATAAAACATTACACACCCTATTCCTTTGGTTGTTGATTGATAAAGACTAGGTCAAAGTTTCCTATGCATTGCTATTCTACTTTGCATTCAGATTTGACTAAGTCCTAGCAAATTTGTCTCACATTTGTTTGCATTATTCTTATGTACCTTATTCTAGCACTACCTAAGTTTTCATTACACAACATTTAAATCCTTTTATGCAATGTTACTTGTATATGCGCTACCTCATAATGTTGTGCTTTTCCTTTCATTTCAACGCTTATTCATTATATGTGTAAGCTGCATTTTATATGCATTATGCACTTTACATGACTATTCAAGTGATTATCTAAATATTACCATATATAATATATATATATATGTATGTATGTATGTATGTATGTATGTATATATATACATGTATGTATATAACATAATGTTTATATATGTATATATATATATATTTATATCAACTTATAAATTCATAAAACTCATCATTCAATATTTGAATGCATATACCCATTTTACACATTCCGCATAATGACACATGCAATATATATACATATACACATATGTATATATATTAATATACTTGTATGGACTTTTCCATTAATTTTATTTCATACACACATATTAATATATATCCATATACTATATATATTCCATGCCTTGACATTTTAACACATATACTCACAATCCCATCGATTGACATATATACACAAAGTGTATATATATAACTCATCAATTAAATATAAACACATAATGAATAACTCACATAAGATAAGAGACTCAAACACATAACCCAAATCAAAACATTCATAGACAAGATCATAATGTCTTCTAAATCATGCACAAACAAGACTAAAGGTAATATACCATTTCCCAAACTAATGACTCGACTTAACCAAATTATAAGTGAGTGTGTGAAAGCTCATTTTAGGTCTTATCAAAGGTCACAAGACCAAGTTCTTCTCTTGAGTGATACTTCCTAATACATAGAAAAATAAGTGGGGTTATGATAAAAGGGTGGTTCATCACAATGAACTGATAACAAAGGACCTAGTTCTCTAATTTCATTCAAGGAAATGACATCCAAACAATGAGATGAATAACAACCAAAAGGTGAGTCAAACCAATGTATGAATCAAAAAATTTCCTCTCTATGCATGGATAGGGGTATGAGTCAAATAACACTTTGGGTAGAAAGATTAAAACCATCAAGCAAACTCCAAAATGCAAGCTATAAAATGCAAATGAAGCACAATATTCAAAACTTATTGCAACATCAATGAAAATGAAAATTTGGAAATGGGAGAATGATGTGTACTAGTTACAAAAAGTCACTTTTTTAATCTCACTAAGGACTCATTCACCCTATCGTGAATGGGTCCTAGCTAGGGCCCTACAAAAATCCTTTCTAGGTTCTCTTATGCTATATCTACACTCCCAAATGCCCGATTTCCATTGTTGGATAGCCAAAAATAAATCTTGTAGAAGAGTTTTCATGAAATGAAAATTTTTCTTGCAACTTTGATAACTTTGCAACTTTCTTCAATTTTTCTCTTCAAAGGATCTTCCACCTAAAAACTTGCGAAATAAACACAAGAGGAGAAAAATGTTGTTTTTGGTGATGGTGGATTTTCCTTGGTCAAACCCCATTTGAGTATTTAAATTTTGAAATAAAATTAAATAGCATGAAGGAATGATGAATGAACAAGCAATGTCACAACTCACCAAACCTTTGTTTGAACCTTAGATTGTGTATCTACAACTTGTATGAATTGGCTTCAATGGATGTGGATCTTGATGATGAAACTTGATTTGAAACAATGCCTTGATATGCTTGGATAGATCTTGAACTCTACATCACCATATTAACTCAAACAACATGCATGATGCAAGAAATATTTGAAATGATGATGGAATCTTGATTGATGTAATAATCTTCAATAAATCTACTCTTGAATTCCCTGAAAATGATCTTGAAATGCTCTAATAATGCTCTTTTGAAAGTAATCTTAGCTTGCTTAAAATATTCTAGGTGAAACATAGTGAAATGACCTCTTATTTATACATATCTTAACATTAATTCCTAATATTCAAATATCACAATGCGACATCTAAATATACTTTTGAAATCATTAAAATACCACCAAAACACATAGTTTGAATTTAGGTCCTAGGTGCAAGTGAGGACCCGTTCGCTCTATGGTGAATGAGTCTTAGGTCACTTACCTAGGACACACATTGCTTAATGCTAAACATTATGTTATGACATTTATGAATCTTGGGTTTGATCCCTAAAAAAATGCAATTAATTAGGATTGGATTTGAATTAAAGGGGCCAATTAAGGAATAATTAACCTCAAATAATTAATAAAGCCCTAGATTAGTGTGAAAGTGTAAAGGTACACCTCAAAACACCAAAAATAAGGTACAATTAAGTCCATTTTAATTAAAAATCCATAAACTTAATGTGAATATGTAAAACATATTACAACACTAAATTAAGGCATCACTTAGTTCATTTTATTTAATATTTATTCCCATATTAAGTGTGAAAAATGGATACTTTTTCCTACACTATATTTAGCCCCCACTTTAGTGAGAGGATGACCCATGTCAAACTCACACTAAAGTAGACATTCACAAAACTTGTGTATGCAACAATGACAAAGATACACAATCATACATCATCAAAGACTAGGAAGATCAAGCCTAGATTGTATGGTCAATGTGGAACACATCTAAGCTTCATGTTTTGTGCTCTCCGAGGTAGCAGAACTTCAGGTTGTCCACTAGGTGATTCTTTCAAAGGGTTGAAAAAATGGGATAATCATATTAGGATCCCATACCATATCAAATATATCCTCCTAACAATTTCAATAAGGTGCCACAAGGCAAGCCTCCATAGGAAAGCAAGGCATGTTATGCTAGGTGGCCTTGAATTTAGGGTTTCAAGCTCCATAGGGCTTAACAAGCTATGTTATGCTAAGCACCTAAGAAAAAAGAAAGCCTCCACAGAAAATCAAGGTGTGTTATGCTAAGTGGCCTTGAATAGAAATTTGAGCTTCATAAGGTTAACAAGTTGTATTAATATGATATTCCTATCAAGATTCAACCGTGTTGTTTCAAGTCAAACTCGTTGACCCATTTTTCATGAGTAGTGGCTCACAAGAACCCATCTCTCATGATAATGTTAAACAGGTGCCGGACAACTAAGAGGGGGCTGAATCAGTTGTCACACAAATTCAATCTTAAAACTTTATCACTTATCAAATCTTCAACCATACTATTTTGTTATTAAATATAAGCATGAAACATGAATAATAGAAAGTAAACCAACACAATGAACACCAAATTTTTATGTGGAAAACTCAATAAGGGTAAAACCATGGTGAGGGTTAACTCACAATATAAAGATTATAAATTGAATACAAAGGCTCACGACCCAAAAGAGGACTCACTGACCAAATACAAAGGCTCACTACCTACAAAGGACTCATTGTCCAACAGGGAGGCTCACTGCCTACATATACAAGAGAAAAAAAGATCCACCACTACAATTAAAGCACATTCGTAGGATTACAAAAACCTTCAGTTCATTGCCTTCAACTGTAACTAAGGGTTATTTTTAAGTTTGATAAAAGGTTAGCAGTAAATCAATGAAGACAATAAAACCCAAAGTGATTACAAAATACAATGGAAGTTAAAACAAAGAACGATTATACCTTTAAACCACAGAGACCTCCATGATTCATTTTTGTAACACCTTCTAGCTTGTTAGCTGATGTGTTGCCCTCATATTTGATGTGCGAGCAATCTATTAATGCAAGTCTAAGTCCTACACCAAGCTTTGAAGGATTTGCACAAATGTCTATGCCTATGACTATGATTGACAATGCCTATGCCTAAACAATGCTAAGACTTAATAAAATAAAGACAAATAAGTGCTACAATTGCTATGAATAAATCTAAGTATGTCAATGCATAAGTATATCATGTGCCTGTGTGTAATATCTCTGTGTGTATTTGAAAAATGAGAGGAAACTGACATTTTATAGAAAATGCCATTTCGAATGGATGGATGAGATGAGAGATTGAGAAAATGCCCTAGAATCAATGGTTAAGATTCGAAATGGCAACTCTCAATTAGGGTTAGGGAAAAATGCCCAAATGTGTGAATAAGATTTAATTAAATAAATTAAATCAAAGATAAATGTGACAGTTGAGATGGAATTAGCAAAAATCAAAAGACAAGAAGATGGGATTTTAGAAAATCAGTAATTTTAGAAATTACTTGATTTGTAGAAGAATATTTCCATTTTGAATTAAATTAATTCAAAATTTGGATTTTGTGAGATAAGGAGGAATTGATTTTTGAAATTAATTACTAAAAGAAGAATCAGTTAACTATGTGAGACATTTTTAAATAAATTGTTTTATTTAAAAATAAAGAAGTGTCACATACAACAATTAAATAATTAAAAATAATTATTTAATTTAGAAGAAGTGGTTAATTAATTAAATAAATTAGAAAATCTATTTAATTAACAGAGAGGATTTAGGGATTAGTTACATATTGAATAAATATATTAAAATATATTTATTTGATAATTAGGAGGACATTAATGACAAAGATTAATTAAATAAAATGAGAATTTTATTTAATTATGAGTTGACTTTAGATAATTAGTGACACATTAAATAAATAAATATGATTTATTTATTTAATAATTAGGAAGAATAGAAGACCCTGAATTAATTAAATAATTGTGAATTATTTAATTAATAGTTGAAGATGGGTTAGGAACATAATTAAAGTGTCATAATTATGCTAAGACGAAAAGTGGTAAAAATGAAGCTTGCAGGCCTAGGTCATTTTTAGGTGTCTACATTTGCCCCTCTTTTTCATAATGTAGCATGTCGCATTGTGACAAAGAAAATAAGTCAAAAATATGCCCCAGTGCAAAATAAGATGAGGAAGAATGACGAGGAGGGTTGTGGTATGCCCCCTCGAGAGGACAGATAGGTTCCAAGAACATGAGTGTGCTCTCAAATTGATGAGAAGACTTAGAATATGAAGAGACAAAGGAATGTTAGTGCAAAAGATATGGATGATGAAGATGCAGACTAGATGAAAGAATCCTTCAAAACTTGCAGTAGGACTTTAATATTTATTGCTCTTAATCATCATTGGGCGATAAAATGACACAAATGGACAACAAACACCATGATATGACGTAGACCAAGGTGTGCAAGGTCATCCATTTGAAAAACAGACAGCCATAGACAAGGAATGTCCTAACTCATACTAAGGGTGAAGTTGCCTCAGTCTTTTTGTCAAGACAATCCATAGACAACAGTCAAAGAAAATAAAATAGGCCAGGAGACCTCATCGCACCTCTAAATCCTTCATGGGACATCCTCGAGGTAGCTAGTAACATGACCACATAGAAAAGACAGTAAAAAGCTAAGACAAAATAGCCAAGATAGTCAAAAGATAAGACAAGATAGACCAGAAAGATGAACAACTATTTTATTTTGTTTGCCAATGTTTGTTTGCCAAAGATTGATTTCCTGTCGATTTGACACTTTGGACAGTTTAAGGGTTTTGCCAATTTGACGGTGTTGACAGTTTGATGGGGCCTATTGTTAGGAAGGACACATCCTGAAAAGGAAAAGGACATTTTGACGAGGTCTAACTCCAAGAAGGACACATCTTGAAGAGGGCCAAAGAGTGACAAGATTGACATTGTTTTGATTAATATGTTTTGGCAAGTTGACTGATGTTGACTGTATAATTGATTGGATTGTGCTATATGATTTTGACCAATTTTGACATTGACGTTTCGAATGACTGTCTTGTGTCCGAGTTTGACTATGTCTAACTTATTTGACCAATGTGATGATTGTGACAAATGCCATGATTTTATTTGGACCAACCTAAAAGGACTGACCTAATGTCTCGGGGACTCATCAACTGATGGCCTTGCCTGCGTAGCAAATGCGTAGAGACAACGTAGTTTGACAATGACATGGACTGAATGACATGACTGACTTTGACTCCATTTTTAGGATTTTGACATTGATTTGGATGTTTTTGTGTTTTTCTTCAAGACATTTTTTTATTTTTAGGTCTTTTTTCAAGACATTTTATTATGTTTTTGGTCTTTCTTCAGGACATTTTATGATGTTTTTGTCTTTTTTAGGACTTTTATGATGTTTTTGTCTTTTTATCGTTTTATGATTTTTTTGGATTTTGACGTTTAAGAGGATCATGACAAATGCATATGACTGATTCCTACACATGAGAATCCAAGGACAAACATGATTGTGCCCCTAGTCAAGCTGAATACCAATTGACATGTGATGACAATGTTGTCTGACATGGGAAGGACACATCCCAAAACAACGTGAGGATGATGACGATAATGTGATGAAAGTATGGAGGTCTACAGCCGAGCCAGGAACGCAGTCAAGTAAAATTTTGGATAATGTGCTTGTATGGATTAGACTCATTGCATTTGGAATGACTTGGTTAGGACTAGATGGGATAATGATTATCCTTACACCGTTTGACAAGGGAAAGCAAAGATTGATGATAGGCATGAAAGGATAGGGGTGGCCTTGGTAAAATACGGGAGACATGAGACTAAGGGAATTGTCATATGATTTTCAAGGACTATGTCATACAAGGACTATAAGACTATGACGGTCAATGACATGATGTTTTGTGAATCGTGTATGACCGAAGGATAGACATGTCAAGAGTTTTCCCAAAGCATGATTTATGTGTGCCAGTTTTATGTCAAGACTGAGGTAAGTGGGAAAAATGCATGGAAATGATAGGGCTTAGATGGACGTTTTAACCAATGTAACTAAGGGTTATTTTTAAGTTTGATTAAAGGTTAGCAGTAAATCAATGAAGACAATAAAACCCAAAGTGATTACAAAATACAATGGAAGTTAAAACAAAGAACGATTATACCTTTAAACTGCTGAGACCTCCATGATTCATTTTTGTAACACCTTCTAGCTTGTTGGCTGATGTGTTGCCCTTAGATTTGATGTGCGAGCAATCTGTTAATGCAAGTCTAAGTCCTACACCAAGCTTTGAAGGATTTGCACAAATGTCTATGCCTATGACTATGATTGACAATGCCTATGCCTAAACAATGCTAAGCCTTAATAAAATAAAGACAAATAAGTGCTACAATTGCTATGAATAAATCTAAGTATGTCAATGCATAAGTATATCATGTGCCTGTGTGTAATATCTTTGTGTATTCAAAAAATGAGAGGAAAATGGCATTTTATAGAAAATGCCATTTCGAATGGATGGATGAGATGAGAGATTGAGAAAATACCCTAGAATCAATGGTTAAGATTCGAAATGGCAACTCTCAATTAGGGTCAGGGAAAATTGCCCAAATGTGTGAATAAGATTTAATTAAATAAATTAAATCAAAGATAAATGTGACAGTTGAGATGGAATTAGCAAAAATCAAAAGACAAGAAGATGGGATTTTAGAAAATCAGTAATTTTAGAAATTACTTGATTTGTAGAAGAATATTTCCATTTTGAATTAAATTAATTCAAAATTTGGATTTTGTGAGATAAGGAGGAATTGATTTTTGAAATTAATTACTAAAAGAAGAATCAGTTAACTATGTGAAACATTTTTAAATAAATTGTTTTATTTAAAAATAAAGAAGTGTCACATACAACAATTAAATAATTAAAAAATAATTATTTAATTTAGAAGAAGTGGTTAATTAATTAAATAAATTAGAAAATCTATTTAATTAACAAAGAGGATTTAGGGATTAGTTACATATTGAATAAATATATTAAAATATATTTATTTGATAATCAAGGGGACATTAATGATGAAGATTAATTAAATAAAATGAGAATTTTATTTGATTTTGAGTTGAATTTAGATAATTAGTGACACATTAAATAAATAAATATGATTTATTTATTTAATAATCAGGAAGAATAGAAGACCCTGAATTAATTAAATAATTGTGAATTATTTAATTAATAGTTGAAGATGGGTTAGGAACATAATTAAAGTGTCATAATTATGCTAAGACGAAAAGTGGTAAAAATGAAACTTGCAGGCCTAGGTCATTTTTAGGTGTCTACATCAACAAACCTGCTATCACAACTCACTCACACACCCTTCCTCTCTTATGATTTGTGGCACACTTTCATCACTTTGCATCACACTGTGATACATCTCTTCACAACTTGGCTTGATTTTATACTATTCTTAACCTTAGAGACTTTCTCCAAGGCTAGCCACAATACATCACTTCACAAATTCAAATTAGGTCAGCAACTCTAAATTCCCACGGTGGGAGGGAATAAGAGTGGACCAATAAAACATATAACCAAGACCAAAAATAATATTCTTGAATCTTCTACATGCTTTCTTAATTAAATTTTATTCCTCTAATAAAGAGTAAGCACTAAGTCAGCCACACCTAATGAAAACAAAAATGAACAATTATGCACACAATGTCCAACACAATGATGACACATGGATACCTCAACATGCTTCATTAATCACAAGAATACATCTCAGAACCTTCCAAATACATCAACAACAAGAACAACAAACTTCAATCACTGAATTTATTTCATTAGACAATTCGGACTATGTAGACACACAAAAATACTGAAACATGACTTTCAGATTACCAAACTCCAAACCTCTTCGCCAAAGCATAGGAAAGAAATTCATAAAGCATATTCCAGATCTACAAGATCTGAAATGAAACAGAGAAAAATTGCATAGCAACAATATTTCTCCCAGTCCATAGAACACTGATTTTGTCGGTAGAACACACATATCAGTGGACACAACTTTCACGTACCTTCTCACTAGAAGCTAAAACTTAGCATATGTTACCATGAAAATACCAACAACACGCTTCAGATCCGCACAAGCATAGGATCAACATATGAGAAATGTGAAGCACATGTCGGCACACAATCTAAACACATTCAACACTCTGACTTCTCTTCTTTATTAATTTTATCAAAAGCACTTGGAAACTCATCAAACCAGCATATCTACAATACCATAAAGATAGCTTCATGTACTCATGACATGTCACTGACAACTCAACCATATATGCAGAATATGCAATATTTAGAACTGTGTTGACATCAATGACAACACCACCAAACTAGCTCATACTTGCAACAATATCCCCCTTTGTCATTGATGGAAACACATAACCTTTTCTCCCCCTTAGGAGTACACTCATATTGCAACAATGAAAATATTTTCTACTCCCCCTACAAAGTAGACCCATTTATCATGTTAGCTCTCAAAAATGCAGGTAAAATACCTCAAGAGGTTGCCAATCTCTTGATACATTTCAGGGTAACAGACAAGGCCAAATGGTTTAGACCTTCTTCTCTTCAAGTGCTGCTAGACCTAGGTAGGTGTACCTATATGAATAAAGCATACTTAAAGTTGTATGACTTGACTGATTTGATGGATCTATTACAATGGTACAAAGTGTAATAGATGAAAGCTTGCTAACTATTCCTAATCCTAGTACTGAAATTGAGATATGGATGTTTCAATAAGATTTTATGAAATTCTAAAATATGAAAGGTGTGACCAGTGCCTACTTCTATTGGGCTAATGGAGTCAAGATTTGTATAATGGGTGACTTGCTTAATGGCTATAATTCAAATTGCTTAGCACTTGTGACTATTTATAGCTTGTCTAAACATGCAAGAGTATAATTATCAAATTCTTCTTAATGATCCAAATGTCCTTTTCCAAATTACTATGATTAATCAAAAGGATTTAATCCTGTCTTATAGGAACCAGTTAATTGAACCAAACAAGAGCAACAAGTGTGCTTTGATAAATTGAAAAATATCCTTGATATTTCAATTTAAATAATCAAGAAATGACAACCTTGGAGACAACCAGATAATGTTTTCAATAAATTCGACAAAAAATTTACACCATAATTGGATCACTAGATAAATATGTTCTTCTCCATTATATAATTTTAAAAGATTTTACAATGTACAACATGATATTTATTTCAGTAATAGTTCACCCTATCAACCTACCTAACCTACTTATTCTTCCTAAATATCCCCCTTTTTTATGATTTTACTGTACATATATACAATACACGTTTTAGGGCTATGACCCTTCATTTGTTCCAGTGCAACTTTTCAACATTATTTCACGAAAAATAAAATATTTAATTAATTTCCATTTTGGCAAATTAAATATTTTAGTTAATCTTCATCATCTCGGGCGAAATAATCAATTAACCTTCCATAAATGAAATAATTGATTTTAACTTCTTCATCTTTGCATTCCTGTGAAAATCATTTCACAATAAATTCTAATTCCTTTGCTAGAAAATCTCATGTTCATTTCAATTTAATAAGTTATTCCTTGGGTAAAATAATTATTCATATTTTTAATCCTATTGGTGAAAATATCCCACCTCCTTGCATAAATATTTTACAATACTTAACCCCCTATACATTTGTGGGTAAGATTATTCACCTTATAACTCCCCTTTCCTATTTCACATTTTAGTGAAAATATTTTATCTCTTGAAGAAAATATTCACCCTCACCTTTATTAAACAAGTTATTACTTTATTACTCCACAATTTCAATATTTAAATATCCTTTCAATCTTTACCCATATTGCACGGGCATCATTCATTTTAATATTCATATCAGCTTCATATCATCGATGTGACATGCATCATTGATGAAACTTATACATTTTTTATCCCAATTGTATTACGTTTCCCCGATGAACTTCCCATCAGCGTGACTTTACTATAGGGAAAATTTATGTCGATGCAGTATCTCTTGCTGATGAATTTAGGGTTTTTGCTCTGTCATTTCTTTTGGTCCTCCATTCACTTGCATCATTCACCAAATGTCATGTTCCTCGCACTCTGCATCACCTTAGACCCCATTTTTTCCTTACATCTTTGCGGCCATGATCTTGGCAATAGGGTATCTAAATTTCTTCTTGCTAATTCCATTTATTGAGGCATTTTGAATTGCTCCCCTTTTGTGTGTGACCTATGATCATTGCATCCCATGGGATTCAGTTTCTTTGAGGGCTTTAACTAGCACACTTCACATGATTTCTTATCTTGCATATATGTATATTGGAATGCTTGCAATGTTCATTCATAGCCCTCAACAATTGTATTATTTGCAGATCTCTTTAAACTTTCTTTCTTTCCTCCACAACCTTTAGACGACAAATCCTTCGAAGTCAACACAGTTATTTCCTTACACAATTTCAGCTCCGCATATCAATGACCTCAAGGTTCGGGGATTTCAAATTTTTTCATGCGAGTTCAATGGTAGCACTTTCATCTTCATGGAAAGAATTATCAAGAGCTAAATGATGAGCAACAATAACTCTATTCTGAAGAATACGGTTGCTCATTGTTAAGATTCTGACAGCCATTTGTGTGGAATGACAGTGGTGATTAGTAGAGGGATCACCATATTGACAATTGACCTCCTTAATTACAGTCCACAAATAATAGTAAAGCCTACGAAACTGCTTCAAAAAACTCTAACAAGCTATTGAAGAGTGATTCCTTCAAAGACATGCCGTAAAAAATGACATTTGTAGATTGTTACACTGTAGTGATGAACATTTCAAAGATTTCCCTTTGCTCATGTATTATGCACGCACTTCTCAATTTGCATTGTATAATGCACCCCCCCGGCCATATATCATTATACAAATCCCTTTGCATAGCTCCTTCGAGTCTTTGGTGTATGACAATATGCACATTTTTATCTCCATCACAAAGGAATCCTCTACATTTGAAGAACAATGGTTGCTTCATTATCCATTATGGTTGTTCATCTATTGGAATCAAGTTAATTCCCAATTTATGACCACTAAATCACTTCGGTTTGTCATGATTGTAATCTTAATTTCATTTTTTTTCCAACTTATCCTTTTGAATTGCAATATATTGGTCAACTACCTTTTTAGTAATGTAGTGATCACTATTTTATTCATCACCGCTGATCAAAAAATGTCCATGTGAAGTGTTGTTTTTCTTCCAATTCATTTTCATGCCCAGGTTGAACAAATTGGGAGAAAGTTTAATGTGCTCAATTATTATGGAATTGAGACATGGGTGTGATCTCAAGTCATTAAGAGTTCAAATTTCAAAACTTATTCTCTTTCTTTGGATGTGCTAGGGTGAAACCCAAGATGCTGATCATAATGGCAATCCTTTTTTCTTGTGAACTTGAATTTGAGAAAGGACCTTTTATATTGCATATGAACACTCAAACCTAAATGGGTAATTATTAGAATTTGACCTCTTGCACTATGACAAAACAGATTAAGTAGCCTCCAAAATGACTTTCAAAAACTAATCAAAACTTTTCTTAGAGCCACAAGATTGCACCAGTGTGCTAATTGATGATAGGGGAATATTCTTGCAAAATGGTCTTCATAAGCTCATTAGGATTAAAAACTGTTAATCTTCAAAATTGTTTACTTGACATTTTCTGCAAAATTGTGCTTGCCAGATTGTGTAAAACTCATTCGGTTGACTTTGCAAATATACCAAATGATGCCCAAAAGTTCTAAAAGTTGACATGGAGGTAAAATTTAGTGTAGAGAATCGGAGGCACCAAACATTTTATTTTGATCATCATCCATTTACTCAATATTTACCCTCAAATTCGATCATTTTAACTGAATTTTCACTGTATTGACAGCTGATTTTCTCAGAAACCCTTCAACTTGGCTTTTCAAAAACTCATCAAAACTCATCATATGAAATTGAAAATTTGCATGCACATTCACATATGATAAATGAACACTCTTGCAAGACATTTTTTCTTGAAATTGCACTGGCTCCAAGTTTTTTATTTTCAAAGTAGGCTCTCCAGGTAGATTTCACAACTGTACTCCTGAGTGTTAAAATCAATTCTTTGAATATGGGAACCTAAAATTTGCATGAAATTTTAGGCTCCAACAGTGGCTCCATCTGGGGATGAATGATTGTGAAATAATTGCAAGAATCTAGATCACTGGGTGAGCAGACCAAACTTTATTCATTTGAGTAGCAGACTTGAAACTCTTTTCTATCATGAACTAACATAGTTTTTGAAAAATCATACCATAGCTGATGGCACAAGGCCACCAAAAATAATTTCCCCTATTTTCCCCTATCAAATACCTTGCTTTTTTTTGTTTTTATCAAATTCTTCTTGAGAATACTCATACAATCTACCCTGTCATTGAAAACTTCCAGAATAATACTGTGTTCATCCTGACTTATGTTCCTTTTATCATTTTGCAGTTCATCATCATGTGATAAATATTTTCCATCTTCAACATACAATGTGTATGCACACTCCATGCGATATCCATCCTTATTTTTCTCACCATCATATGTAAAATAATCTCCTGGTTGATCTGAATTATTTTCCATTTATTCAATATCACCAACTGGCAATGATACGAACTCATCATTATTTTTCTCATTCACTCCAACTGATGTTGAGTATGAATTTCCTGAATCATTCTTGTGTGTGTACTTTTGGTACTCTATTGCCAACAAATATGAAATTTGTTCACTATTGAGTGAATGTTCCTCTATATCCATATCCTTACAATAGTGTTCTTCCTCCTTTTCATCATCAAAAAGAGGCTCAAGATCATCAGAGAATGACAAATCAAAAACATTACCAGTATAGTCATTTGTTCCACAATTTGATATATCATTTTGTTTGTCTAAAAATATCTCTTCCTCACCATAAAGTGGATTTGAAAATACCTGAAATTCATTCTTTGGCATACCTTGGAAAGATATCATCTGATCATCACTTATCTTTTCATCATACAATGGATTTGAAAATTTTTGAAAACCATTTTCAGACGTACAAACCTTTTCTTCATCAAATGTGTCTTCACGGCTTTCAACTGCAACTGAAGGTGTTATTTTTTCACTATCAAATGAACTTGCATCTTCATCCATATCTCCATAAGACTTGCAAGAATAATTTTGCAAATCAAAATCCACAGGTTTGTCTTCACCATCTGAATATTAAATGGATCCCTCATAACATGCACTACTTTCCCTATCATAATCTGTTATGCAGGAGACATCTTCAATATCTTCATCCTCCTCACACAGGCTGTCATAGGAATTATTTTCTTTTGCATATGTCTCATCTTTCAGTTGTATTGCTTGATCAATTTCCTCATACTCATCAGTGATTTCCCCATCCTCATACCTTTTCTTTTCTATAATTTTCATCAGTTCTCCTACCTATTCAAAAGTAACTAGTTTTAATGATTCAGGCTAGTAAATTGAATCAGACTCATATGCCCTCATAAATTGATCAACATACATGGACCCATCAATCTCGTAACTGAGAGGTATTTGTGTAAGGATAACAGCAAACCGATCGATTAGAGAGTTTCCATATTCTCCCTTGTTTCTTTTGAAGTTAAAAAATGCATCCAAGGGAGATATGCAGCATTCAGATTCGGGGTATTGATTTGTTTCTTGAGTATATGAATGCTCATCACTTTCCTCCTCAAATGTTTGATTCTGATATACATCTTGTTGCAGGTTTTGATTATCACTTCTGAGAGGGATGAAATTGTGTTGCACATTTTGATGTGGCATTCGGTATTGATATGGATAATGGTCATGATATTGGCTATGTTGATAATCTTGGTAGCCTACCAGTCATTGCCCAGGAGGGACTGGATAATCATTTATTTGTTTTGATGGTTGTGGTGAATAAATTTTCTATTGTGAACAAAGTGCATTACCTTCATTGTGAAAATTCCCAATTGTATTATGAGGCTCTTGTGGAGTCCAAGGACCACTTGCATTTGAATATCCTTCCTCATCAGAGAATGGTATATATTGCGGTGTATCTAAAGCAGGCAAGATACCCAATTCACTCAGCTTTTGAAGTAATGCTCTCTTGCTCTTAGCTACTTCTACTTTCAATTTTTTTAATTCATCACTTAGCTCATTCAAAGGTTTTCCAGAAGGTTGTTGTGCATTTTTCATCAATTTTTTTCCAGAGTCGCCACCTACTTTTCCAAAATTAGGAAAATGATTCTTTTGAAATTATTTTTTATTTTCCCTAGCGGAATCTCCTCACTCCAAATGTGAAATTTATATTGACTCTTTAAATGGAAAGGCTAGAATCAAATTTTCTGAAGTTATTCCCCAGCGGAGTCACCAATTTGTTAGCTCTCAAAAACGCAGGTAAAATACCTCAAGAGGTTGCCAATCTCTTGATATGTTTCAAGGTAACAGACAAGACCAAATGGTTTAGACCTTCTTCTCTTCAAGTGCTACTAAACCTAGGTGGGTGTACCTATATGAATAAAGAAGACTTAAAGTTGTATGACTTGATTGATTTGATGGATCTATTACAATGGCACAAAGTGTAATAGATGAAAGCTTGCTAACTATTCCTACTCCTAGTACTAAAATTGAGATATGGATGTTTTAATAAGATTTTATGAAATTCTAAAATATGAAAGGTGTGACCAGTGCCTACTTCTATTGGGACAATGGAGTCAAGATTTGTATAATGGGCAACTTGCTTAATGGCTATAATTCAAATTTCTTGGCACTTGTGACTGTTTACAGCTTGTGTAAACGTGCAAGAGTATAATTATCAAATTATTCTTAATGATCCAAATGTCCTTTTCCAAATTACTGTGATTAATCAAAAGGATTTAATCCTATCTTGCAGGAACCAGTTAATTGAACCACACAAGAGCAGCAAGTGTGCTTTGATAAATTAAAAAATATCCTTGATATTTCAATTTAAATAATCAAGAAATGACAACCTTGGAGACAACCAGATAATGTTTTCAATAAATTTGACAAACAATTTACACCATAATTGGATCACTAGATAAATATGTTCTTCTCCATTATATAATTTTAAAATATTTAACAATGTACAACATGATATTTATTTCGGCAACAATTCACCCTATCCAACTACCTAACCTACTTATTCTTCCTAAATCTCCCCTTTTTTTATGATTTTACTGTACATATATACAATACACGTTTTAGGGTTATGACCCTTCATTTGTTCTAGTGCAACTTTTCAACATTCTTTTGTGAAAATAAAATATTTAATTAATTTCCATTTTGGCAAATTAAATATTTTAGTTAATCTTCATCATCTCGGGCGAAATAATCAATTAACCTTCCATAGATGAAATAATTGATTTTAACTTCTTCATCTTTGCATTCCTCTAAAAATCATTTCGCAAAAAGTTCTAATTCCTTTGCTAGAAAATCTCCTATTCATTTCAATTTAATAAGTCATTCCCTGGGTAAAATAATTATTCACCTTTTTAATCCTGTTGGCGAAAATATCCCACCTCCTTGCGTAAATATTTTACAATACTTAACCCCCTATACATTTGTGGGTAAGATTATTCACCTTATAACTCCCCTTGCCTATTTCACATTTTAGTGAAAATATTTTATCTCTTGAAGAAAATATTCACCCTCACCTTTATTAAACAAGTTATTACTTTATTACTCCGCAATTTCAATATTTAAATATCCTTTCAATCTTTACCCATATTGCACGGGCATCATTCATTTTAATATTCATATCGGCTTCATATCATCGGTGTGACATGCATCATCGATGAAACTTATACATTTTTTATCCCGATTGTATTACGTTACCCCGATGAACTTCCCATCGGTGTGACTTTCACTGTTGGGAAAATTTATGCCAATGTAGTATCTCTTGCCGATGAATTTAGGGTTTTTTCTCTATCATTTCTTCTGGTCCTCCATTCACTTGCATCATTCACCAAATGCCATGTTCCTTGCACTCTGCATCACCTTAGACCCCATTTCCGCCTTACATCTTTGCACCCATGATCTTGGCAATAGGGTATCTAAATTTCTTCCTGCTAATTCCATTTATTGAGGCGTTTTCAATTGCTCCTCTTTTGTGCATGACCTATGATCATTGCATCCCATGGGATTTATTTTCTTTGAGGGCTTAAACTAGCATTCTTTGCATGATTTCTTATCTTGCATATATGTATATTGGAATGGTTGCAATGTTCATTCATAGCCCTCAACAATCATATTATTTGCAGATCTCTTTAAACTTTCTTTCTTTCCTCCACAACCTTTAGATGACAAATCCTTCAAAGTCAACACATTTATTTCCCTACACAATTTAAGCTTTGCATATCAATGACCTCAAGGTTCGAGGATTTCAACTTTTTTCATGCAAGTTCAATGGTAGCACTTTCATCTTCATGGAAAGAATTATCAAGAGCTAAATGATGAGCAGCAACAAATCTATTCTGAAGAATACGGTTGCTCATTGTCAAAATTCTAACAACCATTTGTGTGGAATGACAGTGTTGATTAGTAGAGGGATCACCATATTGACAATTGATCTCCTGAATTACAATCCATAGATAACAGTAAAGCCTGTGAAACTGCTTCAAAAAACTCTAACAGGTTGTTGGAGAGTGATTCCTTCAAAGACATGCCGTAAAAAAATGATGTTTGTAGACTGTTACACTGTAGTGATGAACATTTCAAATATTTCCCTTTGCTCATTCATTATGCATGCACTTCCATCTCAATTTGCATTGTATAATGCACCCCCCTGGCCAGATATCATTATACAAATCCCTTTGTATAGCTCCTTCGAGTCTTTGGTGTATGACAATATGTAAATTTTTATCTCCATCGCAAAGGATTCCTCTGCATTTGAAGAACAATGGTTGCTTCATTATCCATTATGGTTGTGATTGGAATCAAGTTAATTCCCAATTTATGACCACTAAATCATTTTGGTTTGTTGTGATTGTAATCTTCATTTCAAATTGTTTTCCAACTTATCCTTTTGAATTGCAATATATTGGTCAACTGCCTTTCTAGTAATGTAGTGATCACTATTTTATTCATAACCGCTGGTCAAAAAATGTCCATGTGAAGTGTTGTTTGTCTTCTAGTTCATTTTCATGCCCATGTTGACCAGATTGGGAGAAAGTTTAATGTGCTCAATTAATATGGAATTGAGACATGTATGGGTGTGATCTCAAGTCATTAAGAGTTCAAATTTCAAAATATATTATGTTTCTTTGGATGTGCTAGGGTGAAACCCAGGATGTTGATCATAATGGCAATCCTTCTTTCTCATGAACTTGACTTTGAGAAAGGACCTTTTATATTGCATATGAACACTCAAACCTAAATGGGTAATTATTAGAATTTGACCTCTTGCACTATGACAAAATAGATTAAGTAGCCTCCAAAATGACTTTCAAAAACTGATCAAAACTTATCTCAAAGCCACAAGATTGCACTAGTGTGCTAATTGATGATAGGGGAATATTCTTGCAAAATGGTCTTGCATAAGCTCATCAGGATTAAAAACTGTTAATCTTCAAAACTATTTACTTGACCTTTTCTACAAAATTGTGCCTGCCAGATTGTGTAAAACTCATTCGGTTTTGACTTCAAATGCAAAAATACCAAATGATTCCCAGAAGTTTTGAAAATTGACATGGAGGTAAATTTTAGTGTAGAGAATCGGAGGCACCAAAAAATTTATTTTTATCATCATCCATTTACTCAATATTTACCCTCAAAGTTTATCATTTTAACTGAATTTTCACTGTACTGACAACTGATTTTCTCATAAACCCTTCAACTTGGCTTTTCAAAAACTCATCAAAACTCACTGTATGAAGTTGAAAATTTGTATGCACATTCACATATGATAAATTAACACTCTTGCAAGACGGTTTTTCTTGAAATTGCACTGGCTCCAAGTTTTTTATTTTCAAAGTAGGCTCTCCAAGTAGATTTCACAACTGTACTCCTGAGTGTTAAAATCAATTCTTTGATTATGGGAACCTAAAATTTGCATGAAATTTTAGGCTCCAACATATCATTCTAGATAAATAAAGAATCTATGAACTCACTGGACTGATGCACCTTCATGTGCACCTAGTTATGAGGTTCAATGACCCCCAACCTCTCCCTAATATCCTAAAAAGTATCCTTTGAAAGAGCTTTAGTAAATATGTCTACAATTTGTTCCTTTGTTGTCACATACTCCAATCTAACCTCATTCTCCAGCACTTTCTCTCTCATAAAATGATACTTGATAGATATATGCTTCATTCTTGAATGCATAAGTGGATTCTTTGAAATGTTTATTGCACTTGTATTATCATAGAAAATAGAAATAGGATCATCACATACCACACCAATGTCTTTCATAGTTTATGTCATCCACATAACTTTTGTGCAATAGGATGCTGCAACAATATATTATGCCTCTACAGTGGATAAAGAAACTGAGTCTTGCTTTTTACTTAGCCATGAAACTAGTCTTTCACCAAGAAAGAAAGCACCACCACTAGTATTCTTTCGGTCATCTACACATCCAACCCAATCAACATTTGTAGAGGATATCAAAGTGAAATCATTACTCTTAGGGTACCATCCATAATCCGATGTGCCTTTAAGATATCTAAATATCCTTTTTATAGCTATAAGATGTGCTTCTCTAGGATCTGCTTGAAATCTAGCAACTAAACACACTGCATGCATCATATATGGTCTAGTAGTAGTAAGGTACAACAATCTGCCAATCATGGATTTGTATTTTCTCTTATCAGTCTTAGAAGATTCATCATCCTTTCTCAGCTTACATCTGGTTACCATAGGAGTAGAAACCATTTTACAATCCTCCATCCCAAACTTTTTCAACAACTCTTTTATATAATTAGATTATGAAATGAATATCCCTTTATTAGTTTGATTCACTTGTAGACCAAGGAATAAATTCAATTCACCAATCATAGACATCTTAAATTATTTATGTATTTCTTTAGAAAACTTCTTACACATGCCTTCATTTCCACCAAAGATGATATCATCAACATAAACAACTAAAATCAACATCTTATTACCTTGCACTTTGAACTAGAGGTTGCTGTTTGCAAAACCATTTTTGAATCCTTGCTTTGTCAAATATTTTCCCAATCTTGCATACCAAGCTCTGAGAGCTTGCTTCAATCCATACAATGCTTTCTTCAATTTACAAACCATGTCCATCTTGTTAGACAACTGAAACCCTTCAGGTTGCTTGATGTACACTTCTTCCTTCAACTCGCCATTCAGAAAAGCTGACTTAACATCCATCTGATATACCTTGAAGTATTTATGTACAAAAAATGCCAAAAACATTCTTATAGCTTCCATTCTGGCTACAAGGGAAAATGTTTCTTAAAAATATATACCTTCAACTTGTGAATATCCTTTGTATACTAGTCTTTCCTTATTCCATACTACTTCTCCACTTTCATTCAGTTTGTTCCAGAACACCCATTTTGAGCCAATCACATTTTTGTCCACAGGTCTAGGGACTATTTCCCATGTCTAATTCTTTTCTATCTATTGCAGTTCCTCTTTCATAGATATCATCCAACTTTCATCTTCACATGCTTCTTTTAAAAATTTAGGTTCTATTTTAGAAAGTAAACACAAATTTACCTCAGCTACAACTTTGCTTCTTGTCTTCACACCTTCACTCTTGTCTCCAATTATCTGATCTTCCTGATGATTATTCTTTATATATTTAGGAGTCCTAGCAATAAGTTTTGGTTCATTCTCTTCTTCTTCCACTTGCTCTTCTTCTTTCTCTTCTTCTTCTTCCTTCTTATTTTCTTCAAGTATATGTCCATAGATAGGATCATTAGGTTCAACTTCACTTATCTCAATAGGTTTGTGTATGTCTTCATCAACTTTCCCATTAGCACTTTCAATGATCTTTCTCAATTTTTTGTTAAAGCATTTGTATGCCTTGCTAGTAGTAGAGTATCCAAGAAATATTCCTTCATCACATTTAGCATCAAACTTTCCAAGATTTTCATCATCTCTTTTAATATAGAATCTGCTTCCAAATACCTTAAAATATTTCACAGTAGGAGTCTTACTAGTCCATAACTCAAAAGGTGTATTTGTGATGTTGTGCCTAATCTGAACTCTATTAAGAACATAAACAACAATATGTATCAATTCTCTCCAATATACATCTAGTACATTAGATTCTTTCATCATAGTTCTAGTAGCTTCCTGAACTATCATGTTTTTCCTTTCAACTACTCCATTCTGCTAAGGGGTTCTTGGAGCAGAAAACTATCTTTTTATGTCGTGCTCCTCACAGAATGCATTAAATTCACCACCTAGCTATCAAATCTCAAACACTTGATTTTCAGATTTACTTCATTCTCTACTCTTGCTTTGAATACCTTAAACCTATCCAACGCATGATTCTTTTTCTTCGAGAAAAGAAACACATGTCATTTAAGTGTAATCATCAATAAGCAACATGAAATATCTATCACCATTCAAGATTCTAGTCTTAGTCAGACCACAAAGATCAGTATGTACTAATTCCAACATTCCAGTAGTAGAATGTTCCTTTCCTTTAAAGCTACATCTTTTTTGCTTCCCTAATTGACAACTTCTACATATGGCATTAGCAGGTCTTGTGATTCTAGGCAGTCCTCAAACAATCTCCTTTGCACTGATATTGACCAGGTTATCAAAATTCACATGTCCCATTCTCCAGTGCCATAACCAACTTCATTGAACTGAGATACAAGACAATGACCATCAACTCCTTTCAGCTGATAAATGTTTCCATGATTTCTTCTTCCAATAACAATCATATCTTCATTTTCAGACCCTTTTCTGATTTCATAGGTATTGTTCTTAAACACAAGCTTAAAGCTATTGTTGCACATTTCACCAACACTTAAAATATTATGCCTCAAACCCTTCACATAATACACATCATCAGTGCTATGAACTCCATCAAAACTAATTGAACCTTTACCATAGATCTTAGCTCTTGAATCATCACCAAACATAACTAAACCATCGTCATACCTCTTGAGTTAAGTGAACTTACTCTTATCTATGGTCATGTGATTTGAACATCCACTATCAATTACCCAGTATTCTTCATCCTGTCTTGCATGGAAAGCGGTAACCAAAGTACCTTCCATCCTATTCTTCTCAACCTCCAAAGCCTTCTTACTTACAGATTTTCTAGGTTTAGTGGATACATATTTACTTTCCAAAGCTAAGAATACACATTCACTATCATCAACTTCATTGTCAAAATTCATCATCAGAAATACTTTCCTCTTCCTTAACATAGTACAACTTCTTATACTTCTTATCCTTTCTATCCTTATCTTTATAATCCTTGTTCTTCTTATGTGTAGCCCTATTCGGGCATCTTGAAGCATAATGACCAATATTACCACAACTAGAGCATTTAAAGGGTAACATACCTTTTATAATTTCTAGTACCTTTCTTCAACTTCCTGGAGAAATTATCTTCCAACTCATCAACACCATCGCTATCTGGTTCCTCCTCAATATTCATTGCTTTAAATATCATTTCTGTCTTTTCTTCTATCTTATCATCTTTCTAGAATTTTCTCAATTCTAATGCTTGCAAGGTGTCAAACAAGTGTTCCAAGGTGTACTTCTTAGGATCATACATTTCTACAATCACAGAGATTTTATCACTGTAGTAGTCTGGTAGGGTGATTAGGATCTTCTCAATTATGTCTTCATCAGATAGCTTTCCTCCTTGATTTCTAACTTCATTTGTAGTTTGTTCAACCTTGTGAAAGAAACTTGTAAATTCTTCACCATCTTCCATCTTCAAGTTCACAAATCTATGCTTTGTCATTAGTCTCTTTTTGAATTTCACCTTTTCATTTCCTTCATACATGTCTTCCAACTTCTTCCAGAATTCATATGTAGTATCCAGAGAATTAACCTTAATTTTCTCATTTTTAGATAAACCACTACAAATCACATACTTTTCCTTCTCATTTTCTTCATAAGTAGAGATCTCATCTGCAAAATTAACACCACCAGACGGAAGTATATACTTATTCTCAATAGCCTTCCAGGTCTTGAAACTAAGAGCAATAATATATACTCTCATCTATCCCTTCCAATCTTTGTAGTCAGCACCATCAAACATAGGAATCACCAATTTGTGTACCATCAGATCTACCTTAAGTGGTTGAGCTCTACACAAGGAACAAAAATCTTTGATACCAATTGTTAAATAGGAATAGGACAATTGAGAGGGGGGCTGAATCAATTTTCACACAAATTCAATCTTAAAACTTTATCACTTATAAAATCTTCAACCACACTATTATATTATTAAATATGAGCATGAAACATGAATAATAGAGAGTAAATCAACATAATGAACACCAAATTTTTACGTGGAAAACCCAATAAGGGAAAAACCACGGTGAGGGTTAACTGAAAATATAAAGATTATAAACTAAATACAAAGACTCGCTGCCAAGGGCTCACTATCCAAAAGAGAACTCACTATCCAAATACAAAGGCTCACTACCTACAAAGGACTCATTGTCCAACAGGGAGGCTCACTGCCTATAGATACAAAAGAGAACAAAAGATCCACCACTACAATTAAAGCACATTCATAGGATTACAAAAACCTTCAGTTCACTACCTTCAACAAACTGAAAAACTGCTATCACAACTCACTCATACACACTTTTCTTCTTATGATTTGTGGCACACTTTCATCACTTTGCATCACACTATCATACATCTCTTCACAACTTGACTTTATTTTATACTATTCTCAACCTTAGAAACTTTCTCCAAGGTTGGCCACAATACATCACTTCATAAATTCAAAGTAGGTAAGCAACTCTAAATTCCCACAGTGGAAAGGAATAAGAGTGGACCAATAAAATATATAACCAAGACCAAAAATAATATTCTTGAATCTTCTACATGCTTTCTTAATTAAATTTTATTCCTCGAATAAAGTGTGTAATGCCCCATCTTGTAACCTAAGGAATGTTGCATTTGTCTATGTAAGTGTAATAATTTTTATTTTTTATTTTTAAGTGTTAATATTAACTTTATTAGTTGCATACATTCTCTAAGTTACGAGACGTCACACTACTTGAGATTCCATAGATGACTTTAGTATTTAGCATTGCATGTATTTAATTAACATAAACTTAAAAGTAAACATTGCATAACATATGAATTCCATTCATTATAGTATAAAGTACAAATAAGATTCTTACATTGCATTTGAAATGGCATTACAATACTCATTCTTCAAATGAGGTAGATCAAATAATAATTTACAATTACATATTTCAAATGTTCACCTCATAACAATTGAGGGATGTTACAAATACAAGATTTCCAATGATGCAATAAACGAAGTACATATATATCCAAGTACGAGCTCTCCATCCATGAAGCTCTTGTTGCCATGATCATAAACTAGGGACCCAACAGAGTAAGGTGCACGTTCCACCCAACCATGTGGTACCCGTAGGTCCACCCCCCATGCTAGGAGATACTAATAAGGTTCCCTAGACATAATCTACTAACCCTAGACACAAGTACACACTTAACTAATAGTTACATTGCTTCCAAAATTAAGACAATCAAATATGCTAATTTTACAAGGTTAACTGTTATTTTAGGTGGAGTGTCATCACAATGTTGCAAAGGTTACCCTGGTGTTTCTTCCTAGGTTCCGGCCCCCAACTTGGGTTACCCTGGTAACCTCTTACGAAACCCGGCCCCTCATGCAAACTATTGCGGTATTGAATATCTTTTAAGATAACAAGATTTCGACTTTGTCATTCCAGGCCTTCTCGACTCATTCTCAAGACTGAACTAGCTCTTAATTCCATGAGTGAGGCATAGTTAATCCAATTAAATATTTTAGATAACCCAATATGTTGATTTAGTTTTTACTGACTTACTAACTCTACATGAGTTACCCAGGTACCACTTTGTGTATCGGCCCTCACAAAGAGCCACTCCCCTAAAAATAACACGAGGAATCTAAGTTCACTAACTAAGGTAGGAAAAGTGCACATATATCCAAAATCAACATATAAGACCAAACATATCATAACAGACATCAAATCTTTGTTCATAGAATCAGGTGTCTAAAAACAATACAAAACCATGTGCACTACCCTAGTTAACTCAAAGTAAGAAATCATCATGGAAACAATTTCCCTTTCAAGAAATAATATCTGGAAGACTTGAAATCACATATAATCCCAATTTTTTCCCAATAAGAATTTAAAACAACATAAAACAATTTAGGCAAAAATAAAAATTATAATATTAAGATTTTCTAAATCCAATTATTTCAATATCTCATCTCAAGCAATTATTCAGAGTAAAAAAAGATTCAATTTGCAATAAGGAAAATAAAATAAAACTATTTATTTAATTCCAATTTCCATAATTATGCATAATAATAAAATTCGATTCCCTATTACAATCATTTCAATATAATATCCTCTACATGAGCATTTAAATTTTTCAATAATCTCAGCATCTATTAAATTATAAATCAACTTTCTTTAATAATCTTTTTCTTAATAAAATATCCATTTATATATTAAAACATCTATTATAAACAAATATATATATATATATATATATATTATTAACAAAATATTCAACCAAACTAAATTACATATTCAATAAATATAAAATAAATATATATAAATATAAATATATATATTATATAAATTATATATTAAAAATAATATATAATATACATAATACATATTATATATATATATATTAAATTATATTCATTAAATAGTAAACAAAATAAAAATAAAAAATTTCTTTCTTTTACTAATGACTGCGCTTGGCAGCATCCATGGGAGAATGCGCTGCATGTGGGGCAACGCCTCCTCCACAGAATAGTGGAGGGCGCTACCTCACAGCAGCCGCACCCTCTCAGTGGGAGTGGCGGCTCGGGGTAGCCCTAGTCCCTCCCTACAAATACATAATATGCAAAAAAAAAAACATTTTTAATTTAATCCGTGTATAATTTCGGATTTAAATCTACAGTAAATACCCTTCCGCCATGCGGAAATTTAATTCATTTTTTTTTCAAATATTTTCAAACCCCCAATTCGCCTGTACGGCGATTCTCCACAAAAATTATACAATCCAATTTATATATGAAGATATATATATATATGAAAATATATTTATACATAAATTTACAACTAAAAGAATAAAAGATTATTAAAATAATGTATATATTTTCAATAGGGTTTTTACAATGGAAAATACGCACAAAAATTTCCAATCAAATTCTACTTTATCCCCAAAGGTTTTAATTGTCATCTCCCCAAACAAATGATTTCCTTCACAAATTTTAATTCAAACTGTTTCCTACAGGAAGCTTTTAACAAGGAAATAACAAATTCTGTAGAAAGCTTTTAACAAAGAATTAACAAAGTCCGTAGAAAGTTTTTAACAAAGAAATAACAATTTTCTCTACAAATCATTTGCTGAGAAGAACAGAGATTTCTTACACAAACATTTTCTTCAAGCAAACACAATTTTAAAACAATTTTAACAGACAAACTTTTCAAAAGGATTAATCAAATAAATAACAATGAAAAACCTATTTCATGTAGCTTGAAATTTGTCTAGACAATCTTTGCTGCTTGTTGCGTGCAATCCTCCAAAGCTTCTCCAGAACACAATAACCAGAAAAATGCTAAAACCAACCAAAGAGATCTTCCAAAAATATACAACAATTCCCAAAGCAAATTTCACAAATAACTCCAACCAAAATATTTTTTAATAGCACTCTATTCTTTCATTTCCCGTCAAGAAAAGGTAATCTTCTATTTTTCCCAAATCCCAGATAACATCCAAGAAAATCCTCAACCAAAAAGCAATTAATTCCACTGGCACACATGTCGAGAAGAAAAAATATCTTCTAACAATTTACCGGTAAATCTTTCTTTTCCCCTTTTTCAAGATTTGCATGCTTTTAAAGAATTTTCAATTTTCAATTTTCAAAATACAAATTTCCTTTTTTCTTTATTTATTTTATTTATTTAACAATTAAAATGTCATTTCCCACATAAAGACTAATTTAAAATTTAAATCTATTCACACAATTAAAGCAATTTTAATTTAATTAATTAATTTATCTAATTAAATAAATTTAATCTCAGTGATCAAATTACTTAACCAAACAAACTAATTAATTAATTAAATAAAATGTAAAACTTATTTTTAACATTTAAAATTAATTTAAATAAACAGTAAATTAAAGAATAACAAACTATCATAAAAATTAACAAAATTTTCCTTTCAAAGCAATTGATCCAATCAGGGACAAACAAGACCACCAATGACTCCAAGCTAAAACTGATAATATACTGTGACTGGGTTTAAGACTAGACTAGGATAAACCATATTACTACCTCCCAATCAACATTTCCGTTGAGTCTTGACATGCTCAGACCTGAGTAACTAGGTGGAGTCGATGTCATATACCTGCAATCTTTCAACCAAACAAATAACATGCATATATATATAATCCAATGTACAAACACACTGTGCGGAGAAAATCACAGAAATCACAGGGCACTCACAAGCGAGTGATGCAACTCCGTTCTCCACACCAATACACATCACATCAGACTAACAAATAAAATAACAGTTAGTCTACCATAACATATATATAGCAATAACATCTGAAGAAAACATCTACGCTAGTACAAAGCATGTCAAAAATTAATTATCACCATACAATGTATCATCATATCACAAAATGAATCCACTGTCGCTCAAAGTCAGTGATCAAAATATACAAAACAATATACCAAAGTCTATCAATGTGAAAACATGCTAACATAAATCATAAGCATAAATGGAGGGGTACTACATCCTCTCCCCCTAGGATCAAGCTTACTCCTAGAAGCCTGCTAATAGAAAACAAATAACACACATCTAGAATATGTCCTCCCAAGAAATAGAAGACTAGCCACTAAGATCCCTCTGGATCTATACTCAGTCAACGTGTTGACCCTTGAGGATCAACTCCCGATGTAGAATGAGGTGCACGATTTCCAAAGAACGATGCCTGTTCTCCACCAGAAACCTCTTCGACTACTCCCTGGAGCTTGACCTGGTGGTTATCCACCACAGTAAACACCTTATATGATCTGCCTACATCTCCTACTGTTGGCTCTGAAGTCGCCGGTCTCTGACTAAACTCAAAAGTGCCCTCCTGAGGACATTGACGAGAAATGTGACCCTGTTGACCACAAGTGAAACATTCTATACTCCTAAATCTTCTATCACCTGGAGGTACACTAGACCCTGGAAAACTACCTCCACTAACAACAGACTGAGAACTCTATGTTGGCTGATAGAAACGATAATGACGAGATCGTAGCCAACTCCGATATCTTTTCTTTTGTAACCAAATACCACCGTGTTGGGACTAAGAACTCTTATGCTCTGACTGCGAGGGTTGTTGTTGCTCACCCTTAGCAGGCACCTGAAGCCCCTTGGAGAAGCTCGCAACCTGAGATTGACCACCCTGAGATCCAACACCACCTAAGACCATAGATAGATTCTCTTCAACAGTTTGAGCCTTGTCCACGACTACCACCGTGCTCATCGACTCATGCAAAACTTGGGTAGGTGATTCCCACTGACTACCTCCATGACCACCTCCAAGGCCATGACCACGACCTCTACCACGATGCCTAGGCATGATCCTACACACAAACCAAGACAAGTCTTGTTAAAAGACAAACAAAACAAATGGAAAACACAACAACCAATTCTAACGTCCTAAAACAACCTAATGGGCTCATTAATCCAGAGCACCCAGAGTTAGAAACCTTGGCTCTGATACCAATTTGTAATACCCCACCTTGTAACCTAAGGAATGTTGCATTTGTCTATGTAAGTGTAATAATTTTTATTTTTTTTTAAAGTGTTAATATTAACTTTATTAGTTGCATACATTCTCTAAGTTATGCGGCGTCACACTACTTGAGATTCCATAGATGACATTAGTATTTAGCATTGCATATATTTAATTAACATAAACTTAAAAGTAAACATTGCATAACATATGAATTCCATTCATGATAGTATAAAGTACAAATAAGATTCTTACATTGCATTTGAAATGACATTAAAATACTCATTCTTCAAATGAGGTAGATCAAATAATAATTTACAATTACATATTTCAAATGTTCACCTCATAACAATTGAGGGATGTTACAAATACAAGATTTCCAATGATGCAATAAAGGAAGTACATATATATCCAAGTACGAGCTCTCCATCCATGAAGCTCTCATTGCCATGATCATAAACTAGGGACCCAACGGAGTAAGGTGCATGTTCCACCCAACCATGTGGTACCCGTAGGTCCACCCCCCATGCTAGGAGATAGTACTAAGGTTCCCTAGACATAATCTACTAACCCTAGACACAAGTACACACTTAACTGATGGTTACATTGCTTCCATAATTAAGACAATCAAATATGCTAAGTTTACAAGGTTAACTGTTATTTTAGGTGGAGTGTCATCACAACGTTGCAAAGGTTACCCTGGTGTTTCTCCCTAGGTTTCGGCCCCCAACTTGGGTTACCTTGGTAACCTCTTACGAAACCCGACCCCTCATGCAAACTATTGCGGTATCGAATATCTTTTAAGATAACAAGATTTTGACTTTGCCATTCCATGCCTTTTCGACTCATTCTCAAGACTGAACTAGCTCTTAAGTCCATGAGTGAGGCACAGTTAATCCAATTAAATATTTTAGAATACCCAATATGTTGATTTAGTTTTCACTGACTTACTAACTCTACATGAGTTACCCAGGTACCACTTTGTGTACCGGCCCTCACAAAGAGCCACTCCCCTGAAAATAACATGAGGAATCTAAGTTCACGAACTAAGGTAGGCAAAGTGCACATATATCCAAAATTAACATATAAGACCAAACATATCATAACGGACATCAAATCTTTGTTCATAGAATCGGGTGTCTAAAAACTATACAAAACCATGTGCACTACTCTAGTTAACTCAAAGTAAGAAATCATCATGGAAACAATTTCCCTTTCAAGAAATAATATCTGGAAGACTTGAAATCACATATAATCCCAATTTTTTCCCAATAAGAATTTAAAACAACATAAAACAATTCAGGCAAAAATAAAAATTCTAATATTAAGATTTTCTAAATCCAATTATTTCAATATCTCATCTCAAGCAATTATTTAGAGTAAAAAAAGATTCAATTTGCAATAATAAGGAAAATAAAATAAAACTATTTATTTAATTCCAATTTCCATAATTATGCATAATAATAAAATTTGATTCCCTATTACAATCATTTCAATATAATATCCTCTACATGAGCATTTAAACTTTTCAATAATCTCAGCATCTATTAAATTATAAATCAACTTTCTTTAATAATCTTTTTCTTAATAAAATATCCATTTATATATTAAAACATCTATTATAAACAAATATATATATATATTATTAACAAAATATTCAACCAAACTAAATTACATATTCAATAAATATAAAATAAATATATATATTAAATAAATTATATATTAAAAATAATATATAATATACATAATACATATATTATATATATATTAAATTATATTCTTTAAATAGTAAACAAAATAAAAATAAAAATTTTCTTTCTTTTAGTAATGACTGCGCTTGGCAGCATCCACGGGAGAATGCGCTGCCTGTGGGGCAACGCCTCCTCCACAGAATAGTGGAGGGCGCTGCCTCACAGTAGCCGCACCCTCTCAGTGGGAGTGGCGGCTGGGGGTAGCCCTAGCCCCTCCCTACAAATACATAATATTCCAAAAAACAACATTTTTAATTTAATCCGTGTATAATTTCGGATTTAAATCTATAGTAAATACCCTTCCGCCATGCGGAAATTTAATTCTTTTTTTTTTAAATATTTTCAAACCCCCAATTCGCTCGTACGGTGATTCTCCACAAAAATTATACAATCCAATTTATATAAGAAGATATATATATATGAAAATATATTTATATATAAATTTACAACTAAAAGAATAAAAGATTATTAAAATAATGTATATATTTTCAACAAGTTTTTTACAATGGAAAATACGCACAAAAATTTCCAATCAAATTCTAATTTATCCCCAGAGGTTTTAATTGTCATTTCCCCAAACAAATGATTTCCTTCACAAATTTTAATTCAAACTGTTTCCTACAGGAAGCTTTTAACAAGGAAATAACAAATTCTGTAGAAAGCTTTTAACAAAGAATTAACAAAGTCTGTAGAATGTTTTTTAACAAAGAAATAACAATTTTCTCTACAGATCATTTGCTGAGAAGAACAGAGATTTATTACACAAACATTTTCTTCAAGCAGACACAATTTTAAAACAATTTTAACAGACAAACTTTTCAAAAGGATTAATCAAATAAATAACAGTGAAAAACCTGTTTCTTGTAGCTTGAAATTTGTCTGTGGGGGAGAATCTTTGCTGCATGTTGCGTGCAATCCTCCAAAGCTTCTCCAGAACATAATAACCAGAAAAATGCTAAAACCAACCAAAGAGATCTTCCAGAAATATACAACAATTCCCAAAGCAAATTTCACAAATAACTCCAACCAAAATAGTTTTTAACATCACTCTATTCTTTCATTTCCCGTCAAGAAAAGGTAATCTTCTATTTTTCCCAAATCCCAGATAACATCCAAGAAAATACTCAACCAAAAAGCAATTAATTCCACTGGCACACATGTCGAGAAGAAAAAATATCTTCTAACAACTTACCGGTAAATCTTTCTTTTCCCCTTTTTCAAGATTTGCATGCTTTTAAAGAATTTAAAATTTTCAAATTTCAAAATACAAATTTCCCTTTTTCTTTATTTATTTTATTTATTTAACAATTAAAATGCCATTTCCCACATAACAACTAATCTAAAATTTAAATCTATTCACACAATTAAAGCAATTTTAATTTTAATTTATTTATTAAAAATAAATTTAATCTTAGTGATCAAATTACTTAACCAAACAAACTAATTAATTAATTAAATAAAATGTAAAACTTATTTTTAACATTTAAAATTAATTTAAATAAACAGTAAATTAAAGAATAACAAACTATCATAAAAATTAACAAAATTTTCCTTTCAAAGCAATTGATCCAATCAGGGACAAACAAGACCACCAATGACTCTAAGCTAAAACTAACAATATACTGTGACTAGGTTTAAGACTAGACTAGGATAAACCATGTTACTACCTCCCAATCAACATTTTTGTTGAGTCTTGACACGCTCAGACCTGAGTAACCAGGTGGAGTCGGTGTCATGTACCTACAATCCTGCAACCAAACAAATAACATGCATATATATATAATCCATTGTACAAACACACTGTGCGGAGAAAATCATGGAAATCACAGGGCACTCTCAAGCGAGTGATGCAACTCTATTCTCCACACCAATACACGTCACATCAGATTGACAAATAAAATAATAGTTAGTCTACCATAACATATATATAGCAATAACATCTGAAGAAAACATCTACGCTAGTACAAAGCATGTCAGAAATTAATTATCACCATACAATGTATCATCATATCACAAAACGAATCCACTGTCACTCAAAGTCAGCGATCAAAATATACAAAACAAGGTACCAAAGTCTATCAATGTGAAAACATGCTAACATAAATCATAAGCATAAATGGAGGGGTACTACAAAGTGTAAGCACTAGGTCGGCCAAACCTAATGAAAACATAAATGAACAATGATGCATGCACTCTCCAGCACGACGATGAAACACAGATACCTCAACATGCTTCTTTAATCATGAGACTACATCTCAAAACCTTCTAGATACATTTGCAACAAGAACAATAGACTTCAATCATTGAATTTATTTCATCAGACAATTTAGACTGTGTACACACACATAGAAATACCGAAACATGACTTCTGGATTACCAAACTCCAAATCTCTTCACCAAAGCATAGGAAAGACCTTCACAAAGCATATTCCAGATCTGCAAGATCTGAATCAAAACAGAGAAAAAATGTAAAGCAACAATATTTCTCCCAGTCCATAGAACACTGATTCTACCAGTAGAACACACGTACTGGTGGACACAAATTTCATGCACCTTCTCACCACAAGTTGAATCTCAACATATGTTACCATGAAAATACCAACAAAACACCTTCAAATCTGCACAAGCATAGGATCAACATAGGAGAAATATGGAGTACATACGGGAGCACAATCTGAACACATTCAACACTCTAACTTGTTTATTAATTTTCTCAAAAGAACTTGGAAACTCATCAAACCAATATATCTGCAACACCATAAAGATAGTTTCATGTACTCACAACATCTCACCAGCAACCCAACCATATATGCACAATATAAAACATACAAAATTGTGTTGACATCAATGAAAACATTAATGAAAACATCACCAAACTAGCTCATACTTGCAATAGATAAGGGATGGTCCACTTAGCACTCATTGCATCTAGGTGATGCTTAGAGAGGTGAAGCATTGGACCTTCCCGGTAGGTCACCCATAATAGTACTTGAGCTGGAGTAGTACTGGGATGACTAACCTCCTCGGAAGGCCCATTGCTTCACCTCTGTGAGCATCACCTAGATGCAATGAGTGTTAAGTGGACCATCCATTATCATGAGAGATGGGTTCTTATAAACTACTACTCATGAAACATGGGTCAATAATTTTGACTTGAAACTACGCAGTTGAATCCTGATAGCAATATCATAATGTGACACAGTATGGAAAATACCTCCTACTTATCAAGTTGTATTATGTTAAACACTTATGAACAATAATGCTAGTAAAATTTTTGTTCAAAGGGATTTTTCTTAGTTCATGTAAGGTCTTCTTCTTAGGGAACATCATGCCTAATGTCTCTAGGAGAAGATAAATCAAGAGAAAGAGATTCACAACTTAGGGAATGCAGTGGGTTGCATCACCACTAAGAGGAAAGTTGTATGCTAATAAATATCGCACTCTTGGAGGACATCAAACCCAATGAAACCACCAAGAAGATGCATCACAAGGAGACACCATGAAACATGAGAATGTCAAAAGATATTGTCAATGTTTTACCCTGCTTTAAAGCGATGCTAACACCATTTCTGTGAGAAATTTCTTTAAAGTAGCCAATGTTCAATCCTAAGACATTGGAGCTTCCTCAAAAATCCCTATGCCAAGTCATATGTTTCTGAAATGAAGCTACACCATGAAAAAGAAAGGAGGGGTTTCCCCCAAAAACACATAAGGGATCTATGGATTCAGGGTCAGTATATCTTTGCTAGAATGTTGTTATAGAGCTCAGAAACGTCATCATTCCCCAAATACTCATAGAACTGAAGAATGACACACAAAGAGTGAAAATAAAGAAAAAGATTTTGGTCAACATGGAAGTTACCTAAATTATTGATGCCTTGCATCATCTCAAAAAGGAAAACACAAGAAAAATGAAAAAGATAAAATGTTTACAACATAGAGAAAAATGTAGATACAAATAGAGGAATGCACAAAAAAAGAGAGATACCTCAAATAGAATAGTTCGGGGGATCACATTACGCCCATGCAACCACACAAAGAAACATGAAAAATAAAGCAATGCAAAAGACTAGTAAGGAACATGTGAGTCAACCTATAGCAGGTTGTTCACATCCCAATCTCGATCAGTATATACCAAAGGTGGAAAACTAGGCAAAGGGAATACATCAAATGCCAAAACTAGGACAAGGCTATCTAACCCCTTGCCCCCACTAAGTGCAGGAAAATGATGAGTTGAGATGGTGATTAGAATGAGCTCCTTGTAGTAAAGAGAATGATTTGAAATGAATGTAAAAAATGTAACGGTGAGGATACTATGATCCTACAACCATTACATGGAAAGGAGCGAAATGTATGTCCTTTTAGTCAAGCTTGATTCTTAGAGGGTGCAAACTTCTTCAATACTTTCTTTAAAGGATGAAAATTATCACTGTGATGTCCAAAGAATCTATGATAAGCGAAATATGGTTAATTTTTATTATTTTATCTTTTGGTCAAGTTTTCACGTTTAGGTGGTAATTCAATTAGTTCCCAATGTAAAAGAGAATATAATATTGTCTCAGTTTTGGGTAGTTGTAATAGGTTAGAAAGAGATTTGGGAGGTTCAAACAACTGTTGTAACTGAAACTTTTAAAGTCCATGCACTCTTGGTTTCTTATTCCTTGGTATGATAATTGTGTTGTAAAGGAAAAATTTTGTTGATGAGATAAGCCAAGCTACATATAAACTATATTCCTTGTTCGTATTTAAGTAGATTTTGTATGTTTCCTATAAGGGGAACAATGTCGACAACAATAGGTTCTATTGATGGGTGTTTTTGCACTTTCTCAACATAGACAGCATACAAGTATGTTATCTCTTTTGAAAGGTAATTTTTGCAACTAAGTTTTAGAAATCACTCCAAGGTCTCTCAGGTGTCAAGTCATGACTTAAAAAAATAGCTCAGTTGTTGATGTCATTTGTTGGTAATCACAAAGGGCATTTATGGTTTATTAAGCATGGAGGGAAATGGGTCTATAAATGGAGTTTTATGAATTCTAGAAATGGATGCATAGTTGTTGCAAGTTCAAAAAAGCAAGCTAAAACTCCATCTTTTCCATCAGATTTAGCTTTACAATGATGTTGGAACTTTACTTTAACTTTCGATTTAAAGAAATAGAAAAAGGGAAAAGAGGTTAGAAGTTTCCTAGACCTACAACTAATGATGAACAGTAATAATAGAGGATGCTACAGTGGACAAACTTCCCAAAACTAAGTTCCATTTAACCAGGGACAGCCTATAGTCTCATGAACTAGTGCAATATTCAAAGGGTCATTGTAGATTTTTAGATTGTTCATTCACCATTAAAGCATGAATAAAAATTGAACTTACGTACAGCAATATAAGTAATGCTCAGACTAACTTTACATAATAGTTTATCATCAATAAACAACAAAAAGTATGAGTTACGAAGACAACAAACACCATAGCATATTTCACCATTAAAGCACATCATGAACTAATAATTGAAAGTGACTTAAAACTCAAAACAACAAAGCTAAAATCTAATATTTGGAGATAGAATCATGCACACATGAGAGCAATACACAAGAAACCATCAAAACAATTATTTTCTCATATATTTTGTAGCAGCATGTCTTTACAACAACTCATCTCTCACTTTGAAAATGAGAGGATGCCCCTATTTATATTTTTCAAAAAGTAAAATGAATGGACAAGATTCATTTACAATGAGTGGCTCAGATTCATTTTCACTTAGGGTTTCACCTACCCCCAATATATTACAATATAAAATAGAATATTTTGTCTTTTCCCTATTTTGTCTTCTAGTCTATTTTTTCTTGTAGCTATTTTTGTCTTTTAGCTTCCTTTTCAACCTTTATAACTACTTCAGCAAGTAGTCATCACCTATGATAGGCTTCCCAGCCTCTTTCTGCGTTGTTGCGTACTCAATGAACTTGCCAATCATAGCTATGATTTTTTTCTCTTCAGATAGGTTGGACTTAAGAATTTGGAAGGTTATCTTCTTGAATCTATTTGTGATTTTCTCCCAGTGCTTAGTGCATTCAGGCATGGCCTTGATAACCTATTCAGATTGAGTGAAGGACCTTACAACAAAATCCATGAAATTTGGTGATAGCATATCTCCAACTCCTTGTTCCATCTTTTTGTGAAATAATGGTTTGATTTTCTCTGGATCTAATTCCAGAGTAGACATTTCATAATCCTTCATCATCTTCAGATATTCTTCACTATCGGTCTAGTGCTCCATGACCCATTCTCTATCAAGCTCTAATTCATGCAAGGACTTCTTGAGGATTTTCTTCTTGTAAGCGAGATTCATCTGCCATGTTTCAACTAACCAATGATCTTCTTTTGGAAGCTCTAGCCCTTTTGTCCATGTTTTCCAAGAGAGCTTGAGGATGCTCTTGAGCTTAAGATAGGTGATCCTATATAGCTTGAAGAACTCTTTGTAGGTATTTATCATGTTCTCCACCTAATTTTGTAACATCTAAAATTTATTGAACACCCTGGCAGTATGATGGATGCCTATGGCACCATTGTATATCACCCTATTGAACCAATCCATAGTGGACTTGGTCCATTTTTTCATCTTCTCTATTTTATTTAGTTCTTCTTTGGATATGAGAGAAGGTGCAGATGATTCTACAAGAGCTTCCTCTTTTTTATATGTCCACTATTGGATAAAAGCAATGAGATCTACCACTTGTGCTTTCAATTCTTCTTTAGTGGATTGATCTATATTCATCTACTATATGATGGTGGAAACTAGCCCATGAATAGCATCCTCCTCTATTCATGGGTTACCGAGCCTAGATTAATCATGGATATCTGGTAGTCTTTCCCCTATATGGTTCTTGCACCTTTACTAGCTACTGGGGTGGCAATTTGTAGCATCTTGGATCTAGAGTCATCAGTTGTGATATGTGATTGGATTTTAGGCTTCTTTTCCTTTTGGGTCCTTGTCTCGGCTCTAGCTAGAATGACCTCTAATATTTCCTTTTGGTCAGTGACCACTGGAGCTTTCTTCTTTAATTGTTGTTCCAGCCATGCGAGAACCTCTATTTGACCCTTTGGTGATTCATGATCACCTTCCTCTTCCTTTTCTTTTTTTGGTTGATCTCCTTCATAACTAGGAACCTTTTCGTCACTCTTTTCCTCCTCATTTGGCTCCTTTCATGGTGTAGTCCTTCCTGTATTAGGCTCGATGGAAGTGACATTTTCTTTGACACCAATTTCTTCTTGTGGCGTTCTCTCTTTATCTTCCTCCTATTCAATTTCAACATTTTTCTAAGGCTCAAAGCCTTTTTCTTGTGTGTCTTATTCTTCTTTATGTTTCTCTTCCTCCCTTGTTGGAGGTACTTATTCTTACATCAATCCCTTATCTTGGCCAGTTCGTGGAGATTCCTCAATTATCTCTACATTCGGATCTGTGTCTATCTTCCCTTCTTTGAAGTGGTCCTCCTCTAGGCACGTCTCTTCTTTTGGCTCCTGATTTGATGTCTCTACTACATATGGCTCATCCAAAGCCTCAACATCTTCTTCAAAAGTTTGTGGCCCTTCTTCATCGGAGGCCACCTTATCCAATTTTATACTTAACCCACCCTCTGGATGTTCAAATTAATCATCTTTATCAGAATCCTTGTGCTCCTCAGCTATGTATCTCATAGCCTCCTTGTGTTGTTTTGTGCTAAGTCTTTCCATTTCTTCCCAGATCTGCACTGTGGCCTCCATTTCTGGTGGTTCAGTAGGCAGTGAGGGAATAGGAAAAGTAGCAGCAAGCTGATCCATTAAATCTTGGACCTTGGGGTCAAGGATTACCCCCAAGAGCTCAATAGTCACATTTTTCATGTGCACTACAAAAACTTGTGGCAATATGAGTGGTTCCATAGAGGTTGAGGGCATGGATGGTGATAGAGTAGAAAAGGTAGGTATCAAGGGCAAGAGCAAGGAAGATGATAGTGGGGATGTGGTTGAAGAGGAAGAGTCGAATACTATTACCAGAGCAATTGGCGAGGTGGACCGATATGTTCACCATGAGCAGAGATGAGGTGGGCAAAGATTTGGAAGTAGAGGGTGGAGAAGTGGTAGTGGCTGCAATAGCAATGAGAGTGGAAGTGGAAGGTGGTGAGTGGGGTTTCTTAGTTTCTTTTTCCTCTTCATATTGAGGCTCTTCCTCCTGAATGGTTGGAATTTCAAGCACAAATGTCTCCATTCTCTCTATCCTTTTTGATTGCTTCCCTTCAGTCGTCTTCCTAGAATACACCTTATGTTTAGGCTTTCACTTAGGTGCATTCTTCATTTTCTTGGATCTCATGACTAGCACAAACTTGGTAGCTTCACCCAAGGATCTCACGGTGACACCATTGTCATTTTCACTTTCAAGCTTTTCCTTGAGCTCCCCATATGTCAATTTTTCACCCTACTCCTTTAACTAGCCAATTTTTCCATCTACCCATTGTCTTTTTTTGTGATCAATGGGCAAGGTAAGAATTTCAAGGTTGGTAACCTCTTCCTCATTCCAATCAATAATTGGTAGGGGAATCTCTACCAAGGCATGGTATCTATCATCCACAATGTTATCATCCTCAATAATTTGATCATGTATGGGAAATAGATTGATGGAGTTCATAAACTAAGCATTCATCCTCATGTAGTGCCACATCCTCACCTCTTTTTCATCATTACAGCTAGCCCGAAAGTCTTCAATGTGAGGTCGATGGGCATATTTCCTCCCAACCCATTTCTACAACTTGCCATGAGGTTCCACTCTTCCTCTGTCTATGTGAAGGTCCAAGTGATACTCTACTAGTTCCTTCTCTGAGTATTTTGCACACTAGGTAGCGAGGGAAGAATACATTCCTTGTCCAAAGGTCAAGGGATATGGAACCCTAGCTTGGTGCTTATCACTTAACAATGTATGGGACATCTGCAGCTCCCGAGAAACCTCCAACAAGATAATCCAGTCATTAGGGTAATGTGGTAACTGGTAAGGTTTTTCACGAGAACCCTTTTGTCCTTATGTAAGTGAGCTTTGGGAATTGGATGAATAGATATTTGAATCCCCTTATAAATTCCTTTTTACTATGGGTTACTCTTCTTTCAATATCTCCTCCCAAGAGTTTGATTATATGCCTGATGAAGGCATCATTCACTCTTTTGTATTCTCTTTTGAAGTTCTTGTATTGTGACTAGGGATAGTAGTCATAAACTTTGAGTTCTCCCCTCCTTGTCCCCAATGTTCCTGCATAGAAGAGTTCTTTGTATGGGAATTTCTCTGAGGAGATAGACCAGATATGAAGTCATAGAATTGGGAGGTCCTCTTCATTGCCAGGAGTTGATTATGTAGGTTGTCACTTATCATTTTGGCCCAGTGAAATTTTGTTTCACCCTAGAGGATTTATTCTATGAAGTAGAACATCCACTCTTTGAAGAATGAAGTGGTTAGGAAGCCCATCACTTTGCTTAGGATAGTGACCAGATCATGGTATTCTTCAAAGAAATGACTTCTAAATAAATTTTGTGGCACCTTGTTGGCATTGTGCCTCTTATCCTTTAACCAACGTTGGTTGATCATTCTTTTGCATCCGAGAGGGTCTTGTTGCCACACATTTAGAGAAAATCCTTTTTCTATTTCCTCCATCTTGTCGAACATTGGGATGCCAAATATTTTACCAATAGACTTGGTAGACAAGTCCACCAATACTCTCCCATCCTTATCAATTATTTTTTGTTAATAGTGATAACACTCCTGGCAAGCCATGACCAACTCCAGAGAAACCAACACAAGAGAGAAGCCAGCCACCTTTTCAAGGCCACTTCCTTTTATCTTTCATGCATCCTCTGTAGTAGCATTGACCATCAGCCTCTTCTTGAACTCATCAATATTCACATGCCTAAGGTCTGTATCAAAGACTATGTCAGAGGTGGAGGCGAGCTTGGAGGTGCATTCCACCCCATGAAACTGGTATTTCATTTGTTCCTTTTCTTCTTTTCCTCTCAGAGTTCTTGCAAGCTTCTTTCCTTTTTCATTATTTCCTATGAGCTTCCCTAATGATCCCTTAGTAGGTTCCATAAATCCTAGACACATGAAGTACTATAAGTGCATTGATATATCAATAGGGAAAATGTCAGTTAAATCCTACAAATTCATAGTTAGATCCATTTGTATACCCTTAGAAGATCATGACATTCATCATTGTTAAACATTTGAGGCTTGTTCAGGTCATTTGTGCAAATGTGGATTCAAGGGTGCGTGTTTCCCTTAAGTGAAAGCCATCAAGAGAAAGCTGAAGTAGTTAGTAGAAAGCCAGAGTAGAATGATGTTGGGACCACAGAATCCCACAGATAACCACCCACATGGAAATTTCAATGAAAAAACTTGAGGTAAAGTGCTTTAGCATGTGAAAAATCCTCAGTAAAAGTGCCTTAAGTTATCTTTGTTCATCAAAAGACCCCCTTTTGGTTCATGTGGATATGGAGGGTGTAGAAACCGTGGGACGGAAATACCCCAAAGTCTAGTCATTAAATAGTGGTGTTCGATAGACGATGTCCCACCTGCGGACTTCCACATGGTGGAACTTGCATGAAAAATTTCCCTCGTGGATTCCTAAATTTTTCTAAGTTGGGGCTCGTAGAGTCGGGCAATGTGGAAGCCACGCAATGGAAAGTTGCTAGGTTTTTGTCATTAGGGAATGGCGGTGTGACAATGACCACCTGCAAATGGAAGTCCTAATAGGAAAACCCACTAAAGGTCAATTGCTCCATGATTTTCATCAGTCTACTTTGGAGTGTTGGTCAAAGGGGCATCTCACCCATGAAGTTCGCATAGCAGAAGGGTGTGACCTTTTCACAATTGAAGAATGGAAATTGGGTGATGGTGTCCCACATGTAGACACCTACATGGGAAAACCTATAGGGACCCTCTGCATTATGATTTTCCTTAGTAATATTTAAGTTTCAATTTCTGGGAGATAGGACCTGCAAAACCTGTGAAACAGAGGGGCATGGGCACTTGGCCATTGGATATTTGTCGAAGAGTGATGGCCTTCATCATGGTGTGGCTAACATGATCATTCCTACCAAGGGTTTTGACTTGGCACCTATTAATTTGACCACTTGATGCTTGGGATGGAGACCTTAGGTGCGGGGTCCACAAGTTCGGAGGTCAAGGGAGTTTGACTGCTAAAGAATGGCATTGGTCGAGCAGATTCCCCACAATAGAATCCTGCAAGGATGGGCCAGCAGGATATCAAAGGCTTAACTAATTTGAATCTTAATATGAGCATGGAATGGAGGCGGTTGGCGGTTGCAGGGTGTTTTCCCTCAGGAAAAGTGTTGTAAGGGTGGAATTCTATGTGTGAAGACATGCAAAAACACCAAGAATAACCCATGCTTTAACAGAGATTAAACACAGAAATAAGGAATGCAAAATCCCTAGTGCTTGCTTTAAACGATGCCCGATGTTAGGGATTCTAAATAAAAAATGAGGTTTCAATAGATTCAAATTTTAACTAAAACCTTAGTTGCATATCCATTTAACAATTTTAAGAACTGGTAAAAGGAGATAACATGAACTCACCTCAAAACCACGCGGGCAACTAAAGAAATCTTGGCTTAAATTTGATGGGGAACTTGGTGCGCACGGGGATTCTTCCTTTGCTCTCCTCAAATTTGAAAATGGAAAATGACAATGACAGGAGAGATGCAAGTTTAAATAGACCAAGGTGCATTAATGGTGACATCAATTCTTAGGTACGATGGCAACTAGGTAGGTGAAATGCGAAAACACACACCAAGTTGGACACTTGGTGAATACTCTAACAACAAAGGTGGTTGCAGAACCTACCATGTGGGTGGACACGATAGGAAGGCCGCTACTTAGTGGTGGAGTGATATGTAAGGAGACCCACAAATGCAAGTCCACGATTCCCGATGAATGTGGTGGCAAAAGTCCAAAGGAAACCCACAACTCAAATCTTGCAAAGGAAAAAGACTTAGTGAATTTTGGGTAGGCAATTTTGGTCAAGGGGAATTTGATGACTTTAATGAATGTGACCAATTTAAGCTTAGAAATAGGAGCACACAAAATGAGGTGGGAGAAAGAATGACCCGTTGGGAGAAAAAACTACCTGATGGGAGAAAAAACAACCAAACAGGAGCAAAAGAAAGGGGATCCCTAGTCTGAACAGGGTGTGTGTGTTATAGGCACAATAGGTTCATCTCTCACAAAGTCTTGTAAATTTTTTAATTCTTCATCCAGTAATTGTATGTTTTATTATGGGACATGAGCAACATCATACACATTGGTTATAGCTAAGGAAATCACTAGAAATGAGGTATGCATGCTATGATCCATAGAGGGTTGATTATCAACACTATTAGTGAAAAAGTTAGAAAACCCAAGATCCACAGTGAATGGTACAATGTGGGATGACATGAGTATGAAACTATGTCTCATAACAGTATTGCTAATACGATGCCATGTTGTAAAACTCATACAAGATTCACAAACTCAATGTCAACCCAAAATGGAAAGAAGGTAAAATACAACGCAATGACCTAGAATGCAATATGTAAATGCAATTTTCAGATTCTAAACAAGGTAATTTTCTGATTACACTATGAAAATTATTGAAAATAATGTCTTGTAAATAAAATTTCTAAATCACACAATGCACTAATTTTATCAAATTAAGCTAAATATGATCAAATTGAACAAACATAAATTTTACAAACATAAACACAAATCTTAAAACAACAAACATAAATGTAGAAATGAATGTTTTAATGACCAAAAAATTAGGAAATTACCCTGATTAGGAACTCATTTTCCCTAGGGTGAACTGGTCCTAGATTAAGGTTTTTAAAAGTGTTTTATAGATTTTTGAGTTAATTTCATTAGTTTCTAGATTCTGATATGATACAGCAAGTTACAGTTTTAATTTTCTATGAATTTAATGTTAAATGCAAGTGTAAAATGTGATAAAATGACAACCTAGAAAACATAGTTTGATATACAATTTTGTTTTAATTTTCAAATGCAAATGAATGATAATGCAATACTATGTAATTGACTTGCAAAATGAATGATTTTTTTGTATTTTTTTAGATTTAAAGATTGCAAAAATGCAATCCTAAAACCATAAATGCAATGCATAGTTAAATGCAAACTAGACACCCTAAATGAGACTCAATTCAATGCAAAGAGATGAAAATGAATGCAAGATCTAAATCTAGGGTGAAAAGGGACTCTACAATTAGAAAATTTAATGATCAAACTCAAGTTCACCAAAATAAAACATAGAAAAATAGGTGGGGTTATGATAAAAAGGGGGCTCACCACAATGAATTAATAACAAAGGACCTATTTCTCTACTTTAATTAAAGGAAATGAGATGACTTCAACCAAATGATGAGTCAAACCTAGGTATGAATGAAAAAATTTCCTCTTTATGTAAGGATGGGGCTATGAGTTAAATAAAACTTTGGGGAGAAAGATTAAAACTGTCAAACAAATTCCAAAATGCAAGCTATAAAATGCAAAGGAAGGATTGTATTCAAAACTAATAGAAACAACAATCAAAAGGAAAATCTAGAAAGGGTAGAATGATGTGTACCAATCACCAAAAGTCACTTTTTGAAGCTCACTAAAGACTCATTTCCCCTATGGTGAATGGGTCCTGGCTATGGCTCTACAAAAATCCTTTCTAGGTTCTCTTATGTTGTGTCGACACTCACAATTTCCTGATTTCCACTGTCGAACAACTGGAAATAAATCTTGTAGAAGAGTTTCCATGAAATGAAAAAATTTCTTGCAACTTTGACAACTTTACAAATTTCTTCAATTTTTCTCTTCAAAGGATCTTCCACCTAAAACAAACACAAGAGGAGAAAATTTTTGTTTTTGGTGATGGCAAGTTTGCCTTGGTCAAACCTTGTTTGAGTATTTAAAATTTGAAATGATATCAAATAGCATGAAGGAATGATGAATGAAAAAGCTAATGCAGGAGCATCTAGGGGTACTAGCAATCTTGATCACCAAAAATATTGTTATTTTATTTTTTTCATTTTCAATAGGGGCTTAGGGGTTAGGAAAATAATATTTTCATTTGCAACAATGTAATTTCCCTATTGTGTAAAAATGTAAATGTAATTTTTGATGAGAAATAGGATCTGGTAAAATGGTAAAAACATCTTGTAGAGGAATATTCCATTTGGGAATCCATTTTGGGATGAGGTCAAAAATTCTTGTCTTCTTATGGTTTTGGCATGGTTTTCATGTACATGTGTCATAACTTGTCATAAAGTGGGTTGCAAAGAATCTTGCATGGCTTTGCATGTAAAGTGTAATCGAAAATCTGTAAGGAATTTGAAAGAGGCTGTAAGATGTCGTAACCAACCAAATTTGATTGGACAGAGTTTAGTTGCCCATGTGAAGGTTGGCATGAATTGGACCTCATTTCTTTTTGCAGATTTTGAAACTCCCAAAGTTGGGCATGGATTTCTCAAGGTGGTTTTAGGAGGATGTTTTGTGAAACCATGGATCATATTCTCTTAGCTCATTCTTGATTTATTGATGCCTTTTTCATTTGGAGAGGAGGCTTTGGAGAAGTTAAGTTTTCATACTTAGATAATGCTGAAATTGTGCCAGATTGTTGAAGACACATTTGTTGCAGGTGTTGCATGTAGGATTGAAAAGGAGCCCATGAGCTTCATTTTGATGTAGCCCATTTGCATATTTGAATGAAAATAAGTTGCAGATTTCTCTTTCATTTTTAGTTCTTTATAAGTATTTGTATCCTTCTTGCATATCATATTTTTTGTGTTTATAATCATATTTGAAAGGGATATTCTCCCTTTTCATCAATGGTATCAGAGCGGGAGTTCTTGAGAGTGTAGGCAGAAGTGTCAATTGGAGGCAATTTGCACCAGGACCTGAGGGTCGAGAGTGTGTAGATTTTTTTTGTAGATGGATATGCAACCTACAAGAATATATTTTGAGATGGTTTGAGGAAGTGAGGTTCCCATGGTTGTAAATAGATCACCGAAGGAGGCAGTTTACAATAATATTGGTAATATTGAAAGAGGGTTTTGTAATCAGTTCACTGAAAGAGGTAGTTTACATAGGTAAAACTTGAGGATTTGAAGATTTGTGTTGAGGCTTTGTGAGGAATTGAAAATGGAAAAGAGAAATAAGAAAATTAATTTTATCATTGGATGGATTTTGAGGATTCCTAGACTTGAGAAAATCAAAGAAAGAATTAGAGAGAGAGAACAAGAAGAAATAAGAGTTGAGATGATAGAATTGCAGCAACAAGTGGACGAATTAAGAAAAGAGATTGAAAGGGAAAAAGAGAAAAGAGAAGAATTCAAGGTAATTTTTATTATCCTTATAATGATATTTTGATTGTAGGAAAGAAAGAATATGCAGTAGGGTGTCAAACAAGTGGCACAAAGGAAGAAGAAGATGAATGTGAAGAAATCAATGAACCTAATCTGAGGGATGTCTATTGGAAGACATGAAGTATGAAATTATAAAGGTTGCAGCAGCAACAAAAGAGTTGATTGCAATGGAGGACATTGAAGAAAAGGAAAACCAAGTTGCAGTAGTTAAAGAAAAGGTAAAACTTACATTTTATGAGTTCATCAAAGATTCTAGTTTTTATGTGAATGATATGAATGGGATGGATAGATATGAGAAGGCTAAAATTTTTGTTGTAGCAATAAGGAAAATAGGAATATCAGACTTGTATGAGGTTAGAACCAAATTTGATTTGTGTTTGAGTGATATGACAAGTGACAACAAAGAAAGAATTGGAGCAGTGAAAGATGCAACAAAAGGAAATGAGGTAAAATCATATTTTAATGTATGTTTGAATGAGGATAAGAATATAGAAATGGATAAATTTGTTGTAGCAATTAACCAATTTGAAAAGGTTGAAATTGAGGAATGGGAGGTGAAGGTAAAAAAGGATTTTTCCAATGATTCTTTGTTTGAAAGTATTGAAGATGAAGATTCCTTGGTTAGAGAGCCTAATTATTTGTTTGAGAAAATGGATGATGAATCTCAGGATTATTGTTCTAATGATGTTTTGAATATGGAAGATCAATTTTCAATAGAAATATGTCTTTCTAAAGGCATAAAATAGTGACATATCATGTTCAAGACAAGGTTGAAGTTGCAGTAGTGAATGAAACCAAGGAAAATTTGAATTTTTCTAAATATTATTCTAAATAAGGATGTGAGTGTGATGAGGTTGCAGAAAAAGGGAATAGTAAATCATATTTTATTAAATTTGAGAATGATGATTTTCAAGTTATGCATGGGTTGGTTCAGGAATATGTTGTTAGAGATGATTGGTATGCAAAGAAGGATTTGTATGGTGTTACAAAGTTAAGTGCAGGTGAAAATTGGTGGAGGTGGGTGGACAATGGTGAGTTCAATCCCACAAGATTGGAGGAGAATGTGAGATACATTTGGAGGAGTTGGTTGGGTTATGATGGATTTGATTCCACATCGAAGAAGAGTAAAGAGCAGAGTTATCAGAGGAGGTTGCTTGTTTTGGTTAAGTGTTGGAAGAGGAGAATAAAAAGAAACAATTGCAGGTATCAATTTCAGTAATGGAGTTTCCTGAGGATTTCTTGCAATCCAAAAGGGTGGTAGTACAACTCAACTCCATTTTGTGAATCCATATTCACAAAAAATTTCCTACCCTAGGTATCTGATGTAGGAGCATCTAGGGGTACTAGCAATCTTGTATCACCAAAAATATTGTTATTTTATTTTGTTCATTTTCAATAGGGGCTTAGGGGTTAGGAAAATAATATTTTCATTTGCAACATTGTAATTTCCCTTTTGTGTGAAAATGTAAATGTAATTTTTGATGGGAAATAGGTCTTGGTAAAGCAATAAAAGCATCTTGTAGAGGAATATTCCATTTGGGCATCAATTTTGGGATGAGGTCAAAAAGACTTGTCTTCTTGTAGTTTTGGCATGGTTTGCATGTACATGTGTCATAATTTTTCATAAAGTAGGCTGCAAAGAATCTTTCATGTCTTTGCATGTAAATGAACTGTTGAGAAAAATGAACAAGGAAAGGGGACTTACAATACAAGAAAGGAATCCCTAATCCCATATTTTCCTTTATAGGGGGGATGGTTCATTCAGGGAAACCTAGGATCCCAAATTGGATTGACTATCAACAAAAAGGTAAGCCAATTCTAAACAAGGGAGATCTAGGAAGATTCCTTAGTCTTCGAAGGGTTCACCACCAAGAAAAATCTTGGAAAAAAACTTGATATTCAACTCACAAAACCTAGTAATGCAAGCCAAATAATGATTGCAAATGACAAAATTAAGTGACAACAAGTTAGGATGTATGTACCTAGGAAGTCTGAAAATGTGATAAGGATTCTAGAAATACAAAAATGTTGTTACAATATTCTAGGGAGGACTAAGATTCCCTTACTATCTTCTTAGTCCTGCGGCTATTTTTTGAGGAAAACACAAAATCTTCAGATGTTAGAATAGAATCTGAAAGAATGTCTATGAAATACCTCCAGGAGGAATAAGATGCCCTTACTATCTTCTTAGTCTTAATCTAAATTTATATAATTTTGAAATGTGATCCTGAGGCCCAAGGTCTGCACTTCCTTCTTCTCAGATCTCAAGTCTTGAAACTTCCAAATTTGGCTATAGGTGACTTTCCATGAAGATGAAAACTTTGCAAATTTTCCCTCCAATTGATCTTCAACTTAAATCAAACCCTTGTTATGAAATATGAAAACTTGTGTGAATTGGCTAGCTTGAATAAAAACCCTACATCACAAATGTTAGCTCAAAAACACACATGATGCAAGAATATCTTTGACATGATTGTCAAATCTTGATGATGACTCCAAATGCTTGATGAGTTTCTCTTGAATTCTCTTGATCTCATAAAATTTCCTTAGGAATTCTCTCATCAACTTGCTTGGTAAAAAATGAGTGAAAGAACCTTGTATTTATACTTATCCATGCTTAATATCCTAAAATTACACCACACCAAGCCAACATATGAATTCATTAATTAAAGGAGGATAAATCCCACCAAGATTGGAAATTAAATCTTGAAAAAAAACTTAAGGGGTACTAAGATGCCCTAGGTGGTGTCTTAGTCTCGAGGCTTGAAACTTGGGGCACAAACTCCAAAAAGGGGCCATCTTAAGGTGCTTTTGAAATCAGGGTCCCAATACCTTTGGGGGACAAAGACGCCCTATGTGTCTTATTAGTCCCAGTCCAAAAATCAAGGACACACACCCAAAATCATTAAATTATCATTTATCCTTTGATGTTTGTCAGGATTAGCCATAAAAAGATACAATTTATTAGGCTTGTGGATGAAAAATAGGACCAATTAAGACATAAATAAGGATAAATAAAGCATAGTGGGCCCAAACAAGTGTTAAAATGAAAGGGTGTGGATTTTCCTACACTACATTTAGCCCCCACTTTAGTGAGAGGATGAAATTGCTTCAAACTCACAATAAAGTAGCCAAGCACGCAATCAAGAGGGGTTCAAATGTATGAATGTTAGTAGTAAGATAGGATGACAATAAACAAGAGGGTGGTCAAGCCCCCAAGATCAAGATCCTATGAAAAACCAACATAGGCACATAGGAACACACTTACAGATGATATATGAAGCCATAACCAGATCGCCAACATACACCATCAAAGATAGAAAAAGAAAAAAATGCAATGAAACAAGATTTGACTGGCCATCCAACATGTTGTGGACCAGGTCTAGGTTGTTTGTCCAAAAAAGGTTTACAAGTGGAACACGTTATCCACTATGCAAACAAAATGCATGCTCACAAGGGCTAGTGAAGTTAGTTGTCCACTAGGTGAGCCCCAAGAGATCCATATCAAAGTCATACCCCAATGACTATGATAAGGACAAAAAGAAAATGAATACTCACGAGGGCTAGTTAAGATAGTTGTCCACTAGGTGAGCCCCAAGGAACCATATCAAAGCCATACCTCCATGACTTTAATAAGGTACAAAAATGCAACGCAACAAGAAAGAGGGATGTTCAAAGGGAATTTGCTTATTTCATGCAAGGTCTCATCTTAAGAAACATTGTGCTTAACGTCTCCAAGAGAGGACAAATGCAAGGTCTTATCTTAGGGAACATTGTACTTAATGTTTCCAAGAGAGGACAAGTGCAAGCTCTCATCTTAGGGAACATTGTACTTAATGTTTCCAATAGAGGACCAAATATCATGCTCTTAGAGGAAATCACTAGTACAAAAAAAAAATATATATTACTAAATAAACTACTAAAAATTGTATATAAATGACTAATTTTGGTCACGTGACCATTAGTAGTTTATTCCTGGTCATTTATAACGCAACCAAATTTATGACTAAACTATTTTAGTTATTTATCTAGTCATTGATTTGGTCATTGATTTAGTCATTGATTTAGTCATTAATTTAGTCATTGATTGTTGTTAACTGGTCATTTATTTAGTCATATATTTAGTCATTAAATTAGTTATATATTTAGTCATCAATTTAGTCATTGATTGTTGTTAACTAGTCATTTATTTAGCCATGGTAGTCATTTATTTAGTCATATATTTAATCATTACTTTAATCATTAATTTAGTCATTAATTTAGTCATATATTTAGTCATTAATTTAGTCATGTATTTAGTCATTAATTTAGTCATTTTTATGTACCCATTTACATTAATTGGAAGTAAATATAGTCATGAAATGAATAATTTATTAAATACCATAAATTTTATAATGAAAAACTAATATAATATTAAACTTGAACTAAAACATATAAGCAAATAAAAATATTACATATACGAACAAGCTACAACATGCTAGAATTAAAAGATTGATTCAACATCATGATAAATAAAGTAATCTGCAATAAAAAATTGAATGCAATATATATATATATATATATATATATATATATATATATATATATATCAAGTTATAAGATGTCAAAGATGTCTAAAAGTATATATGTAAATACAATAAAAAAATGTCAAAGTTGTCTAAGAGTTTCCAACTCTTTCAAATACACCATGATAATTAAGATACCTAAACAACACATTCAAAATACTGCATAAAGTAGTGAGCCAAGATGTCTAACAACTAGTACATGATAAACATGTTCAACTATGTCATTTTTTGCAAATATTTTATTGGCCCCCATGTGAAGGTTCCCTCTTTCTCTTTCAGATGAACAACTCCATCTATTTTGTCTTCATAAACAAGAGGTATGTTACTTGTGACCTTTAAAATGTTTACATTTGCATCTCCTATTCCTTTCAAGTTGACTCCATGTACAATAGATAGGGAGTGAATCCGCTCAATTCCCACAACATCACCATCAAATGGATCCAACACCCTAACTTTATCCCCTTCTTTGAGTTTATCAATAAATTTCTGCAAAAAGAAAAAAAAAATAACACATTGTATTACATAGGTAATGATGGATCATGGAGTTTGATCCGAAACGTTGATGTAAAAAATTACACACAGTTATTCCAGAAATCTTGTTCACATCTATCATGGACTGTGGAAACAAAATGTTATTAATGATTACCCTTGTTTGCATAATAAAAAAACCATTACTTACTTAAATAGTACTTGCATGTCTGTATTAAAATAATTGCAAAAGGAAAATTTCAAAAATAATTGCAATGATTCCTTATGAATGTTTTACCCTGAAAATTACCTTAACAGTCTCACATTTTTGTTGATCAAGAGGCTTGGTAGTCTAGATGATTATTATCATCCATAGGGTATAAAGTCAACAAGAAAGAGAATGGTGGAGAGGGATTAGAGTAAGCATAGATTCCAAGAACCATTTATCAATCTAATTTAAGAAAAAACCAACACTCATAGCAGTGATTACAATGTTACTATTAGCTTCATGCTAATCAAATACAAAGGCCACAAATATAAACAATACATTACCATGCACGTATACTAGACACATAAGGTTATGACAACACTGTTACACATAAAAAAGGTAGTTAATACATAAAAACAAAGAATGCAATATGAGAGCACTACTACTACTGCTGCAAGGTGAAGGTGAAATGCAATGGGATGTACAAAAACAATGGCATTAAAGCTTTGAAACATATCCCCATGCTGTCAACATAACTTTTTCAATGATGGCATATAAAAGAAGAACAAAGAATAAAATGTATGAAGGCAACATGTGACAGCCATTAAGAGCAGTCATTGAGGAAACAATGCAATCTTTCTCTATGGATTTCATAGCAGCAATAAAGGAGTAACAAATAAGGTTGGATGTAGAGGTCACATAAATAATAGAGAAAGAGCCTTTCACTGTTAGAAAATAGTGTAAGAGTATGCAAAAAGAAGTAAGGAATGATGTCCAATGAACAAGTAGTAGTGGAATTCCATGAAGTTAAAAACACAATGATAAGCATGGCACCAAGGAATGTAAGGAAAAGTGTAAAGACAACAAAAAATAACCATCCTGTCTTCTAGCATTGTTTTCCATCTCAAATCACCAAAGGTTGTAGATCTATTAAGAGGGATACAAGTTTGTAACAATAAAATGATTTAGAAGTTGTCATAATAAAATACCATTGACAAGAAGACGTGACAATGCTATGAGAAATTTAAATAATAAAGAGTATGCAACAATAGTAACCAAAGGTTTTAAAATGTTGTCTTAGAAATAGAACAAATAAGTGATTTATAGTATGTAAGAGCATGAAGAAGGTTCCAATGAAAAGAACTTTCAAAACAAAGATATGCTTGAAGAATCAAAGCAAAAGAGAAGTGAAGGCAGGGTTTCATGTAAAACATTGTCTTTATTATGAAAGAAGGGATATGTTTAATTTATGCTCATTGGTTTAAAAAAATTTAACGGTCACACTTCTCTAGTACAAGGAGTTCTATAGCTTATGTTTTGAATCCCTTTAAGTTATCAAATGTGGGAGAAGGAGACACAAATCTACAAAAGGGTCACATATTCATGTGTTTAATGTCTTTTGTGCTAGAGAATAAATGTGGTCTTTTCTTTGAGCAAGTCCTTCATGTATCGACTGCAATGAGTATCCATTTTAAGGCTTACCATCTTGCTCCACCCAAGCTCATGCCAATCAGCACACATTTGCTTGAGGAAATAACACTATATCAATGAAGAAGTATATGTGAACTCACCATGGGTAGGAAAAATGTAGCAATTATCAACTTGTGTTCTCTGGGTGATTAGGGCTTATTTATATGCTATCATTGTGACATAGGCTCATAGTTATGTGCCTTTTGGTGGGTAAATTTTATACCTCCATGAAATTTTATTCCATAGAATGAAATTTAGATGTTGCAAATAATGTACATATAATTAGATGACTTTTAACACCTTGTTATGGAAAAGAAAGTGGAATAACATATAATTAGATGACTTTTAACCCATTGATTATAGGAATCAGAGAAAAAAAACACTTTGATCTTGAGGACATTCTCACTTAGGGAGCACATTGGAGCTTCAGGTTTATAGTACATTTTAGTCTAGCTATGAGTCCATTAATTGTTGCAGATTTGTAAGTGTTGTTTATTGCCAATTTAATGACTATCGTAATAGTCCTATGGTTGTAGAGATTTGATAATAGTTAACATCTATTGTTGTTGGAGTTTGATTCATTCTATGCAAATATATGTGGTTATTTGGATAATTATAAGTGTTGTGATGTATGATTAATTGTTTCTGTTTGGATACAAATTGGTGAAAGTTGCTATGTTGCAAACTTGTTTTCATCAAAAATTTGAGGAAAGGGTCTAATGAAAATTTTGTCCTAGACCTTGCTCACTAGTTTAAATGGCCTTGCCTTCATACTTAGAGATGTTAATCCTATTTTGTTTTGCACTTTTATTTTTTTTCTTGAAGGCTTTCATGTTATAGTCTCTTTCATTATTATGTGTAGTAGAACCTCATTACTAGGACTAAATCTCTTGCTTTGTGAGCCTTATTCTTTCATAGTTTCTTATGAGTCTCATCAATCACACAATGCTCCTTTTTAGCTATCTCTAATACCAATTTTATTAACTAGGTTGGTGGCTAATAAAGTATCACATTCCATTAATAGGACGAGTAGATATGTAACAAGAATGTTGGAATACATGTTTGTATGTGTCTGCACATGTGAGGGTGTTTGCATTAGTGTGCATATGTCTGGAGATGTGTGCACATCTAAGGTCAAATGTGTATATTTCTAAGTTCACATGTGTGCTTGTAGATGTTTGTGGTTGTGCATATGTATTTGGGGGGTGGGGTGTGTGTTTGCTTATGTGTGTGTGTCCTAGACATGGGAATTAGATACTAAGGGAAGAGAGTTAATCAATGAAAGAGTCAAACATACTTCTAAGAGAAAATTAATGAGCATGAACAATTGGGTCAATCCCAAGTGTTGTAGTAGCAAGTTTCATGGTTGTAGCAGTGAGTTTAGTGCAAGGGAATTGAGTTTTATGGTTGTAATAGTGAGTTTAATGGATCAAGAAGAAAATATCATTACTAAACAACGAGAAGACATTAAGAGAAAGTGACAAGAATATCAAAAGAAACTTTTTTTTAATAAAAAAATCCATAATGAAGAGTTAACAATAGATCTATGAAGGAAAGAACAATAGGTATCATCTAATGAAAGAAGCAACACCCTAAGTTCAAGATGTTGACAAGGTCAATTACAATGCCCTAAAACAAAGTCAAGCATCATAAAGTATTGAAGTGCCAACAATCCCCACTAAAAAGTGACAAAGTAGGTAAAATGATTGTTCTATGGGTTACATCTAATGTTTTAGTTGTCTATTCACTATTCTATAAGCTTGTTCACTATTTGGGATCATAACAGTCATTAATACATGAAGGGTTTTAGAAGCAGGGTAAAGTAACGCTTCATAGCACTCACCTCAAGTTCAACACCACTAGTACTATAAATATCATGCACATACTCCTTGAATTCAACATAATCACTATCAACATTGTCCTAAAGTTGTGTAGCTTTGTTGAGAGCTCTATTGACAAGGTCTTTTCCTTTTCATTCTACTTTCATATAATTTCTCTATATGTGGTTTAATCATCGCGCAATGTTAATATAAGCCAAGTAAAGAATGCAAAAGTTATAAATTTTTTTCCACAACAACTATTATATTACCTCAACTTCAACACAACTAAGATTGTGTTGCACATTCTTGTCCACTAGTTCATCTTGATTACTATCAATATTGGCAGGTCTGTTGACATCAAGGCATTTTTATTTTCGTGTTGCTTTGATAAAATTTCTCTACATATAGTTTAACCATCAAGCAAAAAAATATATCTAGATGAGGAGTAATTCATTTAAAAAATAGTCAACAAAGCCTTTCCAAGCATAAAAGTCACAATATACAGTTATATTTCATGAATATCCTAAATTATACAAGGAAAAGGGTAAAATGCTATAGGTCAATGTCATTGGGCTATAGTTATACACCCCCTTGATAGTAAGAAGCAGCTATAAAAACATATAGAGTAAGACAATTATGAAGAGATCAGTAAAGAAAAAACAACAATAAGAGTAAGACAATTAATAGTATTTTTGTCACACCTCAAATCTAGCAAGGAAAGAAAAATGAAATTTCTCATGACAAGACATTAAAAATCTAAAATAAATGATTCCAATTTCTTCTAATCCTTTGTCATTTTCCATTGTTTTTTTCTATATTATCTCTAGTATTCTTTTTGATACTGTTTCCTTTGTTCTTTAGATTGAAATTGTTTATTAGGGCATCCCATATCTAAAAAACAAAAGTCAATCCTATAAATTTAATGAGTATGAAAGGAGAAATATAATTACAAATTATGAAATGTAGTTTACTATTGATTTGTAATTTTTTAAATTTTTATTCTTATAACTACAATATCGTTTGAACTACTGCAACTTAAAGAGCATGAGTACATTGAAAAGAATGCTTCAAAATTAAATTGTAGATACATCCACGAAGTCGGTTGGAAAGCATTCTTAAAATCCAGTGAACTATGATCCTATTGAAACCTTAGCAAACTTGACAAGTACAAAAGACATAACTATAGAATTAAATACAATTATATACATATATATGAGATATCCAGTGAGCTATGATCTTGTTATAATTTCTTCTCCTACTTTTTCAAAAGTTGTAACCCAAGTTGAACCTGTATGATCTTGCAGTTGGCATTGAAGGAGATATCTATAATCACGATTACTGAAACTCTTATCACATTTTTTACAATATCAATTATCATTTCCATTTTTCTGCACTTCTTTTGCATATCAAAATCTCAAGAATTATAGGTCTACAAGCAACTTTGAAATATAAAGAAAAATATAAAATATAAATAATAAAAGAAGTCATTGTATAAAAAGAAGATTTCAAATTTAACTAATGAAGTCACATAGAAATTTCATTTTTGTAATTGATTATTAGTAACGATATATTTTTGGTGGCATGTAAAGAACTTTGTAATTGCATATATTTAAACATGGTTTGAGTTATTCAACAAACAAGTAAATAAATAAAGACTTATAATTAATGTATTGTTATAATAAATTATGTGTTATTATTTTCTAAATTAATATATAAATAATAAAGATATATATCATGTGTTAATTAATTTCATAATTATTATATATATATTTAATTTATAGAAATATGGTTTTTTCCTTATCTAAATAGAATTAAATATCAATGAGTCATTTGAATTGAAATGCTTATAGAGAAAATCTCTTTGAAAAATTTAAAAAATTATTTGTTGAAATGAGTATTGAATAGTTCAAATTTAACTAATCAAACCATGTATAACTATTTGTTATTGCATTAATTATGGAAAAATAAAATGATAAATACCTCTGTGAACTATATGAAACAATTGTGTCTAATTTTTTATTTGTCTTTCGGTTGCTACCTACAAATAAATATCAAAATCCCAAGAATTATAGGTGTGCAAGCAACATAGATATATAGAGCAAAATATAAAATATAAACAATAAAATAAGTCATTGTATAAAAAGAAGATTTCAAATTTAACTAATCAAGTCATTTTCAAGCATGTAAAGAATTGATATAATATATTTTAAATTAATACAGAGCTGATAAATAGAAAATTTACAAAGCACAGCTAAAAGAAATCATCTTGAAACATTATAACATAAATTACATGACAAAAACTGGCATAATCAAGTTTCAAGATGACAATTCTCATAACTATTACAATTAAAACAATATTCAATATGATGAGAATAGATACTTTAAGATACTTTGTAATCTCTCATTACAATTGCAACTACCCATCACACCTTGCTTTTTGAAACTCTAATGAGAATCTTGTAACTTAATCCATCATGATTTTTGTGACAAAGATTCTTAGCATGAATTCCTTTAGCAAATATTCTTTGTCTCAACTATAAAATGTGATTTGCGGTCACTATTTAGTCTCAAGGGATATCCAAACTTTGTTATTATATTCTTATAAATAAACTTAGTTGCCACAGTACAACCTCAATCACTTGAAAATCCATGATAAACTCCTTTAAAATTCCATCGTCAGCTCCTTGTTTTTGTTTTCCATGAATATAATGTGGTCAAAGTGGCAGACTTCCATCGCGTCCCATGCATGTCGATCAGGGGTAGTACTTTGGTTACAACTCAATAATAGATAGTTATGAAGATAGATATTAAATAGGTAGAAATAACATGCAATTAATCACTTTATGAGCTTAAGATATCTCCTAATCAATCACACAAGTTGGTCGATGGAGTTCAACATACCTGCTCTTGAATGAGAATTGAAAAGGGAATCCTTCAAAACAATATTTTTCTCTTAAATTACAGAATATTCTTGCATCTTGAATAGGAATTGCAATATCAAATTGTGACTCTCAATTTAAGTCAAAAGTCTTATGTCTTTTGTTTTCATTGTTGGAATCCATTTTTCAATTTTCTTGTTGATGTTTATTAGTGTTACAATTATAGAAAAGAATACCTAAATTTAAATCACTCAGCTCCTCTTCATCTCCATTTTCTGGCATATTAAAAAAAAATGAATTCCCTCATAATTGTTAACTTCATCAGTTGAAACTGCCTACAAGTAGAGCTTAATAAGTTCATCACTAACTGTCGATGGTGTTAACACACCCAAGTCTATGAACAAAAGAGTAAGATATTGTGGAGGAGTGTAATTTGTAGCAGAAGAATCTGTTTCTACTGATGGGGGAATAAAATCTCCAAAGTTAAATGAGCACATGGCAGGGGGCATGTCTGTTTGATCAAGAGATAAGATAATATCTTTTGAGCTATGACTCTCAACTTTAGTTTTGTTCTCTAACTTCTGTGTAAAGTCACTTCAACATCATTTTTCTGCAGGTTCCTTTTCTCAATTTTATGAACTAAATTTTAAGGTGCGTCTAATTATGACTTTATCTTTAAGAACCAATTGAAGCATCATTCACAAATTTGTACCTATCCATATGGTAGTGGCACCATCTTTTCAAAGTTCATAATCTTGTCAAATGTTTCTTGGACACTACTAGAAACCACCAGAGTATCCTTCAAATATTTGGTCCTTGCATTCAACATACAATGTTGATATCTCATTGTGTTCATTGAGAAAAATACCTCCCTTTCACTATTTTGTAAAACAATAGGCCTAATGGGTTTTTTAATGAGACTTTTTTGACTAATCGTTAGCTAGGTATGTGAAGTTGAGCTTCCCTCTCTCTATAATATTGTAATAGGATTTGAATTTTGCATGTTTTTTTGAAGCTACAACATTTTTTCTAATAGCTTAGTCATTCTATCTTGTCTGCTTTGAATTCTCATCAGAGTTTCTTGAAAAAAAATTATTCTTTCATTTTTCATCATTTGTCTCTCTTTATCCATATTTTCCATTTTGATTTTATGCTTTGTTGGTTCCCTAAGTTGGTATCTAACTTCTCTATATCACTCACTAATATTTTGTAGAAACGTCTAAATTATTTTGGTTTGTTTTTGAATATTTTGATTTTCATAGGCTATCAACATTGCAACTTTGATATCACTAAGATGTCCTAAACTAAATACATACATAAATCACATAAGAAAAGTCTCTAAAAACAAAAATGTTTTTAATGTCTTATAAAATGCATACATACATAAGAGAGCAACTAATTGATCACAACTCATTGGAAAACACCTACATATAGGACTGAACTCTGAAATGTAACTATCATATTGTGGTATGTGAACTAATTGGCCTACTATTGCTATATTTTGTTTGTAACCCTATATTGTTCTACATCACATGTCACTGTTGGTTGCTATTTTTTTGTAGCACATATTTCTCTTCAAGGTTTTCATCCCCAAGAGGACCAAGTTCATGCTTGAAGGGTTTTCTCCTTAAGCACTAAGCAAGCTACTAAAAATCATTTTTTGTGGGCACCTAACTGAACAACTTCCTCTTATTGTAACTGTTAACTACCAAGTAGGAGACCAATACCCAAACAACTAGCTTATTTTATGGGTAACCTCTTAACTGTCTTTAATGAAACTACTACAAACTAAATTGCTTTACTCTGACTAAAAGACCCAGTCCTACTTATTCTAACTGTAGAAAGAGCATTGACTAGTGCTATGAGTTAAAAGGTGACATCACACATTCTAAAGCCTTCAAGTTCGAATAGATTCTTAATTAGAAGTTTTCTATAAACCCACATACTAACATATGGAGACTAATATAATCTTTACTTTTTAAAACTATTTGTCATTTGTAGGAATTCTCCCAAAAGGCCAAGCATGTAGTATTTCTAAAATCTAGAACCTGATATTTAAGAGGCAAAAAACTTAATGAAAATATTTGCAAAATCTCAAACACTTATCTAATTTCTTTTCTTTTCTCTTTTAAAGAATTATAACTTGAAAGATTAAAGAAACCTACAATACATTTCAAAGTAAACTGAATTATTGCAGAAACAATGAGACAAGGATTTATTGTTGAAAATGGAGGTAATTATGTAGCTTTAAAACTTGTAAAACTATTATATTGTAGATCTAATTAAGTGTTCTTTGTGACAATTTCTTTGTATATGATTATCTATTTAGATTCATTTTACCATTTGTAGGAATAGACATAAGATTGTAGAAGAATAATATCAGAAAATAGAAGTGACACAACATATATTGTGGAGAAAACCTTTCAGGAAAAAACTCCACCACGAGAATCAATAGTGCTTGTATTATTTAACCTTAGAACAAGATTACAATAATTCTTTATCAATCTTTGCTTGAGATGCTTTTTTTGCCTTCAAAAATTTTTCTTCACAAATTGCAATAAAATTTGATAAAACTCTCTTCAACTTGCTGCAATAAATAGACAATAATGAACCTTGTAAACTCCAAAGAGTTTACAATTATAAAGCACAATTATTATCTCACAAAACCATGCCTATTCTTTGCAAGTAGAGTTCTACCATGAAGAACAATGTCAAAAAAATTCTTTCATCCATTTGGGCATCCCAAACTGAAGTCATAACTCAACGTTGATTCTGAAGATATTATAAGCTTATCCTCAAATTTGGTGCCCAAGAATGGGCCCACTTAACTCAACCTTATAAAATATCTTATCATGCAAAAGTGTTAACTCTAAGATGCCAACTTGGGAGCCCAAGGTGGGTCCAAGCCAATCTTTATTAATTGAAACATATCTCTCCATCAATTCATGCAAATAGGATGCATGATTGATCATCCCCACTTAACTGAATGTATCACCTATTATTTGTCATGCGACTCAAGTCATTAGTCATGCATTCCAAGTCAACTGAATTCAGCTAGCATTGAACTAAAACTAACTACATGCAACTAAAGATAATTGAACCATAATTAAATTGAACTAAACGGATACTGAACTGAACTAAATTGAACTAAACTCCATGCATGTAAACATCAATCCCTAACTTCTAGGATCTTTACATGCATTACAAAGGTGTTATCTTTTTCTCCAAAAAATTATCTTAACTCAAGGTGGGTTCCACCTTCCATGTGGGTGCCCCATGTGCTCCTATTTTGTATGAGCTCTTCATGGGCATCCCCACATGTTCCTATCATTTAGAATTAATTACAAATGTCAATTTACATGTTCACTTCATTCGAATTTAATCTCTTTCTAATCCTAGTGTTTGGGGAAAATTTTCCAAGGACTTAGGAGATACATGAAATAATGTTTAGGATTGTAATTAAATTACATTATATTCCTAGCATTCTCCCACTTGACATTATACATTGCAATTATTCTAAACAAGAAATCATTATTAGAAATCAAGTACAGGACTCAAGGCCAATGGCCTTCCTGCACCAACTAATCAATCTATGTCAAATTCAAATGCAACCTGCATAATCATGAAGCTCCAAGCAAATGATTAAAACCAAGAGAAATTATCTGTAGGAACTGGTTTCATAAGATAATATGCAACATTAATTAAAGTGTCAACTTTCTCAATTAATACCTTCCCACTCTCAACCATTTCCCACACAAAGTGATACTAAACATCAAAATGCTTAGTACAAGCATGATACATACAATTTTTTGGCTAAACAAATAGCACTCTAACTATCACATTCAAGTTTAACTTACTTGCAATTAAAACCAATACCTTTCCCAAGTCTATGTATCCAAAATGCCTCTTTGGAGGCATGTGAAACTGTCAAGTGTGTTGAACTCATGTCCAACCAAGGTGTAGGGTTTTCGGTCTTTACTGTTGAAAAATATTTTCTTACAAGTAACCATTCCAACATATATCTCTTACCATAAGAGAACTCAAGCCTCACCTATTTCTCCAAGTATCCATGAGGCCCTGTAACCAACCAATCCATGCCAAACTCCAAATGCAACATAGCACTATCATGAAGTAATCAAACAAATTATTAATATACCCAATACTTAAGAGAACTACACAAGATCAATGTTAAAGCTCCAATCATGAATCAAGAACTTAAACATGACAACATGATCTAACCATCTCCTACTAGGATATCACATGCACCATAACATATATACATCCTGGTCTCAAGAGAACAAGTACCATGCCAAACTCTAAATGCATATCAAGATTAAACCATGACATAATAGCAACCACTCTAAACAAAGAAAAAACCATATCCCCAATCACATGAAGATAACCTTACCAGTTATGCATCCACGTCGTTGCCAACAACTCCCACTGAACCATGGTATGATCTACACATGGCATCGTGACTACCATCCTCCTCATGAAGATCACTCTTTAGCATCAAGCAAAGAGTCATCACTAACATTTTTACATGAAATGATCAAAACATGATCACCATTATCTAAGGATTCCTCTGTAGAAGAATCATAACTCTTTTTCTTATTCTTACAATCCTTCTTCACATGTCCCAGTTTACCACATTTCCAACACTTTACCTTACTCAGTCCTTCTGACTTACCCTTCCCTTCCTTGTCTCCCTTAGATTCCTTTTTCTTAGGCCTACCTTTTACAAAAAAGGCATCTTGGATTTCTGTTTTAGACTTCCTCCTCATCTCCTATGATAGAAGAGTAGGAATTATATTGTCCATCTTCAGATCTACACCACTACCACTAATAGAAACAATTAGATTTTCCCAAGATTTTGGTAAAGAACAAAGTAAAAAAATACATTTATCTTCATCTTCTAGCTTTACATCTACAGATGCTAACTGACTTAGAATTAAATTAAAAGCATTCAAATGATTTGCAATAGAATCACCATATTTCATCTTTAAAGAATACAATTGTCTTTTTCAAATACAACTTATTAGTAAGAATTTTGATTTGATAGATATCACCTATTCTCTTCCACAACCTATATGCAGTAGTTTCTTCTAAAACATTCAAGAGAACAACATCAACAAGACATAATCTTATGGTCCCTCTTTCCTTCTTATCAAGCTTATCCCAATCCTCATCTGACATCATTGTAGGTGACTTTGTCTCATTACCAACAACTAACCATTGATCTCTCTCTTCAAGGAGATCCTCAATTTTTAGTTTCCATATCTCATAATTAGATCCATTGAATCTTTCAATATCTAAATGAGAATTAAAACTCATTGTAACAAAATTATTTTCCAAAATCAATAATAACACAATAGTAAAAGCTCCCACTACAACCAAAAAACCTTCAAACTTTTAAGAGAAAGGCATCACAAACTCTACCCAACCTCAGCTCTGATACCAAATGCTGAAAATGGAGGTAATTATGTAGCTTTAAACTTGTAAAAATATTATACTGTAGATCTAATTAAGTGTTCTTTGTTACAATTTCTTTATGTATGATTATCTATTTAGATTCATTTTACCATTTGTAGAAATAGACAAAAGATTGTAGAAGAATAAGACTAGAAGATAGAAGTGACATAGCATATACCGTGGAGAAACCCTTTCGGGAAAAAACTCCACCACCAGAATCAATAGTGCTTGTATTATTTAACCTTAGAACAAGATTAAAATAATTCTTTATCAATCCTTACTTGAGATGCTTCTTTTTCCTTCAACAATTCTTCTTCACAACTTGCAATAAAATCTGATAAAACTCTCTTCAACATGTTGCAATAAATAGACAATAATGACCCTTGTAAACTCCAAAGAGTTTACAATTAAAAAGAACAATTCTTATCTCACAAAACCCACACATATTCTTTGCAAGTAGAGTTCTACCATGAAGAACAATGTCAAAACAAGTCCTTCATCCATTTGGGCATCCCAAACTGAAGTGATAACTCACCATTGATTTTAAAGATATTGTAAGCTTATCCTCAAAGTTTGCACCCAATAATGGGACCACTTAACTTAACCTTATAAATATCTTATCATGCAAAAGTGTTAACTCTAAGAAGCCAACTTGGGAGCCCAATGTGGGTCCAAGTCAATCTTTGTTAACTGAAACATATATCTCCATCAATTCATGCAAACAGGATGCATGATTGATCATCCCCACTTAACTAAATGTATCACCTATTATCTATCATGCAACTCAAGTCATTAGTTATGCATTCCAAGTCAATTCAAGTCAACTAGAATTCAACTAAAACTAACTACATGTAACTGAAGATAATTGAACCATAACTGAACTGAACTGAATTGAACTAAACTAAACTAAACTTAACTTAACTGAATTGAACTGAACTTATCTAAACTAAACTAAACTGAACTCCATGCATATAAACATCAATCCCTAACTTCTAGGATCTTTACATGCATTACAAAAGTGTTATCTTTTTCTCCAAATAGTTAACTTAACTCAAGGTGGGTTCCACCTTCTATGTGGGTGCCCCATGTGCTCCTATTTTGTAAAATCTCTTTATGGGTGTCCCTACATGTTCCTATCATTTATAATTAATTACAAATGTCAATTTAAATGTTCATTTCATTTGAATTTAATCTCTTTCTAATCCTAGTGTATGGGGAACACTTTCCAAGGACTTAGGAGATACATGAAATAATTTTTAGGATTGCAATTAAATGGCATCCTATTCAAAGCATTTATTACATTGTTAAAATTATGACTTGACCCTAGAACTTGCAACTTGAAAAGAAATCATTCAAATATCCTTTTATATGTTTATTTTTTTGTACTACTTGCATTTGATCTTAATTTAATTCTCACATGTGTCATTGTTAGCAACTGTTGATTCATAATTTTACCTAATAAAACAACCATTTCCTTGCCAATACTCTTTGTGCATATTGATGGCATCTATCCTTGGCTTAAAACCTTAATTTAATTGCTCTAGATGTAATTCAATTACATTTATATGCATGACATTTTATTTTTCTTTGTTCCATGATATATGGTTGTCCTTGTTGAAAAAAAGGCTTGATTGACAATGGTGATACAGTTGATAGGTGTGCATGAGAACTAAACAAGTTTGAATGAAACCAATGATCTTGGTAATTGGTGGATACTTGGTATACATGGAAATTTCTAGTGTTGATGGTATAGTTCATGGTTGTTTGTTTGCATTACTTTCATAAGGTGATAGTTATTTTATGGAAATATTTTGGTGATTGTAATCTCTGGTGATAGGTATCTTGTTGACAGTTACAGTTGTTCAGTCATGAGCAGATTTATAATGACTTCATTTCTCTTGAGTAGAGTTGGATGTGTTTTGGAAAGAAACATCATTAATTATTTATACTTTGTTAAGAGTTTTTTTTTCTGAGTGATGTAAAAGGCATTGTTGCCAATGTTATTTCATGAAATGTATATCTGAGCAGAATTGTATATCCTATTGTAGAAATAATTTGTACTACTATGTATACCAAACATATACACAATAGAATATTGTATTTGGACTTATGCTTTTGAATCTCAAGTGATGCAAGATCATAATATGTTGTGAAAAGAAACATAGGTGATACTCTGTGTATCATTAAAATAGTGATTGGAAAATGAGATAATATTGTCATTGAGGTATTTGAAATCTATCAATGAGATAGTATTCCAATGAGGCATTTGAAATCTATCAGTGAGATAGTATTGCCAGTGAGGAATTTGAAATCTATCAATGAGATAGTATTGTCAGTGAGACATATCAATCAACCAGTGAGGCATTGTAAATAGAAAATTTTCCGATAAATCTAGTGAGGCAATTTTATGAGTGGTTTTTCTACCCCATGAGGGTTTTCCACTTAGGAAATATTGTGTTCTGTTTACACTTTTCCTATAGTTTGTTTGGTCTGCATGAATACATATTAGTCATGTATCACTATTTAGAATGACATTCCTTACTCTTAAGTCTTATGTTCATGAGTTAATGTTTATCATAAAATTGCTTCATAATACTATGTTGGTGCATCTTTGATATTGATCTGTCAGTTTTAGTTGTTATAATGTCCACCTTAATTCAACAAAAGTTCCATGATGTTCACATATGATGCTTTATCTCATGTCAATAGAATTTTCCTTGATATTCATGTTAGTCTTGTTAAAGGTTTGAGTTGATGTATTGAGTTAATAATGATTACCAAAGTTCTTGATTCTAAGTATGCATGTTCTCATGATAGTTATGTTTCAAAGTTTTGAAAGATTATATCATAATCATCTGGAATTAGTATATACCACTTATTCACCTCCCCCCTCTTAGTGGTATTGTACTCCAACAAGTGGTATCAGAGCCAAACCCTTGTCTAGAGTCAAACTAGGGGATTCTTGGTAGTGGAGTACTTGTCATGGCTAAGTGCAAAAGAATTAAAGGTCAAAAGAAAAACACTAGTGTCAAGCAAACAATTTCTATAAAAAAACCCAATTCTTGTCAAGTCTAGTGAAGTGTTGTCTGAAGAAAAGTCCCTGCCAATCGACACTAAAAGTGATAATAAAATCAGTCTTGTAGTTGAGAATGTTGAAGAAGTTCATACTCTAAGTGAGTTTGAATAGCAATGTGATGAAGAAAAAGATTTCTCTGTAGGTGAAGATGACTATGAACAATCCAGTGTGAGGTTGATATAGAAGGTGAACTCTTGTGTGCTCTAAAAACAATCAAGCAACTTAGAAAATAAAATCAGAGACTAGAAGGTCAACTTCAACAAGAAAAAGATTCCAAAGACAAGGTATGTTTAGATTTTTCAAAAGTTTCTTTAGAGGTTGATGAGGCAAGAAATCAGGTTGTTAACTTAAAGAGTCAAGTTGATGAATATGACAAACTATTTATAAGTTTAAAAACTGAAATAGGAGAAGCATCAACTAGTGAATCTACTCAAGATGGTAAAAACAATAATAGCCAAGGACAACATGCTCCAAAAAGTGAAGACAGTTAGAAATCAGAAGAGAAAGTTCCTGATGTTGAAAGAAGAAGAACAAATAAATTCTTATGGCCTCCACCTATCAGGCAGAATCATTCAATAAGGTATAATTAAGTTCCCAATTTAATGGTTATTGTTATTTGTGTCATAAATATGGTCATAGAGTAAGAGATTGTAGATTTCATACAAGAAATGATTTTGGATGGAATAAGGATAAATGTTCTTATAAGCTATCAAATCAAAACAATGGAATCATATGTTATAACTGTCACAAAGCTAGTCATGTAGCTTGTAATTCTTGGTTCTATGAAAGATACGATCATGTAAAGAATGTCAATAAAAGTTCCAATAGAATGTTTAGAAGAAACTATTCTTCTTTTGGTCTAGACTACAATATTTTATGTTATAGATGCAATATGTTTGGGCACAAAGCACAGTGGTGTAAAAGAAGGTTGATGAAAAAATATAGAGAATACATGTTCAAGCAAAAACAAGAGAATATCTTGAGCAAGGAAAATAAAAATCCTAAGTCGGTGCGAAGAAGAAAACAAAGTCAAGAAGAAGGAAAAACTAATCTTGTGCATACCACACAAGAGACTTCACAAAGTGCCTGAAAGATGAGCATATTTACCCCCTTAAAGAGGACAATTGAATGTTTGATTATAATGCTGTCAAACTATTGTCATGAAGTAGCATAGAATGTAGATAGGACATGTGTTCCCATGCAAATCCTAGAAAGTTTTCTTGTAACAGTCAAGAATATGAAACTTATTATTGTCATCAGCACTATGAAAATTGTATGAGTGTATACTTTGCAATAACACTTAGATCTATATGACAATATCATTGTTAGTAGTATATAGTGACAACATACAGTAAGAGATTGAAATACAACACCTATTAACAATGAGAGTAATCTATAAGGTTTATGAAGACTATTGTGAGTTTTGCAGTACTCTGTGATGATGCAATCATAAACTCTGACCTCTGAAAGTTAACATGATTGATTATTTGTATGTATTTGAGGATGGCTAGTATAATACAGTGGTTTGTTGTCTTGAATGTGTTTAAGGTTGGGTAGCTAGTATGTAGCAGTGATCCTATGGATAGTGATCTTGGCTTTTTTGGTTGATAATAGCTGCAATGTTGATGATTTTCTAGGTCACAGTGTTTTAACAAGGTTTCTGCAATATCTAATGTGTTGATGCTAGCTTCTTCTTGCAGCAATATTCTCTAAGCTTTGCAAATAATCATAAACAATATGATAGGAGTGTGAACTATGTCTCTTCATACTTGAATAGTGATAATATGTTTTGTATCCTTGACAATGGGTAATCTCAGTATGAAAGTGACCACACAGAAGTTATTTTTGTTGTTGTTTCATGTTGTTTGATAATATTGAAACGGTGAAGTAATAGTTGCTCAGTTGATTGACATTAGTTGATAGTGACTCTTTTCAAGACATAGAGACAATAGTCTTGTTATTTTGACAATATTTTGTGCTTGAAAATCTGACTTGTCATGATCCTTGGTGTAGTCTGATTGGTTTATATCTATTCTTGCATAATTCTTGATATTTCATACTTCTTCATGTTTCATTTGGCTAAAACAGTATTATGCTTGCTTGATTCAAGTGATCTTCAAATGGGATGAAAACCCTATGACAGTGAATAGTTTTTGATAAGTGATAGATGTTGTACTTGATATCTCAGTGACAATCCACAATGAATTTGCAGTTAAAATTGTTTTGTGTAGTGTTTTCTGAAGTCAACATTCTGCAAAAGATAACATGACCTATAGATGTCATGAAGAATAGTTCATGAGGAAGAATTGTGTTAGATAGTCACAATGCGACAGACGATGCAATCAGTTTTTTATTTGATGCAAAAGAAGGTACTTGTCCATTCAAATAAAGTGATCGTCACGGTTTACTAGGTACAGGGATCAATTGGGACATCAAGTGTAATGATTAGACTGTATTCTTCTTCGTCTAGCAATATGGTGCCCTCTTGTTACAAAGAAAAGTGATTGAAGTGATAATTTGTAGTTTGATCCTTTACATTGATGTCTTGTTTGCATTCAAAGATATTGGTTCTTGATATTGCTTAACTGACCATGGAATGACAGTAGGTGTTTTTGTACTAACAGTGGTCATAATTGGCTTAGGGGGAGCAATTTGGTGTGTGTTGATCTTTCCTTTGTCTTGGATGTCAAAAAAATGGGGAGAGGTTTGTGTTTTTGTCAGCAAGGAAAAAGGGGGAGTTTGTTGTTCTTTGTTCCATGATATATGGTTGTCCTTGTTGACAAAAAGGCTTGATTGACAATGGTGATATAGTTGACAGGTGTGCATGAGAACTAAACAAGTTTGAATGAAATCAGCGATCTTGGTAATTGGTGGATACTTGGTATACATGGAAATTGGTAGTGTTGATGGTACAATTCATGGTTTTTTGTTTGCATTACTTTGATAAGGTGATAGTTATTTTGTGGCAATCTTTTGGTGATTGTAATCTTTGGTGATAGGTATCTTGTTGATAGTTACAGTTGTTTGATCATGAGAAGATTTATAATGACTTCATTGCTCTTAGGTAGAGTTGGATGTGTTTTAGAAAGAAACATCATTGATTATTTATACTCTGTTAAGAGTTATTTTTCTGAGTGATGTAAAAGGCATTGTTGCTAGTGTTATTTCATGAAATGTATATCTAAGCAGAATTGTATATCCTATTGTAGAAATACTTTGTACTACTGTGTATACCAAACATATACACAATAGTATATTGTATTTGGACTTATGCTTCTGAATCTCAAGTGATGCGAGATCAAAAGATGTGAAAAGAAACAAAGGTGATACTCTGTGTATCATTAAAACAATGATTGGAAAATGAGATAATATTGCCAATAAGGCATTTGAAATCTATCAGTGAGATAGTATTGTCAGTGAGGCATTTGAAATCTATCAATGAGATAGTATTGTTAGTGAGACATATCTATCAGCCAGTGAGGCATTGTAAACAAAAAAGTTCTAGACAAAGCTAGTGAAGCAATCTTACGAGTGGTTTTTCTACCCCATGAGGGTTTTCCACTTAGGAAATATTGTGTTTTTTTTACACTTTGTCTATAGTTTGTTTAGTCTGCATGAATACATATTAGTCCTATATCACTGTTTAGAATGATATTCCTTTCTCTTAAGGCTTATGTTCATGAGTCAATGTTTATCATAAAATTGCTTCATAATATTGCGTTGGTGCATCTTTGATATTGATCTTTCAGTTTTAGTTGTCATAATGTCTACCTTAATTCAGCAAAAGTGTCATGATGTTCACATATGATGCTCTATCTCATGTCAACATAATTTTCCTTGATATTCATGTTAGTCTTGTTAAAGGTTTTAGTTGATGTCTTGAGTTAATAATGATTACCAAAGTTCTTGATTTTGAGTATGCTTATTCTCATGATAGTTATGTTTCAAAGTTTTGAAATATTATATCAAAATCATTTGGAATCACTATACCACTTATTCACGCCCCCCCCCTCTCAGTGGTATTGTACTCCAACACTTTTTCCTTGTTATTATATTTTCCCATATAAATGATACATTCTTTGTTCCTCAAGTGATTGACCTTAATGACATCTAGAATGGTATTCCTCCTCAAAACACCTACAATACTTATTCACATTATTGAAATTAGATCATTTATATGAGATCATCTACAATCAATGATATAAGCTAGGTAGAACTGATACAATAAATCATCCCTTGCATTCTTGAATGTTCATGCATACTTTGGTATATCATTATTTGTATTAGTAACAGAATCACTCATTAGATTTATATTTTAGAGCACATGCTATCTAGACTTTGAAAATTGTAGATTAGTGTAGGCTTTAATGCCAAGTTAGCTAACTTTAAGAAGCAATTAGGGCCTTTGAATCCTCTAAATATGATCCTCTATGAGATGTTTATTGATGACAATGACATATGGATCAAATCCTCAATGAGACATTTAAATTAGACCAATAGGTGCAATGGTAAAGACTTAATAGCTTAAAGGTTTGATACATTTCTATCCTCAATTGATATGCAAAAATTAGAACTCATTAATAATATTTGTACAAAGATTCAAAAAGTTAAGACATTGTCCACAAAGGCATAACCATCTGCGGGAATCCAAAGCACTAAAAAATATACATAAAATACATATACAATAAATTCATGAACTACATTTTTACAAAAAAAAAAATACAATTATATTCATTTTTTAGTCTATTTGTACAAAGAAGATATCATTACAAATATCTGATAAATAAAATACAATGTTATTTTTCAAAGTATGTACATGTGATATGTATATGAATTAATGTACAATGAATATATCTTTATTGGTATTTGATGAATGATATACATTTTTATTCTACAAAGTATGTACATATGAGTTATTAACAAAATTAAGGATATACGTTGTTTAGAAAAAGTAAAAATTGTTCAATATTGATGTTGGATGAGCCTTGATCGTACTGTTCATTATAGCAGATTTCTTTTAAAAAAGAGCAGAAACCACCTACTTTCCTACATATTTTATGGAATTCTTTTGCAATATCTTCCATTTGTTGGACTTCTTCTTCGACAACAACAGTAAGGTTTGTTGCTTCTTCGATCTCTTGGATAATCTTTTGTGAATGTTCAGAAATTGATCTAATTAATTTTACAATTGATGTTTCAATGTACACATTTGAACTAACATAATCATCATCTAAAATTACTATTGGACTTGTTACTAAATTTCTCGTTTGATTTTGGTGACTTTCAATATTTTCCATTATCTAAAAAAAAACAAATGAAATTATTATTCAAAAATTTAAAGAAAATGAGGTAACATTATTAGCTAAAGTACAAAGTGTAATTTTTTTGAGAAATAACTAAAAGAAGCTATGCTACTCAAGAAATAGTGTTACTTGGAAAAAGTTGTCATGTAAAAGCTAAAAGAAGCTAGCAGGTGCCTTTTCTCAAGAAATAGAGAATTTACATCTTTATAAGTGCATGCAATTATGACTTTGCAAACATCTCTAAGCAAAGTAGATCTGTATAATTCAATGCATGGCATTTTTAACTAATCGTTACCTACTATAGATGAAATTAACCGATGGATTGTTAGAAATGGTTGTGGTTATTGAAATTTTGTTGACTTTTATACATTTGTCATCCTATGTGCATCCCATATGGTTGAACAAATTTGATAGGTAGGCAATGCATTAAAAGCAGTTTACCATATAACACACATTGTCCTTTCAAAGATGTCTTAGCCTATTGTACATTCCAACTCATCATAAAAAATTCATTTTGTAGGAACAATGCTATATTGAAAATATGGGCATCTGAGGCATGCATGTTGCAGCCATAGTTTTCATTCTCTTGTAGTCAACTCACCTATAAGTTATAGGAAACTCAGGCTGACTAATTACATTCTTAAAGAGAACACTATTTATTTTATCAGCACATAACCTTTTTCATGACTTCAACAAAATATAATGTCAAAGCTCATGCATCAAAAACTATTTACTACCAAGTAAAAATTATTCCATACTTCCTAATCATATATATTTTAATTCTCATTCAAATAACTAAATCATCATTTGAAATTATAATTACATCTAGTTTTCAGGCATTTGTTAAGCAATTTGTTGAATTGTTTACAAACATAAAGCATATAAGTAGGATAATATTGCGAAGTCAAATTCTACCACTAGAACCTTGATCTAGACCAACAAAAATGATCATATTTATCCAATCACATTTAATATCTAATCTAGATTCATAGTAAAAAATCCATCCATAAAAAAATAAATTAAAGAAAAAAATATCTAAATGTAACATTTATTTATGGAAGAGGCACCCAAATTGTTAATATAGAACAACAATATCTACTCAAGAAGAAGCTCTTGTTGATTGAGAACAACATGTATTGATGGAAAACCATAGTTTGCAAGATTGGATAATAGAAGATAAGGAAAATAAAAAGGTCGCAAATTTGTTTTCTGGATATAAACAAGTTACAAGGGGAAAAATGCAGATTTCATGGTGAAAAAACCAGATGGCTAGCTAAGAGATAGCAAACTGCAAGAAAAATGCCCAAATTTAATTAACATAGTAGATGTGATGGAAAAGAGCAGTATTTTCTCGGTAACAAGGAGAGGGGAGCAGTAGTCACAAATCATTGGAAAGGTATCGGGCTTGAAAAGTGCTAAATCCAAAGTGGATAGCACTGAGATCTTGGAATAACAACATCAAGATCAATCATGGAACGAGTTCACAAGAGTAAACATCAATGCCATATCTAATCAGTCTGAGTTCATGTTGAAGGTAGGTTTTCAAATCAAATAAACCCTACCCCACATAGTGATGTGTGTTTTCCATTATATTTTCATTGAATGCTCTTGGAAAAGAAATAAAATTAGCTATGATGGTTTTTTTTCACTGATGACAACTGATTCTAAGTTTTCTTTAAGAGGCTTGGGGTTGTAAGATCAAAGGGGTCTCTTGTAGTCAATAGAGAAAGAAATTCAGTCCTTGAAGAGATTGTAACAAAGATGTGCTAATCACAAAGCACAAGGTTCAAAGCAATGAGATCATAATGTAAAAATAAAAGATAATTTTTTGTTTTTATCATAACAAAAGGATTGACTATGAAGAACAATCATCATAAGATAGCAGTAAATACAAACAATGATAGTGCCAATGAGTTATCAATACAGTGAATAAAGAGTTCCAATTTTCAATGCATGATAATAGTAGTCCAAGGTATGCAAGGGATAGGAATGAAAGACAATATATAGAGGGAAAATAGTTGCAAATGATCACTATTATATCAAAGCATATGAGTGTCAAAGGATCATAGCAAAATGAAGGAGATAATAGTAGTCGTTATGAATGCCATGTGACTCGTTATCATGCACAAAGAAGATATAAAAGACCATGGAATAGAGTGAAAGGGGTCAAATTCATTGAGATTCATTGAATTTAAAAGAGCATTATCATTATAGCAGTGAAAGCACAAGATTGTAACAATAATGAAGCAATGGAAAGCAAGAACAATGGTATGCAACATCATTTTCACTATCATAAAGGATGAAGATCAGCTTACCATGTAATATTAACACAATGTAGGGTCCAGAAATAGTGGCATTTATGTCACAAACTAATAATGGTTGTTGAATCCTAATAATAGTGATTTTCAATGAACAACACCAAGCTTGATAACAATGATATGAAAGAGTTGAAAACACTATTATAGTTAACTATTATAATAATGCATATCAAAGTGATTACATGATAAGGTGATTATGAGTACAAAAATGCAATGGCAGTGATAAGATATGCCAAAACAATGATTTCCAAAGCACCATGGAAATCAAATGGAGCATCAGTCCATAAGATCAAAGGAATGCTAAATTATTTATAGTAATGGGATTGTTGTAGCAACACTATCACAATAATATGAAATGATAAAACAGTGATATTAATTCATATAATAATGATTTTCACACAAAAAATAGCTCATCCTATGGATCATTATTTCTTTCTTAGTGCAGACCTAAAAGTATTTGTCAAATAACACAAAGGACAGGGACCTTTAAAATGAGCAGAGTTCATGGTAAAGTGTAGAGATATATTCACTATCAAAATTAAGTGGTGTATTCAAGTGGGAAGTGATAATCATGTAAAATAAATAAAGGTCATTGTCATAGAAGCAAATAAAGATTATAACAGTGAGAAGACCTTCAAGATCTATGGAAAAGGGCACTAATAAAAGTGAATGCATCTCAAACAAATAAAGGGAAGCATGAGGTTTCAGGATTCAAGATTTCCACTTGGAAACCCTACCTTTAGACTATAACCTTGTTTAATGTCCCGCCCTTTCTTGAATGGTACTAGTGTTGCAACTCAGAAAACACTACTCAACAAGCTCTAGAATTACAAAAATGGAAACCACCACTCTTTGCATTCAATGGTTGTTTCCTTCGTCAAACTTGTATTGTACTCTCAAACTGAAGATTTTTCTTGATATATGTTGTTATGGGGTTTTTTCCTCTTGAAAGTGTGAATTTTATACTTCTAAAACCCCAACTACAAAACTCTCTAGGCTGTTATGCATCATGCCCTCGTGAAAGTTCCTTGGTGGATGGATATCTTTGTTGTTCTTCATGACAAAGAAACCACTCTATGATCTTTAACAGTGACATCTTTGTCAATGCATTAATGCCAATGATCCTTTAATATTGATGGAATATTTCTTAAGCCAATTTTCAACTCTGCAAACTAAGGGAAAACCTTAAAAAGCAGGAGTTGAAACACCAAATTGTTGATTAAACTTCCAAAATTCCCTCCAATGTGCAATCATGATGTTTTATGCCAAAAATCAACTGCCTAAAATTCCCTCCAAATGCATACATGACCCGACCAAGGCACCAAAAATACCTATTGCTAAAATGCACCAAAAAAACTATTGCATGGAAGGCATGCAAAAATTAATCTTCATTTCTAGGGGAAAAAAATTCATCTATCTACATTGTCATTTTAATATAGGTTTTGAAAATTAAGATAAGCATGATGTGATCCTAAAATTACTAGATTTCAAACTTGTATAAAAAGGTAACATCTATAAAAATGATCAACACACAATTGATTTCATAGATTATAAAATAATTCTATTTTTAAAAAATAATTAACAATATAAAGCCTAAAAGAGAAAATTTTCACATACAAAAAGTGATCATTGTTAGTTCTATTTCACATTATTAAGATGGTCGAGTATATTAGCAAGTGAAGATAGAAGTGAATCAATCTTCATTTTTAGGGAAAAATCTTCATTTTTAGGGAAAAATATTTGTTTTTAGTAGACTCGACCATTACATTTCTATAATCCATGTAAATTGAATCTAATTGCTTCTAGAAATAACTACTTGACCTTTTGAAATGAAAGTGTCTACAAGATAGCCCTCAAAATGCAATTGGATTGTTTAAATCATATTTTATTAGTGAAATTGACCACAATTGCTCTTTGATACATTTGGCATGCTAACACAACAAGAAAATTAAGCTAGCTTCAAAACATAGTTAAAAACATTAAAGATTCATTAACATAATGAGTAATAAATGTTATAGAATGTAAATGTTAAAAAAATTTATAAAATATGTGAAGGCCTTAAGACTGCACTAAGAGGCAATGCCTTCCATGCAATAGGTATTTTTGGTGCACCAAGAAATCTAAGCAACCAAATGGCCCACTTAGGTAGGGGTCCCATGAGGGGGCCTTAAGCTCTATGGATTATGATCAAATTTGAAAGGAAAAAGAATAGAGGAGTAATAATCATTTATTTAGTCATTTTTATTTGTCTGACCAATTATTTAGTTATTTTACCCGATGACTAAATTAGTCATTTATACTTGTGAATTGCAAAAAATTAGTAGAATTTAGTCATTTTTAGTCATGTGAATAAAAATTTTAGTGACGTAGTCATTTATTTTCCAAATCTACTAGTGAATCAAACCCAATGACACCACCAAGAAAAAGACGCATCGCAAGAAGGAAGAAAATTGTACAATGAAACAAGAGTGTTGATGTATGCCCTCTCTTTAAAGTAGTTTCTAACATCATTATTGTGATAAATTGCTTTAAAGTAGAAGAAGACATGAGAGTTTACTCAAAAAGCCCTATGCTAAGTCATATGTTTCCAATAAGCTACATGATGAGAAGGGAAGGGGTTGCCCCCAAAATGTATAACTCAGTACATCACATGTGATCCAACTTAAGGCATGTCGTCCACATCCCAAGCTTGCTCATACATATACATGGAAGGAGGTCAACTAGCCAGAAGAGACAATGATAAGTGACATACGAAGAGAAGGCTACCTAACCCCCTTTCCCCCACTTAATGCAGGACAAGGGTGAGTCGAAATGATTGACGAGAAACATGCTCATGTAAAAATTAGCATTAATTAAAGGAATTAGGTTCTTACACATAAGAGAGAGCACCACACTTCTTAAGATGTTGAATTTTATCACTTAAAGCCTTACATTCTTTAGTAGCGTGACCATGAACTCTATGATATACACAAAATGAATTCTTGTAGTAAAATTTCTTTCATATTCTTGGAGGGAGGAATATCAAATGATCTTGGAGGAGTCTTGACAATAGACCCTCTTGATCAATGTATTCAGACTATAAAAATCTTATATTTTTCTAGCCTTTACTCATGTTTCCCAGAAAAGTTCCCACATCATAATTTCATAAGTAGTAAAAAAATTTAAGATTTGTGCGACAAGATCCATCCATGTTCACCAATAATCCCACCAATTTATTATTTGATACATGAGCATTCCTCAAGAAATCATTGAGCAAGAGTTTCAAACTACTGGTCTATATTGGAAAGATCAGGTCAGGTCATTCTAATTAATAGATCACAACTTCTCAGCTTGAGCATCTTCTACATATCGGCAGGAAGTGAACCAAGTTACACTGATGAGAGGTTATGGAGAATGCATAATTGGTAAGACAATGTTTGACGTCTTACTGATGAAAGTCATCAGCAAGAACAAAGCAGTTGGAGCAAAGTTTTCAGGTCAGGCCAAGCTCTTCACTCACACCGATAGAAATTGCATCAGCGAGACATAAATTTTCTTTCGCTGACGAGACAAAAGAACAACTATTGAGAAGACTTGCACAATCAGAATGAATCACACAGATCTCATCAACCATATTGGTTACACTGATAATGAAAATTTTGAGAGGAGTTTTTCTGATCAATCTAGACAAAGTGAAGTGGTAGATGGAGCTTATCAGAGAGACATGCACAATCAGAGTGATTTTTTCTATTCTTTCCAACCTCACATATTACAACAATGAAGGAGGTTTTAGGGAAATTCTTGATGAACCATCCAAATAAAAGAAGCGGTAGATAGACATATCAGAGAGACCAAATGACATCAGAGCAATATTTCATTCTCTTAGTGATGGTTTTGTTCATGCCGATGATAATACAAAGGGATCAATATTCTTTGGAGTAACACTGGCTAATGATGGAAAAGGGCTTCTAATGATCCAGAACAATTTTAGATCAGGGTAACTTCACAATGATCTCCCTAAAGTAATACGTGTTGGAAAACAAGAAAGGGATCATTCGTGTAGCATCGGTGGAAGAATCACTCGGTCTTCCCAACCAAGGAGAATAAATCAAAGGTCAATCCCCATCGAAAACACATTTGGTTATGTCTTGGTGATCAAATAAAACAAGGATGGCACCAAGATGATACATAGATTGACCAAGAACCAAAGGAGTCTCACTGATATGATCTTGTCATTCTAACATTTTGAAATTCAAAAAACCTATTGCATTCACTCATAGAGATAGACATTAATGGCCCCACGAATGTGCATTATGTACATATATTTTGATTGAAAGAAGAATAATCAAAAAGGATTTTCATAATTCACAACGAGAAGGATGGAAGTTTGAACAAAAGCCAAAATACCAATGTGAATAGAAATTCACAAGTAAGTTCACAAAGTCTCTTTGCAGTTGAAATTCCAATTCAATTATGTTATATTAAAAGATGGAAAGGTCAAGATCTAAGAAGACAAAGGGTAGAAAACAATAAGGTGAAAGTAGTTAGCCAAAAGGTAAAAAATAGAGAATTGAAACTGGCGAGGAACCTAGAACAAAGGAGAGGAAAGTAAACCAAGACCTCATTGACCAATTGCCTAGTTCAGGGCCAAAGGCTAGAAGATCCGTACAGTTAAGGGCTGATGTTGAGAGGTTAGAAGATAAATGTGCACATGTGGGTGATGTATGGACCCCTATTAGGGGATATGAACCTTTTATTTTCCATTATGGTAGAAGAAATAGGTTTGCACCTATATGAAATCCATGGAATTTCAATTTAGGAAAGCTCGTCATCCCTAATGTATTCATAAATATTGACCTTATAAAACTCCTGGCATAATCCTAATTTGAAATCTATATGCAACCTACAAGGAAATCCCTTTATACATTTTTCAAAAAATGCTCATTGTGAAGTGTTTGACTTAGATAATGCCTGTGATGAGCCCATAATACATGAGGATTTAGAGAAAGATTACTAGAGAATGGACACTACTTATAAAGGTTGGAGATTGCCACTGCATAGACCCAAAAATGATGGGAATTTAGTACCACTTGAAGATGGGGATGGACCTCCTTTCCATGTTGATATGTTTGAGACATACATGAAATATACCTACCTCTCAGTAGGGCAAGTAATGGGAACCGAGGTCCCTACGTTCATGTCTATAAGGCCGATGGTAATTGTTGCAGATGTACAATGTCACAATCCAAGGTCTTTTGATTATGCCTCACATATTTGCAAGGAGATTGATTTAACATTAATATCCATCAAGAATGGTGCTCCTATAATGTATTTCAAACACTAATCCCTTTTCATGCATATGGAATTGTACTATGGGCAGGAGTTAGGATTGTCACTGGAAGAATTAAGAATAACACAATATGACAAGGAAGGTCAACCACTACCAGTGCAGCTGTTGACTACCATATGGGATAGTAGATTTGTGAGTTCTTGTTATGTACCTTATGAGGAACATTTTGTCGAAATACTATACAGATTTTCCAATCATCCATGTGATCATTCTTTAAATAATGAAATTAAGAGATTTTTGAGGCCAAAAATTTCAATCGATCAACAATTGTTAGTCTCAATTGGGGCAATTCGTATTGTTATGTTGATGCCACAATGATTAGGGTATATGGATTTGAAGGCACACCTTTGATTCTCCCAAAAATAGTACCAGATAGAATTGCATATTTGAAAATTATTAGACAACTAGATTACTCTAGTGTTATGAATTTGAGTTCTTTTGAGAAACAATCATTTATGCCAAGTACATTATGTTTTGGAGATTTCACTGTATTGTCTAAGGAGGGATATGATTTTATTTTAAATAAATTATCTCATTTCAATTTTAAGAAAGCAACACCAAGAAAAGGGTTTGACCCTGAGGGTTACATTGACTTTGCTAGAAAGAAGGTAAACTTGGGTGGATATGCTCATATACCTTACCCACATGATGACATAATAAAAAATATGGAAGAGGGGGAGGAAAAACTAGCCATTGATGAATATAATAGGAAGATGGAGCAGCGGATGAGGGAAATTGAAGAGGCAGAGATGTCTTTTGGTGATGAGAAACCCTCTAGTGAAAAATAACCTTATGGTCAAATGAACAAGATTTCAAAACTAAGAATAGAAAAATATCAACCTCCAAATAGAGAGCAAGAGGTTGAGGAAGTTTCTGATAGAAATGAAAGGAAATTAGCATATAGGTATTTTGTTTTTGATGATGAGTTTATCAAGTCTTCTAAATTTAGGTCAATTTTGTATAAGCAAAAGGGGAAAGCAATCAGGGAGTTTGTTGCAGATATTACTCCTGGAAATGACACACAACTACTGAAGACCTTGAAGTCAAATGTGGAGAATGAAATGAAAGATATGACTCCAGAAAAGGGAAGGAGGTTGTTAGAAGAATCTGGTGTTATGATATTCCCTAGTTTGGATTTGAATTCAGCTCTTGTCTTTGATAGTTTTTTATACAATAATGGTGCAACACACAAGTTATGCCTGAAAGGAGTTACAGAAGTGTACACAGAGTTGAAATACAACCCTAATGAAAATTCTCTCATGATTTGGGCTTTGTATCCTACACACAAGAAATCGGTGATAATTGACACAAAAAAGGCATTTGGCCATGTGATGACATTAAAGGTTGGAGAAGTTGACCAAGTTGCAACTGCTGACATTGGTATCAATGTTTCCAAATTCAATAAAGCACAAATTCAATTGTTGATCAAAGAAAGGGATATGTACAAAATATGTAATGAGAAAATTCTTAAGGAGAATGATTTTCTAAAGGACATGGTCAAGGGTACAAGGTTATTGACTCAAGGAGAAATTTCCCAGACAAAGGACAAAAGGGAAAAATCAAATATACATGTTCAAGCCAAATTTGATACACTTTCTACAATATTCAAGAAAAGGCATGCCAATTTAATGGTTTGGATTGGCAAGCTCTGGGAAGCTCATTCAAAGAGTTATGCTACAAATTAGGAGCACAAAAGGATCAGTGACAGAATTCAGGAAAAAATTCAGGAAATACAAAAGAGAGATACTTCTAACAATGGAGTTGTCATTGCTTCCACGGAGATCATGAGAAAGCACAAAGGTTACTATGAGGAACTTTAGGGAGATGCAAAGGGATTTGTTGATGCTGCAAAGGAATGGGTGTCGGCATTTTTTAGAAGTGATGGAAAGTTAAAAGACAGGACCAAATGGATTGAAGAATGCAAGTTGATGTTGTATAAAACACTGGAAGTGGCCACAAGCAAGGACTCAGTGTTGGATGAGGCATGTGAGCAGATGGAAAAGATGGTGATCATGGAGACAGCAGCGAGGAACATGTCAGAAGATGTTGACACACATTTAAGACATGATTATTTGAATCACTTGTCAAAAGTCCATTTATGGCTAACTAGAACCTAATTAATTATGTTAATTGTTGTTAAACTCAAAAGACATTTATGAAGGGGCATGTCCTCTTTAAAGTATTGATATATATGTTGGACATATAGTGATATGAAGGTATGAGCGAATAGAGAGGAAATAGGAGATATAGTAGAATTTTTAGAATGTTAGTCATATAAGTTATACTAAATGGACCTTGGTGCATGTATAGTTTTTGGCTGAAATCAATGAAAGATCTTTAATTTTGTGTGGTGCAATATTGGTATCTGTTGTTTGTTGATCAGAAGAAATTACTTACCTGTCTCCATATTTCTACTTCAATGTTATTTGGAGTTGTATATCCAAGTTGATGTTCCAATTCCATCAAAACACATTTGTTGGTGTTGTGTGGTCAAATTAATTGGTTTTTGTTAAACAATTAAATCCTTTTATTTGACTACAGTAACTTTAGGGTAACAATTGGATCAATAAAGAAGAGTTAAGTAGTTGATATGATTGTCATGTTGTCCCCAAATTAATGTTATCATGTGATTCAAGTTAAGGTTGAACTTACTTGTCAATACACATTTGTTGATATTGTGTGATTCTGTTGATTGGTTCCTTCAAAGAGGGATTAAAAATTCTTTTAAGAGATCATAGTAACTTGGTAGGGTCAATTGGATTAATAAGAAGAGCATGTCAGTCACATCCTTGCACATTTGTACAAAGTACAAAATAATTAAAGTGCTAAACAATCAGAATTAAAACTAGAATCTACCACTAGTTATAGGACTACATTGACTCCACACACCCAACAGAGCATTGGTCCATCTCATTCATACATTACTTATTCAAATTCACATCATAAATTACCAATTATCACATTAGAATTAGATTAGTCAGCGGGATTTCATCTATCCTACACCATTTTCCACCGTGGATAGATTATTCAATTCAACCAAGTCATACATTCTTCCAATCTGCTTCATTATAAAGGTATACCTACCCAGATTAGCAGAGCCTGAAGTGCGGGGAGTTATCAAACACATAAGTTAACTCTATTCATTGGTTCAAGAACGTTGCAAATCTGATCATAGAGCTTGGAATCCTCTTAGGACTTGCAATCTACATTTTTGAGATCCAACAGATTAGCGACTCTGTTGGGGTATGTCAAATCTAAAACCAGACCTTCATTATAGAGTCAATACCTTACATAAGACTCTATTGGGAACAATAAAATATAAAATTTCTCACTTTTCTTAAAAGTGAGTGGCGACTATGAAATAAAAGGTGCATGACTGGGAAGTAAAGTACACATCAATAAAGACAAACCCTAGAATTCAGAGTATTAAGGCATCCTACAAGATGAATGGTAGGAGATCTTTACATCAAGACAGCCCAAAGAAGAACAATGGTAGGTGGACAGATAAGCATGGGTCCTCCCCTTCAAATACTAATGCAAATAAAAGCAAAGGTAAATCAACAAATATAAATAATGAAGATAAGGAGAACTCGACAAAATAATTCCTCACAATGAATGACAGTTTCGCTCCATTGCATGGATCAAAACCCCATGATGATGACTTGAATAGAGACCCTCATACTCCTTTTGAATAGGAAAATACTAGTCATCCTATTTTTAGATGGAATGAGGACCCTAAGAAAGAAGAGGAATTCAAAGCCTAAATGGACACAAAATAGGAGTGAATACAAAAGGAGTATGATTATAAGATGTCATTACAAAAAGGAGATGACTTCCAAGAAGGATTCACAAATCATTTTTCCTATGTTCCAAATTTTGAGGAGATGACTACCCAAGAAGTAGAAGAATATGTGAGATGGCATGAGGAGGACATGAAGAAGAAAGAACAGTTGATAAAATGGAGTCAATATCTAGCTTAACAAATATCTCAACTGAATGTCCAAGCAAAAAAGCCACCAAAATATATTCCTCCTCATAAACAAGGGGTAACATCAATATGCAAGGGCCACCTCAGAGTATAGGTGCTCCAGGTACTTCAAAAGTACCTCACAACACAACTGGGAAATAAAAGCAAAATGTGCAATTTAATGTACCCCCGCAAAATACACCATCACAAAACATTGGCAACATCCCACACACTTACCCTCCACCAGGACAACACTATATTCCGCAACATCAAAATGTACATCCTCAACAACATATCCCACAAAATTTCTACCAACAACCTCACTATGGATATCAATACCATCCCAATCCACCACCAATGAATTTTCATCCACCAAACCCCATAAGCACATTTAGGAAATTTGATCTGACAAGACATCAATTATACCCATATCCAATGGACAAAAATTGGAGAAACATGGTTCCCAAATTCACAATGAACAATGTGATATCGGTTGAGGAACATATCAGGAATTTTTTCTTTCATACAAGATATTTCTATGGAGTATGAGGATGTAAACATGAGATTATTCATGATGTCAAAAATTTAAGCAAGGGATTGGTTCAATAGTTTGCCTAATGCTTCAATTGATTCTATAGCAGATTTTCACAATCAGTTTCTTGAGCAATATGGGAATCAGTGTGTCCCTGATTTTTCCCTTCATGAACTACTCAGTATTCAGAAGTATCAAAATGAGTTAGTTTGTGACTTCAACCAGAGGTTCTCCAAATTGTATAACAAAATACCACAAGGATCCAAACTCACTGATCCTACAGCCTTGAGTATTTATTTGAAAGCCTTTGATCCAAAAATAGGATATGAACTTAGAAATAGGTGCCCTAGAAGTTTAGCTAAAGCACAAAAGATAGCATTGACAATCAAAATAATAGAAAAGTTGTAGGGATGATTGGCAAAAGGGATAACCTCATAATTCCACAAAACTTTAACAACTTCTAGAATAAGCAAGAGAATTCATAAAAAAATGAAAGACAAAGTTGCATGACATGCCATACAACACAAACTAGAAGGATGGAAAACCTATAACTGAAAATCCTAAGTATAAGGAAACTCTTGACCCTTTAAAGAAGAAGGGAGCCTACATGGTCAATAATAGCCCCTAGTGTCAAGTTTGTAATTTAGCCCACTCTCAGGATCATCTTGTTGTAGTACAGTCAATACAAGAAGACTTGTCATATGATAATGAAGGAGAATATGTTACAATATATTTGACTTCACATACCCTACATCCAATTGAACAATTGTATTCATGCTTAGGGAATGAAGGTTATGAGTATGATGTAAATAATCAGAGATACAATGTTTACATGGCCGAACAAAAAGTTTTCTCTGATCAAGAGGATGAAAGCAATGATGAGTCACAATCACCTAATACACCATCTATACCAAATAAGTATATATTGAGGAGGCCAACTGAGGAAGAGATCAAAAGGTTAACCATTGCTACAGTAGAACAAGAAAAAACAATTATAGGCTGAGAAGCAAAACAACAAATGCAAATGATGGTACTCCAAAGAGATTGTTTGTGAAAGATAAGGAGACAACACAAGAAAAACCCAAGAAGGTGGAGATAAAGGAATCTAATAGTAAGGAGCAAAAACATGTTCCTAAAAAAGGAGATCAGGAATTTTACAAAAATAAACAGAAGCAAGATGAGACAAACAAAGGAGAGAAGAAAGAATGTAAAGTAGAACCATTGGAACAAAAGAAAATTTCCAAAGCAGAAAATGCTTCTTCATTTGATTTTACACAAGCATTATCTCAGGTAAAGATGTTTGTGCCACTCCTAGAAATGATGAAAATAAAAGAATATAGAGATAGTTCTATGCAACTAATATCCAATGGAGCAAGCAAAAGCACAAATGTGGAAAACAAAGAAATTATCAAGAACAATAATAGCAAGCAAGGAGAGGTAAAGGTCCCTGAAGTTTGTCTTGGTGAAACACTGATGAATCCTCCACAAGTTGATCCATTCTTTACCATATTTCTCACAAAAACAAGATGGTGATAAATTGAATGATTGATTTAGGGGTAGCTATTAATATCACGCTAGTAGGTGTCATGAAGTAGTTTGGCATGTGGGTAGACACTAGTGGTGGAAAGTGTTACACTATGGATAGTAGGCTTGTCCCAGTAGTGGGAATCATGAAGGATGTAGAAGTGAAGTTGGCTTCTTATCCACAAGTAGTATACAAGATTGATATAACTATAATAGACACACCCCCTCAGTTTGGGGTGCTCCTATCAAGACAATGGACTGTTGCAGTAGGAGGAAATGTGCAATTTGATTTATCCTATGCCACAATAACAATAAATGGTGAAGAGGTGAAGTTATTTTGAGAACTTAGAGTGAACTAGATTGTGGAATATGTTGTCTAGAATCAGATAAATTGATTTTATGATGTAGACTTGGGAAGTTTCAAAATAGAACCTTCACAACCTGAATTGTTGAATATTGGCCCAATTGATAAAGATGTCTCCAAAAATGAGCATGGTGTGTGGAAAATGTATTTTGATGGAGCATGTAGCAGAGAAGATAATCGAGCAAGAGTATTTTTCATCTTTCCTGAAGGTACTACATTCAAATATTCATTCCTTTTGACATTTGATTGTACAAATAACATAACAGAGTATGAGGCCCTATTGATTAGACTGAACATGGTTGTCAAGCACAAAATCAAGTTATTGACTATTCTTGGGGATTTTGAATTGATCATCTTGTTGGTGTAATTAATTATTTAATTACACTTTAGCATAAGTTTACTTAGGCATTTTTTAATTCCTAGGATAATTATAATCCTTATCTAGTAGGAGGTATTTTTCCACAGCGTGCCAAATTATGATATTGCTATCAGGATTCAACTGTGTAGTTTCGAGTCAAACTCATTGACCCATGTTTCATGAGTAGTGGTTCAACAAGAACCCATATCTCATGATATCGAATGGTCTACTTAGCACTCATTGCATCTAGGTGATGCTCACAGAGGTGAAGCACCGGTCCGTCCCGGGAGGTCACCCATCCCAGTACTGCTCCAGCTCAAGCGCGCTTAACAAGGGAGTTTCCTCCAAGGTTAAGCCCGCTTGAGTTGTTACCCCATTTGCAAAACCTTCAGCAAGTGTTGTGCCTTATGAACCATTCATAATAGAGCCCCTTTAGCTCATCAATTGATAAGTAGGAGGTATTTTTCCACAGCGTGTCAAATTATGATATTACTTCTCAGGGCCGTGTAGTTTGAGTCAAACTCGACCCATGTTTCTGAAATTATGGTTCAACAAGAACCCATCTCTCATGATATCGGTCCACTTAGCACTCATTGCATGGTGATGCTCACAGGAGGTGAAGCAGTAGTCAGGAGGTCACCCATCCCATGCTGCTCGGCTCAGCGAACTGGGGAGTTTTCTCCAAGGTTAAGCCCGCTTGAATTTTACCATTTCAAAACCCTTCAGCAGTGTTGTGCCTTATGAACCATTCATAATAGAGCATGATTGATAAGTAGGTATTTTTCCCGCTGTCAAATTATGATGTGGAGGATTCAACCGTGTAGTTCAAGGTCAAACTCATTGACCCATGTTGCGAGTAGTGGTTCAACAAGAACCCATCTCTCATGATATCGAATAGTCCGCTTCACTCATTGCATCTGGGTGTGATGGAGAGTGAAACCTGCAGATCGGTCTCACCATCCCGATCTTTGCTCTAGCTCAAGTGCTAGCGGGCTTAACCTTGGAAACTCCAAACTCCGGAAATAGGCGATTTGTCTTTAAAGATATCACTTCACAATAAAGGGTATGATCAGGTTCATAACAAGATCTCATAGCGGCTATCAATTCTCTACTATCAGTGAGCAAAAATGCAAAGCTCTGGAAAATTGGTACCTCTCAGCGGATAAGCCGGAAGGTGGTGATTATGAATGAGTTAAGTGGACCATTCGATATCATGAGAGATGGGTTCTTGTTGAACCACTACTCATGAAACATGGGTCAATGAGTTTGACTCGAAACTACACGGTTGAATCCTGATAGCAATATCATAATCCTTATCTAGTTGAGTTGTCTTTTTGCTCAAGATAAGATCACGGTTGTGCATGTCTTGCTTTTTTTCATGATTGCCTTTTTGAAGGATTTTGTAATATTTGTAAAAAAAATTACTTTCAATAATCATAATTCTAGTTTTTGCTTGCACATATTTGCTCTGAGGGGCTTACAAACATCTCTTCTTTTTTGTTTTGAATATTTGTTGCATGTGATAGGTGATTGCTTGCAGGTGATTCTTGGGGACTGTGAAGTTGGTTTTTCAACTTATACATGGTATCAAAGCTCTAGACCTGTGGTTTTCTATTCATGTTTTGAAGATATTCTCTCAAAGCGTTTTCTTTTGTGCAAGGAATTCAAGCCAGGTTGGTTTTTTGTGGATCTGGGGGTACGCAATTTCTGTGCATTTTTGGGAAAAATGGATGTCTCCATTGCATTTAGAGCATCCCAAAACCCCAAAAATGCCTTTCATTTTGTCAATTTCGGTGAAAGTTGAAAGAAAGGAAAAAACAATTTAGCCCCAAGGCCGTACGACCCAAGGGCATTAACTTTGAGGTCAAAAATTGCAAAAAAAAATCAAAAAAATAAAAAATCTTATAAATTTTGGCGTCGCCCATTTAAAATAGTTCAACCACCACCACACCACCAGTTCAGGTGGCAACCACTGTGTATCTCAGCCAATAGTGGCAGCACCAATCTCCCTCCTCTAGCTGCTTCGCTGACTGTTCAGCCCCCAAACAGAGTTCACTGGTCACATCCGGGTCCGGGAGCCAGTGCCCAAACCTATCGAGCAGTCAACCCCAACTGGCGGTTGTATCGGCGATACCTTTAGCCCCCACCGGATTTTTTAAAACAAGCCCTTGAGCGCGCAGTCACATGCAAAACTAGGAGCTATGCCGAAGGAGCTTCGATTTTGCCGCTGTTTAGTGTGGAAGTTCCTTTTTACAGGCCTTTTTTTCATTTTCTCATAACTTGGGAAAATGGAGGCCTTTTTTCAAAATGAGATATTCTCATAAATTTGGTTCGACGCTCTTTCCAGTAGTGGAGGTTTTATTTTTTTATTTTTTAGTTTTGATGCTTTTTTCGCTTGTCAAAGCTAGAAGTTATTGTTTTCACTCCGAGAGGCGTAACTTTTGCATCCTGGCTCCGTTTTGCGAAAAAAAATAGGAATTGGAAAGCTAGTCAGTGCTCTACATAGATCTCAAACCTATTTTTTTAGATTTTTTTACCAGGTATCTGATATTACTGTTTGATCTCAGCCTTTACCTTTTTAGTTATTTTCTTGGGAAGCATGCAATCAGGCTATTTTTTTTAGATTAGCGAGCATTATTTTTTTATTTGAGAGTATATATTGTTGTTTTCTATCATGGATACACATAAAATTGCACCCCTTACTCCATTCAACTATTTTGGTTTGAAAAAACAAATGGAGATTCACTTGAAACATAAAGGGTTGTACAGGGTAACAATGAGTACAGAAATTGAGCCTATAGGTGCTACTGAAAAGAGAAAGTGGTTTAATAGATGTGATGAAGCTTATGGTACTTTATGTATATCTCTTTCATCTAACTTTATTTTTCATATTGAGTCTTGCACTACACCCAATGAGATCTGGACTACTTTAGAGTCTTTGTTTGGGAAGCAGGATACTATGAGAGGATTTTAGTTAGAGAATGAGCATATTGGCTTAAATCCTATGGATTTTGACAGCATCCAGGAGTTTTTTACCAAACTCGAGTCTCTTAGATTGTAATTTCCATAGTGTGGTGTTTAGAAAGAAGATTCTCAATTAATATTGTCCATTCTTTCTAAGCTTGGACCAGATTATTCAATTTTTGTATCTACCTTTATGCCACTAGGGATGCACTTGGTACGAGATTCACTATGCCATATCTTGATGAATTTTCTTCATATCTCACTTGAGAGCAAGCTAAGTGAGCTAGCATGGGCATGGTGAAACCTTCTTCCTCGTCACAGGAACTTATTGCATCACAAGAGCCCAAAGATTAGAAGGCTTCTACAAGCAAAGGCAAGAAACAGAAACAAAAGGATTCCAAACCTCATGAGTAGCAGAAGGATTCCTCATATTCATCCTCCTCTTCTAAGGGGAAATCATCTAGGAAGGAGAAGACTACATGTGCATATTGCAAGAGGGAAGGACATGCAAAACATAATTGTTACAAGAAGGACATTAATGAGCTAAAACATCTTCAGAAACATCAAATTGATTTTCCTTATAGGATGTTTGCATCATCTTCTTCTCCTCATTCTTCTTCTTCAGAGTAGCATGATAGGGGCACAACTGGTTTACATACTTCATCAGATATGAAGGGACATGCTCTTTGTGCTTCTTCAGGTGTTGGATCAAGGAGATGGCTTCTAGATTCAGGAGGATCTCATCATATGGCATCTTCACAATCTATGTTCACTTCCTTTGAGCCTTGCACTATGTCTCCCATTTTGATGGGAAACAACACTTACATGAGTGTTATAGGGAAGGGGTCTATTAGTTTTGGGGACCACTCCTTTCAGGATGTCTTGTGTGTCCCTCACTTGACAAACAACCTTCTTTCCATTTATCAGATCACACATGGAGGCACTGGGAGATCTGTGGAGTTCACACCTGATTCGGTTATCATCAGAGACTTGGAGAGTAGAGCAGTTATTGCTACTGGGATAGTGGATCACTCATCTCAGTTGTATTCCTTCACCGATTTTGCTACTAATGGTGTTTTTTTCCTACAATTGTTCCTCACACTTCTAGTGTGCATCATCATTCAGAGGAGAGATTTGGCTTCTTGAACATTGATTTTCTCACTTTGGATCCCGTTCTTGATCCTTCCCTTCCATCTCCTCCACCTCCTGTTGCTATTGTTGTGTCTATCGATCTGGCTTCTTCTATTTCAGTGCAGTAGGATCCTGTTGATCATCCATCTCTAGAAGTTTCTATTTAGTCTTCACCTACTTTGACTTCTTCATTTGTTGAGGTCACACCTGCTTCTATGGAGACATCTTGGGCTACACCTAATTCACCTTCAGATATTGCATTCATTCGGCCTCTTCCCTCTCACTTCTTTCAGGAGATGTGGTTTCTTCAGTCTTATTGGAGCTACTTCATTCTGAGGGGGCTATGTGGCCTCTTTCTTCCTCTCTTCTAGGGGGTTCTTTCATGTATCTTTGTGATGGATGGTGTCCTTGGGGGGTCTTATGGAGTCCTCCATCTTTCATCACTTACTTAGTTTGCATTCTATTTTGGGGAGGAGTTTTGTTCCCATGTGGTTTTCTCCTTTACCTCGTTTGATTTAGTTTGCATTGCATTTGTAAATGAGAACCTGATTAGGCCTTGTTTCTGGGACTCATATTTGCATAATAATTTGCTTCTCCCTAAGTTGCACTTATGGGGGACTGTTGGTGTAATTAATTATTTAATTACACTTTAGAATAAGTTTACTTAGGAATTTTTTAATTCCTAGGATAATTATAATCCTTATCTAGTTGAGTTGTCTTTTTGCTCAAGATAAGATTAGGGTTGTGCATGTCTTGTTTTTTTGCATGATTTCCTTTTTGAAGGATTTTTTATTATTTGTAAAACAACTACTTTCAATAATCATAATTTTGGTTTTTGCTTGCACATATTTGCTCTGAGGGGTTTACATAACATATCTTCTTTTTGTTTTGAATATTTGTTGCATGTGATAGGTGATTGCTTGCAAGTGATTCTTGGGGACTGTGAAGTTGGTTTTTCAACTTATACACATCTCACAAGTAAGATCAAAATATGCTACAAAAAACTAAAGGCTAAAGCAATACAAAAATGTTGTATGGGATACAATTGAACTGTTTGATGCTTTTTCAATTGAATGGGTAGATAGGTCCAAGAATCTAATGGCAGACTTCTTGGAAAATGTAGCTTTGAAAAGAGATGATGTCACCTTGGTAGGAATTTCACAGGTTGAACTCAAGACAAGACCTTTAGTCCCTAATAATATTTACAATTGGAAAATTTTCAATGATGATACTGATCTAATCAAATTCCTACATTGTATTGATCAATATGAATCACAAGAGATTGATTTTAATGCATTCATGGAAGAAGTGGATGGGAAACAAACTATTTTTGGAAAGGAGGTCATTCAACTTAAAATGAATAAGATTCCTAAGGGACCGGTAGCGTTAGAGAGAGTGTTTGATGGAAATGACTGAGCCCTCATGAAGCAAACACCAGTCAAAAGGGAGGATGTTGAAGAGATTAACCTTGGAACTAAACTTGCCCCTAAAATAATGTACATTAGGAAGAAGATAAGCCCAACAATAAGGAAGTACAAGCATGTTTTCGCCTGGTCTTATGATGATCTTAAAGCATATAGAGAAGACTTGTTCCAACATGAGATCCCATTGAAACTAGATGCCAAACCTTTTAGACAAAAAAAAAGGCCTATAAATTCCACTTTAAATCCTAAAATGCATGAAGAACTTATGAAGCTTAGGGAAGGGGGTATCATCAAACCTATTAGGAATTCATCTTGGGTTTCCAATTTGGTACCTATCAAGAAGAAAAATGGAGATATAAGGCTCTGTGTATACTTCATAAATTTGAATGTGTCTTCTCTTAAAGATAACTACCCGCTCCCAAATATGCAGGCCATGTTGCAGAGAGTCACTAGATGTGAGCTGCTATCCATGATGGAAAAATTCTTAGGTTATAACCAGGTGAAAGTTAAGGAATCAAAGCAGTACAAAACAACTTTCACCACACCATGGGGAACATATGTCTATGTTAGGATGCCATTAAAACTCACAAAGGTTGGTGAAACTTTCCAAAGAGCTATGGATGTTGCATTTTTTGATTTGATCAATGTAATAATGGTGGTGTACCAAGATGACTTAACTGCATGTTCAAAAAAGGCTGAAGACCATGTTGAGTATTTGGAAAATATTTTCATCAAAGCCATTGAATACTACATTTCCTTAAATCCTAAAAAGTGTCATTTTGCACTAATAGAAGAAAAGTTATTGGGGCATATAGTGTCCAGAGAAGGCATAAGGATTGATCCAAAAAGGGTAGAATCTATTGATAAAATACCCATTCCTAAAACAGTTAAAGCTATTTAGTCATTTTTTGGGAGAATCAATTTTGTAAGAAGGTTCATATCAAATTTTGTAGAAATAGTCAAACCAATATCAAGAATGCTAAAGAAAGGTGTAAAAATTGACTGGACAACTGAAGCTTTGGATGCATTCATATCTATCAAAAGAGCAATAAAATAATCCCCAATATTGAAGTCCCCTGATTTTAGTAAGCCCTTTTAGATCTTTTCATTTGCCTAATTTCACATAGTTGTAGCAGTCATGTTACAGAAGAATGATGAAGGACATGAGAAGCCCATTTCTTTCTTTCATAAATCCCTTCAGAATGCAAAATTCAAATATGATATTCTAGAGAAACGGTCTTATGCATTAGTAAAGTCTATCAAAGCATTTAGACCATATTTGGTAGGAGCAAAAGTGATAGCTTATGTGCCCAATGCTGCGGTGAAAGATGTATTTGTGCAATCAGAAGTTTTAGGCCGTAGATGCAGATGGATAAATAGAATCAAAGAATTTAACATTGAGTTGCAAATTACCAAGCCGGTGAGAGGACAAGGACTAGCTAAATTGATGGCAAAAACAAATATAGAAGCTGCTCAAGTATGCAACCTGAATGATGAAGAAAATATGGTTTCTAGTATTGAACACACACCATGGTATACTAAGATTGTGTATTATCTCAAGCACATGAAATTCCCTAAAGGACTTAGTGATAATGAGAAAAGGAAACTTAGTTTGCATGCTTCAAGATATGTATTCATGAAAGGGGACCTTTATTGGAAGAATAGGGATGGTGTTCTACTATTATGATTGGATGAAGATCAGGCCAGAAATGTCCTCAAGGAAATGCATGAAAGGGTGTGTGGAGGATATTTTTAGCAAAAACCACTGCACATAAGGTGTTAAGGGCGGGCTACTATTGGCCTAGAGTTTTCAATGATACTTATAACTATAGCAGAAAATGTGAAGCATGTTAAAAGTTTTCTAGGAAGCTGAAATATCAAGGAGCATTACCTCTAAGACCTCTGCAGGTCGAGGCTCCATTCCACCAATGGGGAATTGATTTCATAGGAGAGATTGCAGAAAAGTCTAATGGAGGTCATAGATGGATTTTAGTAGCCACAAACTATTTTACTAAGTGGGTGGAGGTTGTGCCAAATAAACAGGCGACTAGAAAAGAGGTAACAAATTTACTATTAGAAAATATCATCACTAGGTTTGGAGTGCCTGCAAGGATCATAACTAATAATGGGATGTGATTTAGATTAGATGAATTCAAGGGGTTATGTCAATCTTATGGAATAGTAATATCCTACTCTTCACCATATCATCCACAAGAAAATGGGCAAGCTGAATCTAGTAACAAAAGTATCTTGAAGATCATAAAGAGAATGTTGGATAATAATAAAAAAGCCCGGGATTCCGAGTTGAGATTGGCTTTGTGGGCAGATAGAATTATTATAAAGAAGGCCATTGGAAAGTCACCTTTTGAGCTTGTATATGGGACTCAAGCTAGGCTTCCTTTGCATTATTTACTACCAGTTTGTAAGTTTATCTTGCAAGAAGATCTAGACATTCTTGAGCCTATGGAAAAAAGAATAGAAAAATTAATGGAACTTGAAGAGGCCAGTCCAACCAGGCTCAACAACACAACATGAAGAAGCAGTTGGAGATGAAATACTTGTATGATAAGAAGGAAAAAAGTAGAAAATTTGAGATAAATGACATGGTTCTCATGTGGAATGCAAGGATTCAGTACAAAGGAAAGCATGAAAAATTTGAGGCTTTATGGTTAGGACCATTTTTCATTATTGGAAAAACTGGTAAAGACTCATACTATCTTCAGAACATGTCAGGAAAAGAGTAGGAATTGTCAGTGTATGGACAATTCTTGAAGCACTTCTTTTCTTAAACCTTCCATGCACAGTGGTGTAGGGGAAGGTCAAGGATTTCTAGTGCATGGACAATTTTTGAACCTTCTTAAAATAAATATTTTTTCCATGCACAATAGTATAGGACTTCATATCATCTCCATCTCCCATCATTCTTGAATTTCCTCCATTTCCATTCATCATAAGACACTTGGTCTGCTCTCCCAAAGACATGGATTCTTGCTATACCCACAAGAGGTATACATCCCCAGACGGAGCCACTATTGGGACTGTAAAAATCTTATATTTTTTTGGCCTTTACTCATGTTTCCCAGGAAGTTCCCACATCATAATTTTATAAGTAGTCCAAATTATTAATATTTGTGTGACAAGATCCATCCATGTTCACCAATAATCCCACCAATTTAGCCTTTGATACATGAGCATTCCTCTAGACATAATTGAGCAAGAGTTTCAAACTACTGGTCTATATCGGCAAGATCATGTCAGGTCATTCTGATCAACAGATCACAACTTCTCAACTTGAGCATCTTCTACATATCAATAAGAAGTGAACCAAGTTACACTAATAAGAGGTCATGGAGAATGCATAATCAATATGACAATGTTTGAAGTCTTACCGATGAAATTCATTGGCAAGAACAAAGCAGCCAGAGTGAAGTTGCCAGGTTAAGCCAAGCTCTTCACTCACACCGATAGAAATTGCATCGGCGAGACACACTTTTTCTTTTCCCAACAGGACAAAAAAATAACTATAGGGAAGACTTGTGCAATCAAAATGAATCATACAGATCTCACCGACCATATTGGTTACACCGATAATGAAAATTTTAGGAGGAGTTTTGTCGATCAATCCGGATAAAGTGAAGCGGTAGATGGATCTTATCGAAGAGACATGCACATTCGAAGTGAATTTTTCTATTCTTTCTGACCTCGCATAATACACCAATGAAGGAAGTTTCTAGGAAAGTCTTGCTAACCCATCCAAATGAAAGAAGTAGTAGATAGACATATTGGAGAGACCAAATGACATCGGAGCAATGTTTCGTTCTCTTAGCAATGGTTTTGGTCATGTCGATGATAATACAAAGGTATCAATATTCTTCAGAGTAACACTAGTCGATGATGAAAAAGGGCTTCTAATGATCTAGAATAATTTTAGATCAAGGTAACTTCACAATGATCTCCCTGAAGTAATACATGTTGGAAAACAAGAAAGGGTTCACTCGTGTAGCATCGGTGGAAGAATCACTTGGTCTTACCAACCAAGGAGAATAAATCAAAGATCACTCCCCATCAAAAATACATTTAGTTATGTCTTGGTGATCAAATAAAAAAAGGGTGGTGCCAAGATAATACATAGATCAACCAAGAACCAAAGGAGTCTCACTGATATGATCTTGTCATTCTAATATTTCAAAATTCAAAATACCTATTGCACTCACTCATAAAGATAGGCATTAATGGACGCACAAATGTGCATTATGTACATATCTTTTGACTGAAAGAAGAATAAACAAAAGGGATTTTCAGAATTTGCAATGAGAAGGACGGAAGTTCAAAAAAATGCCAAAATCTCAATGCAGACATAAATTCACAAGTAAGTTCATAAAGTCTCTTTGTAGTTGAAATTCCAATTCAATTCTGTTATATTGAAAGATGGAAAGGTCAAGCTTTGAGAAGACAAAGGGTAGAAAACAACAAGGTGAAAGTAGTCAACCAAAAGGTAAAAACCAAAGAATTGAAACTAGTGAGTAACCTAAAACAAAGGAGAGGAAACTAAATCAAGACCTCATTGACCAATTGCTTGGTTCAAGGCCAAAGGCTAGAAGGTCCGCACAATTAAGGGTTGATGTTGAGAGGTTAGAAGATAAATTTGCACATGTGGGTGATGTATGGACCCCTATTAGGGGATATGAACCTTTTATTTTCCATTATGGTCGAAGAAATAGGTTCAAACCTGTATTTAATCCATGGAATTTTAATTCAGGAAAACTTGTCATCCCTAATGTATTAATAAATATTGACCTTCTAAAACTCTTGGCATAACCCTGATTTCAAAGCCATATGTGACTTGCAAGGGAAGCCCTTTATACCTTTGCTAAAAAATGCTCTTTGTGAAGTGTTCAACATAGATAATACCTGTGATGAGCCCATAATACATGAGGATTTAGAGAAAGAGTATTGGAGAATGGAAACTACTTATAAAGGCTAGAGATTGCCACTGCATAGACCTAGAAATGATGGGAATTTAGTACCACTTGAAGATGGGGATGAACCTCCTTTTCATGTTGATCTGTTTGAGCCATACATGAAATATACCTACCTCTCAGTAGGGTAAGTAATGGGAACCAAGGTCCCTAAGTTCATTTCTATAAGGCCGATGGTAATTGCCACAGATGTACAATATCACAAACCAAGGCCTTTTGATTATGCCTCACATATTTGCAAGGAAATTGATTCAACATTAATAGCCATCAAGAATGGTGCTCCTATAATGTATTTCAAACACTGCTCCCTTTTCATGCATATGGCATTGTACTACGGTTAGGAGTTAGGGTTGTGGTCGGAAGAATCGAGAATAACACAATATGAAAAGGAAGGTCAGCCACTGCTAGTGCAGTTGTGGGCTGCCATATGGGATAGTAGATTTGTGAGTTCTTGTTATGTGAATTTTGAGGAATATTTTCTCAAAATACTTTACAGATTTTTCAATCATCCATGTGGTCGTTCTTTAACTAATGAAATTAAGATATTTTTGAGGAAAAAAAATTTCAATGGATCAACAATTGTTGGTGACAATTAGGGCGATTGGTAATGTTATGTTGATGCCACAATGATCAAGGTGTATGGCTTTCAAGGCACACCTTTCCTTCTCCCAAAAATAGTACTGGATAGAATTGCATATTTGCAAATTGTTAGACAACTGGATTACTCTAGTGTTATGAATTTGAGTTCTTTTGAGATTTATGCCAAGTACACTATGTTTTGGAGACTTCACTGTCTTATCTAAGGAGGGATATGATTTGATTTTAAATAAATTATCTCAGTTCAATTTGAAAAAAGCAACACCAAGAAAAGGGTTTGACCCTGAAGGTTACATTGATTTTGCTAGAAAGAAGGTAAACTTGGACAGATATGCTCATATACCTTACCCACATGATGAAATAATCAAAAATATGGAAGAGGGGGAGGCATAACTAGCCATTGGTGAATATAATAGGAAGATGGAATAGAAGATGAGGGAAATTGAAGAGGCTGAGATGTCTTCTGGTGATGAAGAACCCTCTGGTGAAAAATAACCTTATAGTCAAATGAAAAAGATTTCAAAACTGAGAATAGAAGAATAGCAACCTCCAAATAGAGAGAAAGAGGTTGAGGAAGTGTTTGATGCAGATGCAAGGAAATTAACCTATAGGTTTTTTTTTTTTTTTTTCTTTTCTTTTTTTCTTCTGATGATGACTTTATCATGTCTTTTGAATTTAGGTCATTTTGTATAAGCAAAACAGGAAAGCAATCGGGGATTCTATTGCAAATATTACTCCTAGCAATGAGGCACAACTACTGGAGACCTTGAAGTCAAATGTGGAGAATGAAATGAAATATATGACTCTAGAAAAGGGAAGGAGGTTGTTAGAATAATCTGGTGTTATGATATTCCCTAGTTTGGATTTGAATTCAGCTCTTGTCTTTGACAGTTTTTTACACAATAATGGTGCAACACACAAGTTAAGCTTGAAAGGAGTTACAGACGTGTACATAGGGTCAAAGTACACCCTGATGAAAATTCTCTCATGATTTTGGATTTGTATCCTCCACATAGGAAACCAGTGATAATTAACATAGAAAAGGCATTTGGCCATGTAATGACATTAATGGTTGGAGAAGTTGACCCAGTTGCAACTATTGACATTAGCATCAATGTTGCCAAATTGAATAAAGCACAAATTCAAATGTTGATCAAAGAAAGGGATATGTACAAAATAAGTAATGAGAAAATTCTTAAGGAGAATTATTTTCTAAAGGACATGGTCAAGGGTACAAGGTTATTGACTCAAGGAGAAAGTTCCCATACAAAGAACAAAAGGGAAGAATCAGATATATATGCTCAAGCCAAATTTGATACACTTTCTACAATATTCAAGAAAAGCCATGCCAATTTAATGGTTTGGGTGAGCAATCTCTGGAGAAATTGTTCAAAGAGTTATGCTACAAATCAAGAGCACAAAAGGATCAGTGACAGAATTTAGGAAATTTTTTAGGAAATACAAAAGAGAGATACTTATGACAATGGAGTTGTCACTGCTGTCAAGGAGATCATGAGAAAGCACAAGGGTTACTATGAGGAACTTCAGGTAGATGCAAAGGGATTTACTGATGCTACAAAGGAAGGGGTTTCGACGTTGTTAGGAAGTGATGGAAAGCTAAAAGACAGGACTGAATGGATTGAAGAATGCAAGTTGATGTTACATTAAACACTAGAAGCGGCCACAAGCAAGGACTCAGCATTGGATGAGGCATGTGAGCAAATGGAAAATATGGTGATCATGGAGATAGCAGCTAGCAACACATCAGAAGATGCTGACACCCATTCAAGATAGGATTATTTGGATCACTTGAAAAAAGTCCATTTATGGCTAACTAGAGCCTAATTAATTATGTTAATTGTTGTTAAACTCAAAAGACATTTATGAAGGGGCATGTCCTCTTTAAATTATTGATATATATGTTGGACATATAGTGATAGGAAGGTATGAGTGAATAGAGAGGAAATAGGAGATATAGTAGAAGCATTTTCAGAATGTTAGTCATATAAGTTATACTGAATGGATCTTGATGCATGTATAAATTTTGGCTAAAATCAATGAAAGATCTTTAATTCTGTGTGGTGCAATATTGGTATATGTTGTTTGTTGATCATATATAATTACTTAATTGTCTCCATATTGCTACTTCTATGTTATTTGGAGTTGTATATCCAAGTTGATGTTCCAATTCCATCAAAACACATTTGTTTTTGTTATGTGGTCAAATTAATTGGTTTCCATTAAATAATTAAATTCTTTTATTTGACTACAGTAACGTTGGGGTAACAATGGATCAATACATAAGAGTTAAGTAGTTGATATGATTGTCATGTTGTCCCCAAATTGATGCTATCTTGTTATTCAAGTTAAGGTTAAACTTACTTTTCAATACACATTTGTTGATATTGTGTGATTATGTTGATTGGTTCCTTCAAAGAGGGATTAAAAATCCTTTTAAGAGATCACAATAACTTGGTAGGGTCAATTGGATTAGTAAGAAGAGCCTCTTAGTCACATCCTTGCACATTTACAAAGTACAGACAAATTAAAGTGCCAAACAATCATAATTAAAACCAGAATATGCCACTAGTTATAGGACTACATTGACTCTGCATACCCAATAGAGCACTAGTCCATCTCATTCATGCATTACTTATTCAACTTCACATCATAAATTACCATTTATCTCATTAGAAGTAGATTATTCAGTAGGATTTCATCTATCCTACACCATTTTCCACCTTGGATAGATTAGTCAGTTCAACGAAGTCATACATTCTTCCAATCTATTTCATTATAAAGGTATACCCACCTAGGTTAGCAAAGCCTTAAGTGTACGGAGTTATCAAACACATAAGTTAACTATGTTCATTGGTTCAAAAACATTGCAAATCTGATCATAGAGCTTGGCATCCTCTTAGGACTTGCAATCTACATTTCTGAGATCCAACACAATGGTAGATATTGCTTTATTTTTTGGTAAAGGTATCCCTTGCTTAGCACAAGGTGTCATACCTACACAAGACTCTTTAGATTGTGAGATTTTGTTCTCTTCTTTAAAGGAAGGTGTAAAATCTATGGAATTCGAATCGTAATTATTTTGCATGATGACCTTGATGTTAAGCTAGGATTTCATTTTTTCTTTCATGTCTTTCAAAGGATAATAATCAAGAGCATTGATGTTTATCATTTTAGGATGCACTACTATTAAAGTCAGTTTAGAAGAATCTTTTGTAATAGTGTTGATATTGAGTGAAGGATTGTTTATTTCTTTCAAGGGACAATAACCAATACCATGAGTTGTTTCTTGCATGTGAGGCTCTATAGGGACATAGATACCTTGTTCTCTAGCACCACATCCATTTCCACTATAACCAAGTTGTTTCATCATTTCATAACCTTTTCCATAAAGATTCTACATCTCTTTTGGATTCAGTAGTGGCTCATAATTGTTTGTGTCAAAATCAATTGCATAATTGTTGCATGTTGAAGATTCACCTTGTGTAAGCTCTTGTTGTGTTGACATTAAGTGTTTTTCCCTTTTTTTCTTCACTGTTGTTGTTGATTTTGTATTCTCCTATGAACAAAGGTGTGAAATCTAATGAACCTAAATCATCTTCCAACAATTCTGATGTTGTTTCAATCTCTTGTTGTGTAATTGTTAGGGGTTCTATCTTTGAGGTTGGAATTAATATTTTCAAAGGACTTGGTGTTCCTTTTTCTACTTCTAAGAAAATTTTAGGCTCAGGATCAATTTCCACTTTGTACACCTTGTTATTGTAAACATACTTCATTATGTGATGAAGAGTTGAAGGCACAACATGCATCTCATGAATCCACAGTCTTCCTAAAATAAGGTTATATGAAAGCTCATGAGGTATAACATGAATACGAGTTTGTAATGTATCCTTTCCAACTGTAATAGGTAAAGTGATCACTCCAAGCGATTTCTTTCCCATGTTGTCAAATCCTCAAATTGATAAGGAATTGGGTTGAATTTGTGACTTGTCTATGTGAAGTTTATCCAAAAGGGTTACACTACACACATTAAGGGTTGAGCCATTTTCAACAAGGGTACACTTAATCCTACCATCTTGTGGATAGCTATTATCATGAATGATTCATTTTTTTTTTGCACTTCCAAAGGGGGGAGTTCACTTTGGTGGAAAAAAATGTCATCATTCAATCCTTGAATCATGGCTGCTATGTCATTCGGTTGTGAATTAAGGATAGGAGCTTATTGTAAGGCATTTTGAACCATGTTATGATAGTGAGGGGATGCTTGAATAAGGTCCCACAATGATATCTTAGTGGGAGTATTTTTAGTTTTTCGACAAGATCATACTCCTTTCCATGAGGAGTTGGTAAGATAGGGTTAGGTATGATAGGATTAGGCAATGGGAGGGATGTTGAAGGTGTTTATCTTGGTTATAGATTATTCCTAGTGTTATATGTATGAGAAACAGTGTTGAAACTTAGTTGCTGCAAAAAATTGTTCTTAGGTGGTTCGAGGATAAGGACAAGTTTGTTTTGAAGTGGTTTTTGCGAGGGTGGATAAATGATGAGTTTAGGCTCAGGAGATTACTTCAAGGGATATCTAATGTGCATAACCTCAAAAGAATTTTTATGATCTCTTAGTGAAGGGGAGTCTAAAGTCTCTTCATCATCTTCATCGAATAAAGCCTCATCAAGATTGTTTGAAAGGCATGTGTCAATTTTCTCATTTTCTTCCACCATGATATCTTCCCTAGGAGGAGAGTTGTTAGGAGAGCTACAAACTAGATGTTCATTACATTCAATGTTTGGTTCTTCTAAAATAACTTCATCACAAGTAGGGGACTCATCAATGGTTAGATTGTCTTGTTTATCTTGTCTCAAATCATTCTCACAAAGAGGAGAAATAGGAAAAGCAGTATTAGGGGTTATGTCAATGATCTCATCCTTGTATGTAATGATTTCTTCCCTAGTAGGAGAGGTGTGGGAAGAGAAACAAATAGGACTCTCATAACTCTCATTGGTTTGATCTTCTATCACCAAAATATCTTTGTCACAAATAGGAGAGATATTAGGGGAAGACCAAATTTGATTGTCATGATTATTCACCATTGTATTTTCTTTCACTAAAACACTCTCATAGGGAGGGGATATGAATTTTTTCTTAGCGTGCCTAGAAAGGTAAGGTACTAACAATGTTTGACCAAAAATGAAAAGCACTTTTAACCATCTCATGCAATGCTTTAATAATGTAAGCAATGTATATCCAAAGATGCAAAATACTTTTATCCAATGTATGCAAAACTTTAAGAATGCAAACAAGGTGTATCCAAAAATGAAAAGCACTTTTATCAAACTTATGCAAATCTTTATGAATGTAAGCATTGTGTATGCAAAAGTGAAGTAATTTTATCCATATTATGCAAAGTTTTAGGAATGTGAGTATTTTCAGATCTAATGATACTTGTAATTGAAATGAATTCAAAATACACTTGAAATGAAAGAAATTGGAATAATAGTAATTCTGCAAATTGTAACAGGAAACTGAAAGTAGCAAACAAAAGAACAAAAAAATAAATTTAAACCCTGAAAACTGCAACCTCAAAATCCACAAGGACTAAGATGCCAACAAGGGAATCTTGGTACTGCTAATGAAATTTGGAGGTTCTAGAAACTAGAATAGAAAGCAAGCAACCTAGACAGGGTTCTGAGGCAAAAAAACCATAGAGGGACTAAAACACCAGTAAGGGCGTTTTAGTCCCAAAAGAGGTTTTTCTCAGAGAAACAAAAAAATATGGATTGTTGATAGTGTTTCCAGGTTTCCTACCTAAGGACCTGATGTTTAGAAATAGAAAAGTGTGCAAATGAATGCAAGAAAAAGTAACTAATGACAAATGATTGAATGCAAAGTTGAATGCAATTTTTTTTTCAATTTTGAATACAAATAACAATGTTCCTAAATGCAATTAGGATGATTAACAATGCACTTTTTCAGTTTTTCAATTTAGATAAGATGATGCAAGAAAACAAAATTGCAACCTATATGCACTTTCACTAATGCAAATATGAGAAACCCTAGATGCACTTTCACTAATGCAAGATGCAATGCAAGAATGAAGGCAACCTAGATCTAGGACCTTAACAAAATCCAAATCGGAAAATGAATGCCTAAAAGGTCGAGTTCACCAAAATTAACCATTGGGAAAATGAAATGGAAAAAAAGGGACTCACAATACAAGAAAGGAATCCCTAATCCTGGATTTTCCTTTATAGGGGGGTGGTTCATTCAAGGAAACCTAGGATCCCAAATTGGATTGACTATCAACACAAAGGTGAGTCAATTATCAACAATGGGGACCTAGGAAGATTCCTTAGGCTTCAAAGGGTTCACCACCAAGCAAAAGCTTGGAAAAGACAACTTGATATTCAACTCACAAAACCTAGTAATGCAAGTCAAATAATGAGTGCCAATGAAAAAATTGAGTGACAACAAATTAGGATGTATGTACCTAGGAAGTTTGGAAATGTGATAAGGATTTTAAAAATAAAAAATTGTTGTCAAAATATGCTAGGGAGGACTAAGACACCCTTACTATCTTCTTAGTCCCATGGCTATTTTTTTGGGAAAAAACAAAATCTTCAGATATCGGAACAAAATCCAAAAGAATCTTTGCAAAATACCTCCAGGAGGACTAAGAAGCCCTTACTGTCTTCTTAGTCTCGATTTGAATTTTTGCAATTTCAGAATGTGATCCTAAGTTCCAAGGTCTTCACTTCATTCTTCTCAGATCTCAGGTCCCAAAACTTCCAGATCTAGCCTGTAGGTGACTTTCCATGAAGATGACAACTTTGCAATTAAACTTTGTAACTTTTCACTCCAAATGATCTTCCACTTAAATCAAACCCTTTTTATGAAATTTTTAAACTTGTGTGAAGTGGCTAGCTTGAATATAGATCTTGAATGGAAATAATGCTTGATAGATCTTGACTTGAATTGCTTGTTTGAATCAAAACTCTACATCACAAATGTTAGCTCAAAAACACACATGATGCAAGAATATCTTTGGCATGATGCTTGAATCTTGATGATGGCTCCAAATGCTTGATGAATTGCTCTTGAATGCTCTTGATCTCATAAACTTTCCTTAGGAATTCTCTCATCAACTTGCTTGGTAAAAAATGAGTGAAAGAACCTTGTATTTATACTTATCCATGCTTAATATCCCGAAATTACACTACACCAAGCCAACATATGAATTTATTAATTAAAGGAGGCTAATTCCTACCAAGATTTGAAATTAAATCCTAAAAAAACTTAAGGGGGACTAAGACGCCCTAGGTGGAATCTTAATCCTGAGGATTGAAACTCGGGGCACAGACTCCAAAAAGGGGCCATCTTAAGGTGCTTTTGAAATCATGGTCCCAAGACCTTTGGGGGACAAATACGTCCTAGGTTTCTTATTAGTCCTAGTCCAAAAATCAAGGACACACAACCAGTATCATTAAATTATTAGTTATCCTTTGATGTTTATCGAAATTATCCATAAAAAGATACAATTTATTATGCTTGTGGATGCAAAATAGGACCAATTAAGACATAAATAAGGATAAATAAAACAAGGCGGGCCCAAACAAGTGTGAAAATGAAAGGGTATGCATTTTCCTACACTACAGTAAAGTGTAATCAAAAAGTTGTAAGGTATCTGTAAGAGGTTGTAAGATGTCATAACCAACCAAATTTGCTTGGATAGAGTTTAGGCACCCATGTGAAGGTTGGCATGCATTGGACCTCATTTCTTATTGCATATTTTGAAACTCCCAAAGTTGGGCATGGATTTCTCAAGGTGGTTTTAGGAGGTCTTTTTGTGAAACCATGGATTGTATTCTTTTGGATTATTCTCTATTTATTGATGCCTTTTTCATTTGGAGAGGGGGCTTTGGAGAAGTTAAGTTTGCATACCCAAATGCTACCAAAATTGTGCTAGATTGTTGAAGAAACACTTGTTGTAGGTGTTGCATGTAGGATTGAAGAGGAGCCCATGAGCTTCATTTTGATGTAACCCATTTGCATATTTGAATGAAACTAAGTTGTAGATTTCTCTTTCATTTTTAGTTCTTTATATGTATTTGTAGCCTTCTTGCATAGCATATTTTGTGTGTTTGTAATCAGATTTAAAAGAGAGATTCTCCCTTTTCATCACAAGCAATGTCACAACTGACCAAACCTTTGTCTAAACCTTAGATTGTAGATCTACAACTTGCATGAATTTGCTTCAATGGATGTGGATCTTGATTATGAAGCTTGATTTGAAACAATTCCTTGATATGCTTGAATAGATCTTGAACTATACATCACCATATTAGCTCAAACAACATGCATGACACAAGAAATCTTTGACATGATGATGGAATCTTGATTATTGCAATAATCTTCAATAAATCTACTCTTGAATGCCCTAAAAATGCTCTTGAAATGCTCTAATAATTCTCTTGTGAAAGTTCTCTTAGCTTGTTTAAAATCTTCTAGGTGAAACATAGTGAAATGACCTCTTATTTATACATATCTTAACATTAATTCATGAAATTAAAATATCACAAGCCAACATTTGAATATACTTTTGAAATCATTAAAATACCACAAAAAAATAGTTTGAATTTAGGTCCTAGGTGCAAGTAATGGGTCCTAGGTCACTTACCTAGGAGACACATTGCTTAATGTTAAACATTATGTTATGGCATTTATGAATGTGAAGTTTTATCCATCAAAAAAATTAATTAATTAGGCTTGTATTTGAATTATAGGGGCCAATTAAGGCATAATTAACCTCAAATAATTAATAAAGCCCTAGATTAGTGTGTAAGTGTAAAGATACACCTTACAACACCAAAAATAAGGCACAATTAAGTCCATTTTAATTAAAAGGCCCTAAACTTAATGTGAATATGTAAAACATATTACAACACTAAATTAAGGCATCATTTAACTCATTTTATTTAATATTTATTCTCAAATTAAGTATGAAAAAGGGATACTTTTTCCTACACTACACTTCCCCTCTCTTTAGGAGGCTTGAACCTATTCCTACATTTAGCTTAGCACATAATAAGAATAGTTAGTCATTCACATGAAATCCACTTGCATCATAAATCATTTGCATTGAAAAAACACTTAAAATATCAACATTGCAATACATCTTCTTTCATCTCATTTCATCAATATAAAACATGTTCATTCATTTAAAAGCAATATCATCTTAATGCATATTTCAGTATTTCTTTCACCTACTAAACATATTAAAGTCACATTTTGCATTTATCAACATTTTCACTAATGATGGTAAAAGTAACTTAGTAACTATGAAATGAGGTGTCGATGGCGTCAAAAGGGAATGAAAATTTCAAATCTACTAAGGGTGTCGAGGAAGTGGATGAGGATGGTGAGGCAGATGGTTGGCTTGGCCCATCTGGGTTTGTGCTTGTTGTCCTGGATAGGCTTGTTGTGTTCATTGATGCAGTGGTGGTCGAGATCCCTGTTCTTTTCGGGGATGGACGCTGCTTGGAGTTCCCCGACGTCTTCTCTTGCAGGTTGCGTATGGATGAGAGCTTTGTTCCTATCTGAGCTTTTTTTCTGAGGGTCTATGAGGATTTTAGAACCCCTGCAGGGGGTGGTGTTGAGATCTGGTCGGATGAAGACATTTCAGAGGATTTTGTTTCGTCTGACACCCCCCTTTTCTTTGGATGAAGGCTTCTACTTTCTGCCATCCCCTAGCTTGTGGGTTATGGTGGAGCTTCTTGTTCTCTATCGTCTCCTAGCTTGTGGGCTTCAATGGAGCTTGGTTTCCTATTGAAGGATTCAGAACCCGTGAGGGTTTGTCTTCTTCTTTCTCTTTGGCCCCTGCTCTTTTCTAGATCCATTTTCCGATTAAGGGGTTTTGTTGTTAGTTATTTTTCTATAGGGATGTTTGGAAGTTGTTTCTAACCTGACTAGGAGAGCTCATTATTTGTTTATCTAAGGGTTTTTGTGATTGTCTCAACTTCTTCTCTGTCCCCATGGTAGAAAATTGTTGGTCTCACTATTTTTTTTCTCTCCTTGTACTTTGAAATGCATTTTGATTTTCTAGGAGAGGTTCTTTTTCTCTGGATTCCTTTGGAATCTCATTGACTTGTGATGTTCCAAATGTTGGGGTTTGATTTCCTTTGTATTCATCTTATGACCTCTGGGTACCTTTGTTGAGAGGGTTATGTTGTCCCTCGCCTTCTTGGTTCCACAACGCTGCTCTTTGTGCTTCTTCTTGGGCATCTTTAGGTTACTCTGGCTTTTCTTATGGAGGTGGTCCTATCTTCTATTGAGGGGGAGATGGATGTGGCTGAAAGTGACCTATCTCCTATTGAGGTGGAGCGGGATGCTACTGGTTTTGCCTGGAAGTGTTGTTTGGGGGCTGATGAAGCCCTACTTTGTGGCTGCAAGAGTGTTGTTGTTGGCCTTCCTGTGGGCTTCTTTTCTTTATCTTCTATAGAGGTGGATATCTTGAAAAGTAAGCTGATCTTTGTGGTGCTCACTCTCAAGGATAGGAGGTGTTGTAGCTATGATGGTATGGTAGAGCTTGGGTTTCTCTCCTATAGAGGTGGAGAGTATAGCTGGTTTTTGAAGATCATTGTTGGAGCCTCGTGCATTTGTGATAACCTTTCCTATAGAGGTGGAAAGGGTGTTTTGCAAGGCTCTGACACTTCCGTTGTTGGTCCTTTGTTCCTGATCTATGTTTTGCAAGCTATATTCTTGGGTTCAAAGTCCCTGCCAAATCCTGGATGTACAAGGTTGTGGATCCCTTCAAAATCCATAGATTTGGGTTTAAGGTCCCAGCCAAAACCTTGTCTTAGTGGGTTGTTGGTCTCATCAAAACCAATGGGTTGTAGTGGGTTGTTAGTCCCGTCAAAACCAATGAGTTCAGGATTCAACATGAATCTTGGTTTTTTTCTAGGCAGCTTGTTGGCTTTTGGCTGGTTGTTGGCTTGTCGTTTCCTTGTTTCGTTGTTGGTTGCTTTTGTTTCTATCTTTTGGGAATCTTGTTCATCTTTGTGTGGGTTTTGGGTCCCCTTAAAACCTGATGGTTTCAAATCCATTCAAAACCTGTTATAAATGGTTTTGGGTCCATTCAAAATTTGTTTATCCTCTAATCAAAAACTATGAAATGGGGTGTAACAGATTCCTTGATGATATAATAACTTGCATAAAATGTGGTGCCTTTCAATTGGAGCATTCCTTTGAATGGGCCCCTTGGTGTCTTGAAGGGTTCTATGCTAAAAGAACCCCTTTTTAAAAACCTTCTTCTCAAATGCATTTCTTTGGTGTCTTACAATGTGTCTTTTATCTGATATTTGATGTTGTGTCTCTTGGTGTCAAACATCTTATATCTTGGTGTCTAGCTTAGGTGCAACCTGACTAGAATTGCCTTTTCTGTGATTGTCTTGCAACACAGTTTGCAACACTCATAGACTTATCCATTTGATCAGTGTGTGTCTTGTGTCTATCTAATCAAGTTATATCTTATCATGTTGGCTTGTGTTTTCTTGTGTCTTATGGATGTGTCTTTTATGATTAGCTTTTTCACCTAACATGTTTTTTCTGTAGTCTAACATGTTTGTAGTGAGATCGTATCTAGTTTTGCAGGATCGATGACCCGTGTTATCTTCACATCTTGGTAGAACTCCCTCTTTAACGTCAAGGTATGTTGGATCGAAGATCTACTTCCTCGACGTTGTTGCTATATTCTCCTCAACCTATTTCTACTTTAGCTCACATATGCATTGACATGTATGCTTGTTAAATGGGGAAAATTGTAATGGTGTAAATTTGCACCTAGGAAAATTTTCCATTAATTTACCCTCATTTTATCCCTAAAAGTCTAATAATGTAAATACCCGTCACTTTTATCCCACTTTTTCTGTGTGTCCTTGTAGTTTTTTGTTAGTGAGGTATTTTTTGTTGGGGATGTGTGCACACCGCACGAACGCCTGCACACCACACTATCATCCTAACAAATATTCTTGTGTTTGGCATCAACAAAAGCGATACAATTCCTGGGTGCCTAGAAATGTAACATTCCTTGCCAAATCTTGACCAACAAAAATCAACTATTTTCCTCCGTTTACCCATTCAAACTTCATTCTGACATTCTCATGCAACTTCTCTCTCATTCTTTCAACACTTCTTGATCATTCTTGCTTCACTCTCACTCCTTGTTGGTACTAACTTTCTACTTGGTCTCTACAACACCTTCTTGCTCCAACACCATTTACATTGCAGGTTCACAAAGCTCCATCTCTTTGGTGTGGTGTCATCTATCTTCTTCTTCCTCTCTCAACCTTGAGTGCTCACAGAAAGGAAGGTGATATTCTATAGATCTTTTCATTTACTTTTGTTCTTGTAGAGTAGCATCCAAGTTGTCATTGTTCTCTACTTCGTTGTTTCTTTTATATTCTCTTCTTTATCATTTTTCTCTATATCATTTTCTATTGATTTTTCATGGAGGTAGGAACACCAAAATGAGGACTTGACTGAGGCAAGTTCCAAACACAACCAAAATATTTTTCCTATCACTATACATGTGTAGGTGTTATTCATTTGCTTGGAGCTAGCTAGGGAACTAGACCTTGAGTAAGTTGGTATTCTTCTTCTCTCTTTGTCATTTCATTATTAAAGTAGCTTGTATAGTATTCTTCTTGTTGTACTTTGCATTTCCTTTACTTTTATGTCAAACTGCAAAACTTCAATATTTGGGTCATCAGTAGACTCTGTGAGTTTCTGGCTATTGCTCAACTCTCTATTTGTCTAGGATGCTAGTGTGTATCTGAGACTCTAGCATGACATGCTAAAGTTTGACTCTTGTGTTGTTGTCCACTAATAGAGAACTTTTTGTTTCACAGTCTGAGACCTATGCAATCTGCTCACCCAGTTTTGGAAAACACCTATCATAATCTGAAGGAAAACAAAGTTTTTTTCCCTTCCCTTTCAACTTGTCCTTTCTTCTTAAACTTACTAGGTAGTCTAAGGTAGTTTAGGGAAATTTGTTCCCTTAGGCTCTTCCATGACCTGAAAGCCTCGGGGGTGATGAATCCCTGTTCTCTACACTTACAAGAGGATGAAGCTTTTCTATTTGGTGAAATTTGAAAACTTTAGGATAATGATTCGCAAGAGGGAGAGATAATTTCAAGTAATCCTATAGATAAATTAGTTGTGAATAGTCCTTTGAGGATGACAATACATAATGTTGATCTCTAAAATTGACGCTTAAGAAAAATAGCCTATGGGAAGTACTACAGATGAGGGATTAGGATGCACTCTACAAAACAATCTTTGGAATTTTAGAATTCTTCTCTTCATTTTACTTCTAGGGAAAAAGGGAGAGAGAGAGAAAAAAAAATGAAAAAAAAACTAAAATAAGGCAATCCTCCAAGCTTTTACAACATTTCAAACTTGATATAGCATAATAAAATCTCAATTAGACTAGTTTTCATAGCAATTTGAAAGAGTATTAAACATTATTCAAAGCTCCACATATGTTCACATAACTAAAATTATAAAAGTTAAAAGAGAATAAACCATAAGTGATAACACTTCAGATAGACATAAAGTATGAATTCCAACAAATAGAATAGACATAAACACATAACAAAGGAAAATATGGCACAATCATATGTATTCGGTCTCTATTTCTTTCAAGAACATGTTAAGGTCTATTGTGTTACAATAATTTCTAACCCCCAAAAACAAAGAGAAAATATGCATAAATAGAGAAAACTCCACCAAAGGAGATGGTTGCAACCAAAAAGATTTCGGCCTAATGCCTCCCATGAGAGCCATTATCAAGTGGTTGTTGCAATTGCTAGAGTGGGTAATCATAGTCTCCCCACTTCACAGTGACAACAACCATTTGGAAATCCCACTACCTCCATCCCAACTGCATGGTGACTTGGATGAACACATGCCTTTTCCTGCATTCCTTGCTTTGATGTGTGGCATTACTAGCTAACTCCTGTGGTTGGCCCAATTCTTGAAATAGATCAATGACACACTTTTAAGAATCCTCATACTCAAAAAAAACTTGGGTTTGCGCCTATCTGACATGTGGCACCTTCAGAAATATGAGCTTGAACAATAACGACCACACGATGTCATTAAAAAGGGTGGTGAGTAGAGCTACTACGTGGCGCTCCAACACAACGCACTGAGAATAGATATTGTTGAGCTAGTGAGAATGTGTGCAGTGTCAACACATGTCGCCTCTACAAATGCAATTGAGCCTTAAAACAAATAAGCCTATGGTCTAAAAATAAGAGTGAAGCCTCATGAAAATTAACAACTTAAGCTCTTGTTGAAGGATGTAGTAGATAGAATCTACACATAACATAAATTAAGATTATTCAATATTATCACCATTGCCCTTTCAATTTGTGTCAATGATGGGGGTTCATGTGGGTTTATCTTTTCTAGAGTATAAAGGATGTGAAGATGTGGAGACTTATGTAATCAAATGTATGTTTTTTTTTTTTTCTAAAGGAAAACTCATTCATTTATTTTCCTTTTATTCTTTGTATTTAGAAACTTATTCCTAATATCGTGTTGTATAAGTTGGTCCTTCAACCATTATTTGCATGGTAGAAGGATTGACACTAAAACTATGATATGCTTTCTAAAAAGTTCACTCTTGGCTCCTATACAAAATTCTTAGCCCATTATCCTCATCTTTAAAGAAGATAAACCATTGCTTTAAGGGGCTATATTCTTCACTCCAAACTTGGTTCTTTGGGCTTAAGAAAACTTGGCATGTAGGGCTCTAGCCTAAACTTGCACATTTTCTTTAGAGTTTAGTTCACTAAGAGTTGGTTTTAGGAGAAAGATTTTTTCATAAGAAGATTCCTCGTCTAAGATGCCCCACATTTTTCATGTTTTTTCATACTAGTCCATTTTCTTGGGGATTTGCTCTATTTGGAGATAATATCTAGTGGCCAATTTATATTTCTAGTATTTGGAATTTCTTCATGGTCACCATTCTTTTTCAACTTTGCAAGTCTAGAAACTTTTTTATCTTCAACAATGCAAATATTTTAAAACAATTTTCTACTAAAAAGGATGGTCATGTGCTCACCTTTGTATTCTTTTAAATCAAGATGCAAACTCAAAAGATAGATTTAGAACTTCAAAATCCCCATAAACTTAATCATTTTGTAAATGCACAATACGCCATAATCAAAATTTCATACAACCAACCTTAAAGATCATTACCCCTAACACTACAATAAGAAAGTTCACACAATCCCAACCCACTTCTCTCCCCCCTTCTCAACAGAGGAGTAAATAGCCTATAGTTGAACATTTTAAGGTGAGCATCCACTACCCAAGATATGTGCTAGAATAGTAATATCTCTTTTCCTTCTCTAAATAAGTTGTGCATTCTTAGTCTAACATGCCGCCTAAGTTTTTTTGTCCATTCAAAAAGAAAAGCTCTAGCTTTTGTAACTTCCATCTTCATTTACCAATGGAAAACAAAGTCAATCCCTGTTACTTAGTTATATAGGGGAGAGGATCTAGTGGTTGAGCACCCTAACTTCATGCTTCTCAAAATCCTACACAATTTTTTTTAAATCACTCCCATTTTTTACAAAAGCTTACTTGGCAAGTCCCCTACGTAAAACTAAGGTTTCAAGGCCACATCATCAAATATGATGCCACATCAACATGTTTTTTGTGAAGGTGTCCAAAAAGGCCCAAAAAAAAGTGAGACCAATAGTTGTGCACTAAGTCATGTTTTATTGATGCACTGATGTGACATCACATGAACTCTTGCTTTTTAGATCTAACGAATACATTTCATTCAATTATGAATAGTTATTATCAACACTAACAACTTTAATATCACAACTATTGATCCAATATTATTAAAAATTGAACATTAAATCAACAAATGATATAACAACTATTGAAACATACTCACCCACCAATCCTCTCCCCTACCTTGCAAGTAAGTGTCCAGCAAGCATAAGACCCCTCTCGAGATATCAAATGATCCTTATCATCGCCGTATAATTCTTACCGGAGACGGCCATACTGAAATCCACGATGTGCTCGGTTAATTCGTAGTATGTAACTACATTTATAAAAAAAAGGTAATAGTACAACAATACAAAAACGTCTGTATGTATGTTTATCGTTTCCCTCCAGCGAACGGATATACAGAACTTATTTTTGGTACAATTTTTCGTCGCAGGCCTTGACAATCATAAGAAAATCGTGGTCCATCAGAAGGGTGAAGAGAATAACTCCATTACCACCAGAACTGTATGAACTATCACTTTCCTTTCCTACTATTCATAAACTTACATTCATGTTAAGACACAGCATGTGATTCCAATCGCTAGTTTCCCAAGTCACAGTAACAAAATTGAGAAAAAAACAAAAAGAAAGCTTGGATTTGTGTAAAGCCGTCACCGTTCTTAGAGTATTCCAAAACCATGAGCATGTTTCGATGAACAGCAAAACCAGGTGTAGATGCGCATCATTACAAGGAGACCAGAAACTTAAAACCATGAAATAGAGCGAAGTGGAATACGCGTGACCAACCCATCTGACCCATCTGAATTAAAGCTGCAAATCCAATTCTTGCAGCTTTATCTCTCAATCAGAACAAGTATCGAGTGCAGTGTTTCCGTAAAGCGATCTCATAATGGCCAAGGAAAGAAATTTGCCCATTTTTGCCTCTTTCAATGCGAGTTATGGCAGAGAAAAGGGGAAGGTACTCCAAGTACAGTGCGAAAAGGCCTTCGCAAGACTTATCCAGAATCATCTGTTAAACCCAAGAGACTAAAAGGGCCGCCATTGAGCCCGTGTTGTTCTACTACATGCAAAGCACTGAGCAATACCAATATTAAATTTTGTGCTGGTTTCTTTCTGAGAATTTTCTAAATCATTCATGAAATGGCCTGTACTTCATAAGATTAACAACAGAGGATTAAGTTAGAGTTGTTTCTTCAGTTCATGGATTTTATGATAAACATATTTAATAGTCTTTCTGGCTTCTTGCTGTACAACGAATTATGTATAAAAGAAGAGGACCTCAGATTTGTAACCATTGTCTATTAATTTCTTGACAATGGGTCTTTAATAGTGGCCCCAAAACGGTCCTGCCTAATTTCCGTATTTCATAAAACAAGTTATTACTGTGACAGAACCTCTTGGCATGGCTGGCCAGAAGGCAGTATAATTGGTGATTTTCTTTTTAAAACAATTGCTTAACATGTAAAACCCAAAACAATAAGTCACGGAGAAATAATGAAAACCTGTGTTTTTTTATTGCCTGAACAGTAGAGAGTACACAAGACACCGTTCGTCACAAATGTGGTGGGCTATCAAAAAAACTCATTAAAGAACACAATGCAAGGTTGCATGAACACAAGGGCAATCTGTAGCCTTAATGGAAACCCCTGTACCATGAACCAAGGGAAATAAATCGTAGGAAATCAGATCTAAAGAAAATAGAAGATGAGCTAGCATACATACCCATGAAGGTTTGTGAGCATAAGCTCTATGGTGGTCATCCTTGTTCATCACAGAGATGAAGGCACAATGACATTATTTGAGCTGGTGAGACTTGGTCTCCAATACATTCTGCAAAGTTATTGATTAGTTTCAGCTAAGAACAAGGTCACTAGTCTGTTGACAATTGCCATTAATGGAAAAGTTGTGTGTTTTGGTTCCCCACCTTCGACCAAAATTTGTGCTACTTTTGCAATCCTCAGCAGGACGAATGAGATGCACAATCATTGCCCACTAGTTATTACACCACATGACAGCAAGAATTACTAAACCGCAAAAACCCCAAAAGAAGAATCTTTACAACACAAGAGGGTTTGACAAGCAAATTTGCAGTAACCTCTTCGGTACAAAAGAATCTGCAGAAAAATAAAATCAAGGCTTTCTGCATCGAATTGAATTGAAAGAGCAAATCATGACTGCCCATCTGTCTAACATTCCACTACTGCACAGGCAGCACCATTCTTAACATAAGGCAAATCTGGTCCCCTACACCATTCCTGCAGCTTAGTATCATAAATTAAAACCAGTCCTTCCTTCAAGCCTCTAGCACACCTCCCACTTCTCCTCAGCAAGTCATCAATCGACCCTCCAACTTGCACAATATAAACAAAACTTCCCATTGTAACACAGCAAAATTTCAACACATTATCCATCCTCAAAGGAGAAGGAATAGGAGGAGACTTAATCCTGCTATACGAATCCCTCCTGGCATCATACCTCCACAGAGACAATTCAACTGCATGGCTACACAGCATATAAATATAAGACCCCATGACTGCACAGGCAATGACACAACCACCCATTGGCAGAGGTTTAGTCTTGAGCCAGGTATCTGTCTTGGGATCATATGAATCCATAGAACTCACATACGCATAAGGCTGCACAGAGAATCTGTTTTTTCTCCCAAACTTGAGCCCCCCAATTACATAAAAGATCCCATCCACAGAAGCCCCCAAGCACCCATACCGTTTTCTGGGCATGTTCGAAATGGGTTTCCACAAATCAAGCTCAGGAACATATTCCTCTGCATTAACAATCGCTTCCCTTGTAGAATCCCGTCTCAGAGACCCTCCAGCGACATAAATCCGGCCTGAAATAACACAACATGCAAATTTCTTCCTGGTACAGATCATGGGCGCTCTACGAGAGAGAGATTTAGTCCATGTATCATAAACCAGGGTACAATTAAGGCTACCGCAACCAGGGCTAGGGATTGCACCCAGAATAAAGATCTTGTTACCCACAACCGCAGGCTGGGCATACAGCAGCGAATTGTGGCAAGTATGGTAATCCAGCAGCCACCCATTACTGGAAATATTGATTGCTCGAGCAGAAAACAGCAATCCAGACTTCCATGATTTACTGTTCTTGCTATAAACAGCAAACGCTAGACCGCTTCCTGCGCCGCCAAAGACATAAAGCATGTTTTCCAATCTACCAATTTTTCTCCTAAGGTTGTAATAGTCCTGGGATTTAAGAAGCTGGTGCCATCTGTGACAAACTGCCATGGAAGACTGCAATGAAGAACGCGGCAGCCGAGCCAGGCACTCTGCAAATAAATCATCTGGCAACAAAGCCATAAACGATGTTTCTTCCTCCTCTTCTTCTTCTTCTCGGTCTCTTTGGTTTTGTTGCCTGGCTAGCTCTGTGCAAGACTGAGGGGGCGTCCAGCATGATTTCATCAGCCTGCGTAGAGTTCGACTGTGGCAGTTATTGCTGTTGGAGTGCGCCATAGCCATTCTTCTTTATGTTAGAAAACCTTTTTACAAAGACCACAGTGATACCTGCATTGAATGTTTGGAATCCAAAAGCTTATCTAGTTTCTGTTTAGGTGGAAATGATGAAAGACCTCGGGCTGTTTCAACTCTTATGAGAAAGCAAGCTTTCAAGGCCGGTATTTCCCGAGGGCTTGTGATATGCAACAAAATGAGGAGTATACGGTCGTAAATGATGTCCGTGCTTTTAGCGCTCAATCGGCGCGCATATGACCCTGAGCCCATCGCTGCCCGGTATCGTAGGACCCGTCAGGTTGCTGCCCGCGGATCTCGGTCCCGCATCCCCACTACTTCCTACCGGCACTGCCGGTTGCTACGGTTGGAGGTTGGTTACAATTTCTGACAGCCCGCGTTTGCCGGTTGGTTCTATGGTTGCTTCGAAAAACATTACCCCGTCTTTTTATATTATGGGACCCCATGAAATGTGATAGAGGTGTTATTTTTACCTTGCCAAAGTTTTATTATATCTACTTTTTAAAATTGCTTAGATAAAGGGAAAATAACCTTTATGTGAATGTTACGCAGGGATGATTAAATCAAATGCATAGGTAAATGAATGTGAATTAATTGAACTATTCATTGGGATTAGATATTTGAATAATATTGATGTTATAGACTTAAATATGAAGGGGTTAAAGATATTTGATTTTAGAATTGATGTTGAAGAATCAATTTGATTTGATTTGATGTGGATTCTAATTGTTTGATGTAGAAAGATATGTGTCTTTGTTCTATGTATCGCATGTAAACCTTTAAAGAATTGTGATAGCTCTTCTTTGTCAATTCTATACATCATATCCTATTTGTAATGACTGATTTTTAGATATATTTCTAATGATTAAATAATTGTTGAGGGTGAACAAAATCAATATTTTAAATGTTGTATCATATTTTGGATAATGGATATTTCAAAATCCTTAATTGTTATGGTAAATTTAATGTACAAATTGATATCCTATTTGATTTAGGATCATCTTAGTAGCGAGCTAACTATCATTTATACTAATGTGAGGTGAATGCAAGAAAGTATTTTCCCTCTCCAACATGTTGAGGGGGAGTATCTTCTAGGAGAGTATGGTAGATGCCAATGATATGACAATTGAACCAAGCTAACTAAGAAACCCACACACACTTAAATGAGCTAATAATTTAGTTTTATGTTAATGCACATTTTTTCAAGTCATGTGTGTTATAATGCATTTTAGGTATCTATTGAAGTGTCATAAAGTAAATATTTGGTCTATGTTTAATTTCCTTTCAATGTTCACTTGGTATATGGTCACCAGTAGTTGTTGCAACATCTAGTTGGGTTATGTCTTGTCTTGAATCAATATGAAGTTTGTGTGTGTATGCGTGTATTATTTCACTTGCAAAATCAAATAAAATCTTCGTCCTTTTAGTCAAAGGAATCATTTATCTTTTCTTACTTGGTTGATATTTTTAAATCTTTTCAATTAATTTTTTTTAAATGTTCAAAAAGAGGGAAAGTGGATTACCTAAGAAAGGAAGAAACCCTAGGTTTTCAAGAGGTCATTTTAACATGTTGAAGGAGCATTTGGAAGGAATCTTGCCATTTTTCTTGAGTGATAGAATACAAGTGATTTTTATGTGGAGATAATGAGGAGATCTAGAAACCATGGTGATATTTTTTAGCATGATGGTCACTCAATTTTTGGAGGTTTTCATGAGTTCTATTAAGAAGAATAAGGGAATTTTTGCAAGGAGGTTGCAAGAGCCTTCTTAACAAATCTAATTGTTGGTACATATCTAGTAGTCATGGCATTTAGGAGAGAGAAACCTCATTGAATCTTTCTTTGATTTTGTTTGCATTGTTGGAACACAACTATCTATAGAGAAGGGGGTGAATCAGTAGAGCAATTAAAACTTATCCTTTAACACTTTAAATGCCAATTAGGACATGCAAAGATCACACGCACACAAGTAGACATAACATCAGATATACGTGGAAAACCTAATATGAGAAAAACCACTGTGAGAATAGTTGTTAGGATCTTCTGTCCTATTCTAGCCTCACAATAAAAACCTCACTGGTTACAATGTTTTAAGGGCACTGAACCTAAGGAGACACCAATCCACTGATTTAAGAGCACCAACTCTAGAAGAAAACACCTACTCAACTTTTTGATGGCACCAACCAATCAGATTTATGGAGTTACAACTCCTGATTACAAATTATTCAACTAAATCCAATTCTATACATTACGGATCTATTTTGCAACTGTTCATTCTATTCTTCTTCTCTACTTTTCTCACTGCTCTTTAGAATTTCCTATGTTCTTTGCAACTACAAGAGCATTTCCTCTCTTTGCTGCTAACTTTTCATCAGCATACCTCTCCACTCTTCTGAATGAGTATCCTAGATGACATGTGTTTTCATTCAATCTAGATCTCTCCTCATTACCTCAGCTCTGCTAGAATCCACACACTCTCATCTCAATTTGCTACTCTATTTTCATTAATGACAAGTCTTCTTTTTATATCGAGCACCACCATCACAATTCTTTGTATTAAGCTATTTAGCATGTATCAAACCCTTAATCTAATACACATTAAATGACCATATTTGCATGATTGAACTGGTATCTAATCGTGTAACCGTCTATTCCTTAATAACATCGTTCAACCAAAAAAAATATAGCTTGAGCAATTTGTAGTAAATTAAATTTTGTTCTCTGTGTTGAGTTCCACCACTTGACTAAGAATTCCATCACCTGACTGTTGAGAAGATCAAATCTTCAAATATTGGTTGTAGATCTGCAACTTCGCGCCTTGATCTCATGATCTATGTTCAATATGCTTCATCTTTAAAATGCAACCATTCAATCAAATTCCCTTTGAATATGTGCCATAGATCTGTACTTAAAATTTGAGTGAATATTTTGCTTTGGGAAGACTTAACCTGACCAATGTCATCATGGACACACATCACCATTTTGTGTTTGAATAAAGCCAAAATAGGGACCCACCATTTTTTTCGCAAAATAGTGGAAATACATCATATGTCTCACAGACATCATGTTGGACACATGAAGTTGTATCACATCGTCACACATTTAACTTTATCAGAGTGGATTGAAAAGGTGATGTTGTGATAATCATTGATCTTTAACACCCTATTCACCATAGTCGTCAGTCTTTGCAAAGCAAAGAGCTTTGAACTTGGTCCCACCAAACATGTGGCGTGTTGGAAAAAGAAGGTGTCTTAACCTTTGTTTTTTCCATAATATTAAATATTGCTAATTTTCTCACTTTGTTTTGTGAGTTACAACTTGCATTTTCTATTCTGAGGAGGAGTTAAGTTGGAAATTTGATTTTACAGGTGGAATTATGCATAAATGGTTTCTTCTAATTCTATGTTGAGTTTACATGGAATGTGAGTTTTCCAAGTGTAGTTATTTTGGCAAGTGCAGATTTTGCAGATTGGCATGTGGTGACAATTGGAAACTTGTCATTGTGCGTCTGCAATGTTTTCAAGGAACTTTTCATGTTGCACATTCATCCTTTGGCAGTTGTTTTAGAAATGTCTAATTTATGCATTGCAAGCTCTTATATATTGAGAACTTGTATTTTGGAGTTGTATGTTGCTATTTTGTTGAAGTATCATTATGCTACCAAAATTACTCCAAAATTGTGAAGAAGTATGGAGACTCCTGCAAGAGTATAGCTCCAGAATTATATTGTAACTTGTTAATTGTTGTTGAATAATATAATTGGGTTGTGTTTTGGAGTGTGGGGTTTTTCTCCTGAAAGGGTTTTCCCCATGTAAATTTTTTTGTTATGAGTTCATCATTTATCTGTTTATGATATGTATGTGCATCTAAATCTGTAATAGTTAAAGGTGTTTAGAAATTTTTGCAACTCTCTCTTGCTTAGATTAGTGTATCAAAGCCTAGCCAACTTTGATTTTGTTGTTGGGTTTGAAGGGTTTTTTGAGCTGACCTTTGTTTCAGTGGGAGTTTTGTAGAAGAATATTTTGTGACCTTGTTGTAGGCAAAAGATGGCAAGCACATCCAGTAGAACTGAAATGGAGAAGTTTAACGGTGAAAACTTCAAGTGTTGGAACTGCGAAAAATCTGGTCATTTCAGAAAATAGTGCATGGACTTGAGAAAAAGAAAAAAGACAAAAAAGAGTTTCTTAAATTTTAACTTTGATAAATTCTCTCAAAATGATGCAGATGCATTTGTTGTAGCTTTGGAAACGCATGCATCAAAAGATGTGTGGTTGATGGACTCGGGTGCTTTTTTACACATGACCTCTCATAGAGGTTGGTTTTCAAAGTATGAAGAATATGATAGTGGGAAGGTGTATCTAGGTGATGACTCTCACCTGAAGATCGTTGGTTATGGAAGAGTAAAAATCAAATTCCCTAATGGAAGAGTAAAGGGGATTGATGGTCTATTTCATATCCTAGGTTTGGCACGAAACCTACTTTATGTGAGTAAATTAAATGATTTGGGAGTGCAAGTTGTTTTCTCTAGTGGAGGATGCAAGATGATGAGAGGATCTATGGTGTTGGATAAGGGTGTTCAAATCAGCACCTTGTTCAAGCTGGATGCATGCACGGTTCAGTGCAATAGTTCTTCTAAAAAACCAAAGAAGAAATCTCCAAATTCTTCATCCTTGCCGTCAGATTGAGTAGAGAAATCTGTAGCAGCTACATCTGATGGTTGTGTATTTTGGGTACCTAAGGGTGCTCATTCCTTGGAAATGAAGCTTCCTACAGAGAAGGCAATGCTATGGCATCAATGACTTGGTCATGTCAGTGAGAAGGGTCTTACAACTCTGAAATCTAAGAGCCTTGTTGAAGGCCTTAATGATTGTAATCTCGAGTTCAACTTTTGTGAACATTGTGTTTATGGTAAACAACACGATGTTACTTTTCACTCTAGTTCTCACAAGTCTTCTAGGGTTTTGGACTATGTTCATGCAGATGTTTTTGGCCCTGTGAATGTTCCTTCTTTGTCAAAATATGTATATTTTGTTTCTTTCATAGATGATTATAGTAGGACATTTTTTTATTTTCTCAGAAGAAAAGCTGAAGTCTTTAATCAATTTAAGTTTAAAGCCTTGGTAGAAAATCAAACTAGTAAAAAGATTAAATGTTTGACGATTGATAATGGCAGTGAGTTTTGTTTAGCAGAGTTTGACAAGTTTTGTAAAGAGCACAGGATTGAGAGACATAAGACAACTCCATACACCCCATAGAAAAATGGAGTTGCAAAGAGGATGAACAAGACATTGACGGAGAGGGATAGGAGTATGTTGAGTGGTGTTGGCCTTGAGTAGAAGTTTTGGGTTGAAGTAGTAGCCACTACATGTTATTTAATCAATAGATCTCCTACATCAACTCTTGTTGATAAGACACCCATGGAGGTGTGGTTTGATAAAAAGCCTTCGATGAGACATCTCATAGTATTTGGTTGTTAAGCTTACACTCATGTTCCAATTGAGAAGAGGTCTAAGTTGGATAACAAAGCAGTTAAATATATCTTCATCGGCGATGGTGTTAGTGTGAAGGGGTACAAGCTTTGGGATCTAGTGGCCCAAAAGGTTCTCTATAGAAAAAGTGTGATTTTTTTAGAGATGAAACCTTCCACAGTTGAGCTACAACCAAAGAAAGAGGAGAAACAAAAGGAGGTAGTTCAAGTTCCACTTACTCCAATGAAATAAGAACTATGTAATCCTATTGAACCTGGTGATGAGGAGAGTTTGAGAAGCTCTAAAATTTTTGAAGAAGAAGAAGAAGAACCTCAACCTCAGCAATTCAAGAGGTCTACCAGAGATAGGCAACAACCTGATAGGTTTGGATATTCACTTGAAGGATTTGGTTATTCTTTGTTGGATTCCAATTGTATGTTTTCTTTGATTGCTAACATTGATGAGCCTAGGACTATTAGAGAGGCTATGGGTATGAGTGATGCAGATTCCTGGATGAAAGTTGTGGATGAAGAAATGGCTACATTGAAGAAAAATGATACATGGGATCTAGTACCTTTTCCTAAAGGACAAAAACCTGTTGGATGTAAATGGGTGTTCAAGAGAAAATCTAGTCCAAATGGTAGTGTTGAGAGGCATAAGGCATGGTTGGTCGCTAAGGGGTATTCTCAAGTGGAGGGAATTGACTATGGGGAGATTTACTCTCCTGTTGTGAAGCTGAAATCTATCTAGTTCCTGTTATCACTTGCAACAATGTATGATCTAGAAGTGGAATAGATGGATGTGAAGGAAACATTCCTTCATGGTGACTTGGAGGAAGAGATTTATATGTCACAAACAAAGCATTTCATGGTTAAAGGTGTAAGGAAAGAAAAGGTGCATAAACACTTTCCTAATGCTAATTCTAAGAAGAGAATGCAGACTTAAGGTTCAAATTTCAAATTATAGTTCATTAAACATGCACATTACCAAGAAATAAATAAGAACAAATTTCACACAACACAAAATAGACACTAGATGTAACATGGGAAAACCATTTCAGGAGAAAAACCCACCACACCAAGAAAAAACTCTTTGTATTACAATGAACAAAAGGTCCACATATAGAGTTATAGTTTCTTCATTTCAGATGTCAATTCAGACACTCAATACAGGCAGTATTACAAACATGATCTATCTCATTCTCTATCTCAGACTCACAACTCAACTCTCTTCACTATTCCAATGCATTACACATTATAGCATTTTTCTTTCCTGAGAGAAAATCACAATCAACCTGCATCACTAGACCCATACAGGAAACATACCAATTTAGTTCCCAATCGTAGCAGCAAACCAACTATCATACAACAGTTACCATATCAGTCTATGTCAAAGAGACAAAATCCAATCTCTTGTTGATCTACTTGAGTCACACCAATGCATGCATATCACAATACACTGTCGAGCAAATTCAACTTTTTGATGAGAGATCTCAACATCTCCTATTGATCCGCTAAGGTCTTATCGATATCGGCTGTATCATTTCAAACCTATCAATTTATCATCCCATTGAGGAGACATTTCAATATCTCCTACCAATCTCCATAGGTCTCGTCGACGTCCACTTTACCATCCGTGTGGTCCCCACTATAGGTCATTGGAGTGACATCCTTTGTCGAAGAGACATCTTCCAAAGTCACAGTGAACACCCAATGTCTCACCAACGAGAGCTGTCAAGACTTGTTTTGGATGTCGATGAGACATTTGACAATGTCTCATCGACCACCCATAGTCACATCGACAAGAGTCTTACAACTTAGCATCGACATGTCGAGGATACACTGTTCAAAGTCCTAGTGATAGTGCAACCTCTCGGAGATGATGCCACCACAAGGAATTTCGGTCTGTCAATGAGACAATGAACGAACTCATGCCAATAGAGGGATCTCTTGCCAACAAGCTGCCAAGTCAGGAAAAACCCAAACTTTAGAACATCCAAATGGAGGTTAGGAATTTTCCAAAACCTGTGACATGGCGATAACGAAGGGAAGCCACCAACACCACAAGCTTGGACCATCATGAAGACAAAGAGAGAGGTCTTGCCGACCATGCAAAGTATCGCTAATGGAGCTAGGTGAAACGTTAAAGACTCCATATGAGGTCATGTCAACAATGTATTGTCTTGCCAATAAAGACCAACTAATCACTATTTACTACCATTAGTCACACCAGTAAGTTGAGGCACAATTTCAACATGCTCCCACTTGATGAAGGCTTATTGCCTTCTCAAAATTGAGATTACTGAATGTCATAGGCCCCAAGGCCTATCGAACTGGCACACCACCTAAACTTATCTATGTTTACTAGTTTTGTTAATGCATCTACAATATTTTCTAGAGTATCCAACTTCTCAAGACTAACCTTTCCATCCTCCACCATATCCCGTACAAAATGATAATACACATCAATTTGTTTCATCCTAGCATGGAAAGTTGGATTTTTCTCCAAACAGATAGCACTTTGACTGTCACAACAAATAATAATTTTCCCTACATTGAACCCAATATCAGAACACAAACGTCTAAGCCAAATGTCTTCTTTACATGTGTGTGTTGCTGCCATATATTCTACTTCCATATTAGATAAAGTGACTACAACCTATCGCTTTCTCATCCAACTAACTACACCACTATTCAACGTGAAGATGTATCCACTAGTGGATCTTCTACTATCAATGTCCCCTACCTAATCAAAATCCACATAACCTCGAATTCTAATGGATCTCTTTGACCCAAATGAGTTACCATGATAACACAAAGCATACTGAGAGGTACCTTTCAAATATCTAAAGACTCTTTTCACATCATCCCAATATGGTATTCCTAGATTTTTTATAAAATAGCTAAGAACTCCTACTGCTTGGGAAATTATGGCCTTGTACAGACCATTGCATACATTAAACTGCCAACTGCTCTATCATAAGGCACTCTAGTCATGCCCTCCATCTCAGTAGGAGATTTTGGATAATCCTTAATAGGATAGCTTCGTTCCCTACAACACTGGAACAACTAGCTGCTTGTAATCAGTCATACAAAATCTCTCCATGACAGTATTAATATACTTACTCTAGCTAAGCCAAATTTTTCTACTAGCTCTATCCCATTTTATTCCATCCCCAGAACATACCTTGCTACACCAAGATCTTTCATTTCAAACTTTGTAGACAACTAAGATTTTAGATTAGAAATCATAGTCTTACTATTTCCTATGAACAACATGTCATCAACATATAGGGAAATAATAAGCACTCGATCATTTTTAGTTTTGAAGTACACACAATGATCAAATTTTGATCTTACAAATCCCAATGACAACACAAATGTTTCAAACTTCTGGTACCACATTCTAGGCAATTTTTTTAAAGCATACAGAGATTTCTTTAACTTGCAAACCATATTTTCTTTACCTTTTTCCATAAAGTGCTCAGGTTGGGACATATAAATTTCTTCTTCAAGATCTCCATGAAGAAATTTTGTCTTCACATCCATCTGTTCAATCTCTAAGTCATGCGCTGCTACAAGTGACAAAATAAATTTGATGGATGTTAGCTTAGCTACAAGAGAAAATATTTTTCCATAATCAATTCCCTCTACTTGGGAATAACCTTTTACAACCAACCTAGCTTTATAATTTTCCACACTACCATCCAGACCAATTTTCTTCTTAAATACCCACTTACAACCAACAGGCTTTCTACCTTCAGGCAAGGGCACCAAATCCCAAGTTGCATTCTTTTTTAGTGACACCATTTCCTCATTCATGGCTTCCAACCAAGAATTTGAATCAGACATTTCAATTGCCTCCTTCATAGTCCTAGGCTCATCAGTGCTTGTAATAAAAGCATAGGCACAATTTACATCCAACATGGAAAAATCATACCTTTCAGGCTGTCGCCTTTCATGTGTAGACCTCCTCAAAGGTTGAGGTTGAGGTTGTGGTTCTTCTTCATCAGAACTCTCAGAGTTGTTATAACTCTCCTCAGTTTTAGGTACACTTTGTAGTTCCTCTTTATTTGGAGTTTGAAGAATTTCAACTACCTTTTCATTGTTTTCTTCTTTCATATTTGACTGCAGATCCACTAAAGAAGGTTTTAGCTCACAAAAAACTACACTTCTATTGTATACAACCTTTTCAATCACTGGATTCCAAAGCTTGTATCCTTTCACACCAATGTCATAGCCAATGAAGATACATTTTATAGCTTTATTTTCCAATTTAGATATTTTCTCATTTGATACATGAACATATGCTTCATAGCCAAATACTCTAACATGTCTTAAAGAGGGCTTCTTACTAGACCAAGCTTCCATAGGTGTTTTATCAATAAGTGTCGAAGAGGGAGATTGATTTGATAAATAACATGTTGTAGCCACAATCTCAGCCTAGAAATTTTGCTCCATACCAACATTGCTCAGCATACTTCTTGCCTTTTCCATCAGTGTTATGTTTAACATTTCAGCAACTCCATTTTGCTACGGAGTGTAAGGTGTCGTTTTATTCCTTTTTATTCCATGGTCTTTGCAATACCTTTCAAAATCTACAGAACAAAACTCACCATCGTTATCTGTCCTCAGGAATTTAATTTTTCTACCAGTCTGATTTTCTACCAAGTTTTTAAACTCTTTAAACTAATTGAACACTTCTAATTTACTTTTTAAAAAGTATAAAAATGCCCTTTCTCAAATAATCATCAATAAAAAAACATAATATCTTCATTTCAATAACGAAGGAACATTTACTAGACCAAAAAAATCGGACTGAATATAATCCAGAACACCAAAAGATTTATGAGGACTAGAATAAAATGAAATGTGATGTTGTTTTCCATATATACAATGTTCACAAAAAATGAACTCAAGGTTACAGTCATCAAACCCTTCAACCAGGTTTTTTTTTTCAAAGCTTTTAAGCCTTTTTCACCAATGTGGTCAAGCCTTTAATGCCAGAGCATGGTCTTTTCTGCAAGAATTTTCACCTCCAAAGAATTCACCCCCAAAGGAACTTCAGTCTCCTCTACTCGAGCAACCTTGCTTGACTTTTCAGAGACACTATTTCATTGAACTACATGTGTGTCCATCTTGTATAGAGTACCAATTTGAGCACCCCTAGCCAGCACCATTGAGCCTCTTATCATTTTGCAGCCACCATTCAAAAAATAATCTTGTATGCCAACATCATTCAACTTGCTTATAGATAGTAAATTTCAAGCCAAACCCGGTATATGCATTACGCCATCAATCCCTTTTATCCTTCCATCAAGAAATTGAATTCTGACTCTTCCACGACCAATAGTTTCTAGAGATGAGTCGCTTTCCAGATACACCTTTCCACCAACATACTTTTCGTATTTTGTAAACTAATCTTTGTGAGATGTCATGTGAAAAGATGCACCTGAGTCGATCATCCAAACATAATTTGATGCTTGAGTCACCAAGGCTATAATGAAGGCATCTGCATCACTCTGAGAAGAGTCATTATCTAAATATTTATTTTTCTTCTTCTTCTTTTTCTCCTCTTTGTAATCCTTATGGACATGAATAGGTGCCCACAATTCTAGCATTTCACCTTGTACTTCTTGCTAGGATACTTTTATCTCCCTTTAGATTTTGATCTTGACTTCTTGTCCTTCTTCTTGCCTTTGTCCTTTGATCTGCCTCGAACAACAAGATCCTCCTTTGCCATATCATAAGATTTCCTTCCCTTCTCTTCTGATAGCAATGAAGCAACCACATCTTCCATCTTGAAAATGGTTTTTGTGCTCCCAATTTCCATCACTAAATGATCCCAAGATTCAGGAAAAGAACGTAACAAGAGCATACATCGATCCTCATCATCTATCTTTACACCTATAGATGTTAACTAAGCAATGAGCATATTGAATGTATTCAAATGATCAGCCACAAATGCCCCTTCCTCCTTCTTCAAAGAGTACAAATTATTCCTTAAGAATAGCTTATTCACCAAGGAATTTCCCTGATAAATGTCACCAAGCTTCTTCCACAAAGATGTAGACTTCTCTTCATGAACATTTAGGATAACAGAGTCTGCTAAACAGAGTCTTATCAACTCTTTTTCTTTTCTATTAGCGAGGTCCCAATCTTCTTGCTTCATGCCAAAAGGTTTAGTTCTAGACACAACAATCTAGAGATCTCTATCAACCAACAGATCTTCCATTTTGAGTTTCCACAACTCAAAATTACCACCATTGAATTTCTCAATTTCAATCTTCCCTGATGTACTTTCCATCTTAATCTACGAATGAAATTACCGGACTCCTCTACAAGACTCCCACTTCAAAATTGGCACAAAAAACTCTCCTAACCCACAAGGATAACACAATTGGCCAGGCTCTGATGTCACTTGTAAGGAAAGCAAGGGTGTGGAAAAACTTTCCTAATGCTAATTCTAAGAAGATAATGCAGACTTAAGGTTCAAATTTCAAATTACAGTTCATTAAAGATGCATATTACCAAGAAACATATAAGAACAAATTTCACACAACACAAAATAGATACCAAATTTAACATGGGAAAACCCTTTCAGGAGAAAAACCCACCAGACTAGAAAAAACTCTTTGTATTAAAGTGAATAAAAGGTCCACATACAAAGTTATAGTTTCTTCCTTTTAGATGTCAATTTAGACACTCAATACAAGTAGCATTACAAACTTGATCTATCTAGTTCTCTATCTTAGACTCACAACTCAACTCTCTTCACTTTTCCAATGCATTAGACACTATATCATTTTTCTTTCCTAAAAGAAAATCACAATCAACCTGCATCACCAGACCCATACGGGAAACATACCAATTCAGTTCCCAATCATAACAATAGACCAACCATCATATAACAGTTACCATATCGGTCCATGTTAGAGAGACAAAATCTAATCTCTTTCCAATCTACTCGAGCCACACTAATGTGTGGATATCATAATACACTATCGAGAAAATTCAACTTGTTGAGAGATCTCAGCATCTCCTACAAATTTGCTAAGGTCTCATTCATATCGACTATATCATTTCAAATCTACCGATTTATCACCCCGTTGAGGAGACATTTCAATATCTCCTACCAATCTCCATAGGTCTCGTCAACGCCTGCTTTACTATCTGTGTGGCCCCCACTATAGGTCATCGAAGTGACATCCTTTTTCGAAGAGGCATCTTCCAAAGTCACAATGAACACCCAATGTCTCACCAACAAGAACTGTCAATACTTGTTTTGGATGTCAATGAGACATTTCACAATGTCTCATTGACCACCCATAGTCACATCAACAAGAGTCTTATGGCTTAGCATCAGCATGTCAAGGAGACACTGCCCAAAGTCATATCGAAAGTGAAACCTCTTGGCAATGATGCCACCATAAGGAATTTTGATCTGTTGGTGAGACAATGAATGAACTCACGCCAATAGAGGGATCTCTTGCTAACAATCTGCCAAGTTGAGAAAAACCCAAACTTTAGAACATCCAAATGGAGGTTAGGAATTTTCCAAAACCCATGACATGGTGATAACGAAAGGAAGCCGCCAACACCACAAGCTCAGACCATTGTGAAGACAGAGAGAGAGGTCTCGCCGACCACACAGAGTCTCACTGATGGAGCTAGGTGAAACGTTGAAGATTCCATATGAGGTGATTTTGACAACATACTGTCTTTCCAATAAAGATTAAATGATCACTGTTTTCTATCATTAGTCACGCTAGTAAGCTGAGGCACAATTCCAATAAAAGGTAAAGAATATTTGGTTTGCAAGTTGAAAAAGTCTTTGTATGGTCTTAAGTAGTCTCCTAGAATGTGGTACCATAAGTTTGATACCTATGTTTTATCATTGGGATTTTTGAGATCTAAATCTGACCATTGTGTGTATTACAGATCTGATAATGGTCACATTCTCATAATTTCATTGTATGTAGATGATATGTTTTTTGGGAATGGTAAAAGTTTGGTTTCAAATTTGAATTCGTAGTTGTCAGCACAATTTAAGATGGAGGATCTAGGTGCAATGAGGTATATTCTAGGGATGGAGATCAAAAGAGACAAAGCTAACATAAAGCTTGGGTTAAGCCAAAGCAAGTATATGAATATTGTGTTGCAGAGGTTCAACATGACAACTTGCAAATAGTTAGTTGTTCCTATAGTGCAGGGGTCGAAGCTTTCCATGGAGGATTGTCCAAAATCTCCTACTGAGATGGAGGAAATGACTAGAGTACCACATGTGAGTGTTGTTGGTAGTCCTATGTATGCTATGGATTGTACGAGGCCAAAAATTTCCCAAGCAGTGAGAGTCCTTAGTCAATTTATGGATAATCTTGGATGGATACATTGGGATGAAGTGAAGAGAGTGTTAAGATATTTGTGGGGTACTTCTAAGCATTCCTTATGTTTTCCTGGTTATCCTACTATACCTCAAAACTTAGTGAGTATTCATGGATATGTGGATTCAAATTGGGTAGGTGAAATTGATAGTAGAAGATTCACCAGTGGCTATGTGTTCATGATGTATGGTGGTGCAATCAATTGGATGAGTAAGCGACAAGCTATAGTCACTTTTTCCATGAGAGAAGCAGAGTACATGGCAACTACTCATGCTTGTAAGGAAGCCATTTGGCTTAAGCATTTGTGTTCTGATATTGGTTTTGATGTAGGGAAGATTACTATTTGTTGTGACAATCAGAGTGCCATTTGCTTGACAAAAAATCCTACTTTCCATGCCAAAACAAAGCACATTGATGTTCAATTTCATTTTGTTTGTGATATGGTCGAAGATGGAAAGGTGAAGTTGGAGAAGGTTGACACCTTGAAAAATGTTGTAGATGCATTGACAAAGCCAGTGAGCACAAAAGTTTAGATGGTGTTCAGAGTCTATGGGCCTCACGGCCTCTAGTAGTTAAATCTTGTTACTTTCTTTGGCTCTTCAAAGGTGTTCGAAAAGTGGGAGAATGTTGGAAAAACAAGGTGTCTCAACCTTTGATTTTTCCATAAGAATTGATTTTTCCATAATATTAAATATTGCTAATTTTCTCACTTTGTTTTGTGAGTTACAACTTGCATTTTCTATTCTGAGGAGGAGTCAAGTTGGAAAGTTGATTTTACAGGTGGAGTTGTGCATATATGGTTTTTTCTAATTCCATGTTGAGTTTACATGGAATGTGAGTTTTTGAGGTGTAGTTATTTTGGCAAGTGCAGATTTTGTATATTGGTATGTGGTGACAATTAGAAACTTACCGTTGTGAATCTACAATGTTTTTGGTGCTTTTCATGTTGCACGCTCAACCTTTGGCAATTGTTATAGAAATGTCTAATTTATGCATTGCAAGCTCTTATATATTGAGCACTTGTATTTTGGAGTTGTATGTTGTTGTTTTTTTGAAGTATCATTATGCCTCTGAATTACTCTAGAATTGTGAAGAAGTGTGAAGACTCCTCCAAGAGCATAACTCTAGAATTATATTGTAACTTGTTAATTGTTGCTGAATAATATAATTGGGCTATTTTTTGGAGTGTGGGATTTTTCTCCTGAAAGGGTTTTCCCTGCATAAAATTCTATGTTATGAGTTCATTGTTTATCTATTTATGATATGTATGTGCATCTAAATTTGTGACAGTAGAGGTGTTTAGAAATTTTTGCAACTCTCTCCTACTTAGATTAGTGTAGGAAGTTGATTTCACTTACTCAGCTTCCTTTCATGACATGATTCCACATTTCTATGATAAAAAAGATTAGGCCTACCAAAAGTCTTGTGAACATGTGGAAACCATATGATCTTTTTGAAAATATCTTGACCATTTATCATGCTCGAGCAAATATTAAGCCTATATACTTAGGAATACTAAGTTCCTTGCATTTTAGCCAGTCGGTAATCATTAGGATGAAGGGGTTGGTAACACGATGACCCGTAGAGCTTAAGTTGTAACTTAAGAATCTTGCTACCACCTATGGCCACTCAACACAAAAATAATAAGACTGTATAGTGCTATGGCCAAAAACCTTAGGATTTTTTTGCAAAACCCTAGCTAAAATTGGAGAGAAGAAATAATTCATTTTTGATCTCAACTGTTATCACCTAGACTTGTGGACCATACATTTGAGATGTTCTTGAAAAACCCATATCAAATCTTCTATTTTTCTCCTCTAAAACTGCTTGTGTCTTCCTTGTGTATGACTATGCAATATCTATGCAAATTTTACAATGTTGTTTGACAACATCTGTAACTTTTCATGACCTACATTGTGCAATTGCAAAAATTATTTCTATGCTAGTGAGCAGTGACATCAATGATAACCACGGTTTCCCTGTGATGTCCTTTGACATCAATGACAATCATATTGCCAAAAATCCCCCCCCTTTGTCATTGATGGAAAAATAAATTCTTTGCTTATTCTCTCACTTTGACTGCACTCCCATTGGCTTCTAATGAACATAAAAAAAAGCTCTTCACACCAACCTTTCTCCCTCTTAGGAAATGGAGCATTTGGACATCATTTATCTAAAACACAACTTGGACACATAGAGCATTTGAAAAACTTTTCTCCCCCTTTGACATCAATGGAAAAGGGACTCCTTTTGGACACAATTCTTCTACTTGTCCAAGAATATGCAACCATCAAGTCATTATAAATTTGTAAAACCATTCATACCTAACTTGCCTTTCTCTCTTCTTCTAGGGATGAACAAAGCTTATGTGGTCCCCCCCCTAGAATCATTTCCTATCACTAGGATCTAGTGATGTAATGCATAATCAAACACTTCCAATTTATGTCACAAATACTCAAACTACTCTTTGGGAAGTGGTTTGGTGAATATGTCTACAACTTGATCTGGGGTGGCACATATTCCATTGTGACCTCTTGCTTTGCAACCTTTTCTCTTAAGAAGTGATACTTGATTGATATATGCTTAGTTCTGTAATGCATCATTGGATTCTTTGATATGTTAATAACACTTGAATTGCCGCATAGAATAGAAATAGGTGCTTTGTATTCTACCTTGATTTCTTTAAGTGCTTGCTTCATCCACAATACTTGAGTGAAACATGCCACTACTGTAACATACTCTGCTTCATTTGTATCTAAAGAGTAATTGACTCTTGCTTTTTTCTTAGCCATGAAACAAGTTTGTTTCCAAGGAAGAATGAACCACCACTAGTGCTTCTTCTATCATCCACACTTCCTACCCAATCAACATCTATATATGATGTCAAAGTGAAATCTCCACCTTTAGGATACCATAGGCCATAGTCAATTTTACTCTTGATACATCTAAATATTCTTTTCACTATATTGACACATGACTCTTTAGGATCATCTTGGAATCTTGCAACCATGCACGTTGCTTGCATGATATTAGGCATTGATGTAGTTAGGTATAGAAAGCTACCTATCATTGATCTATATATGGTTTGATTGGCATTTGAGGATTCATCTATTTTTCTCAATTTACATCCAATTATCATGGGAGTACCTATTTGTTTTTTGTCTTCCATTCCAAAATTCTTGAGCATCTCCTTAGCATACTTGGTTTGAGATATAAATATCCCTTCATTAATTTTTCTATTTGTAGACCAAGGAAGAAAGAAAGTTCTCCAAGCATGGACATCTCAAATTCATTTTGCATTTGAGTAGCAAAATCCTTGCACATTCTATTATTTCTACCACCAAAAATGGTGTCATCCACATATACAAAGATAATTATCATACGCTCACCTTATGATTTGAATTACAAATTATTGTCTACACGTCCTTTATTGAACCCTTGTTGTTGCAGGTACTGGTCCAGTATTGAATACCAAGCTCTAGGTGCTTGTTTTAAACCATACAATGCCTTCTTCATTTTGTAAATATAATCTTCTTCTTTTGATAGTTGAAAACTCTTAGGTTGTTCTATGTAGACTTCCTCTTCTAGGTCCCCATTTAAGAAAGTAGACTTGACATCCATTTGATAGAATTTCAATTTCTTATAAACTAAGAATGCTAGAAATATTCTTATGGCTTCCAATCTAGCAATTGGAGTAAATGTTTCTTTAAAATCTATACCTTCAACTTGTGCATATCCTTTGTACACCAATTTGGCCTTATTCCTTACAAAAAATCCATCCTCATTGAGATTGTTTCTAAAGACCCATTTTGTACCTATTACATTCTTATTTAGAGGTCTTAGAACTAATTCCCAAGTTTTGTTCTTTTCAATTTGGCTTATTTCTTCTTCCATGGCTTTTAGCCAATTCTCATCCTTACTAGCTTCAACATAGCTCTTAGGCTTCAATTTAGATATTAGAGAAAAATTTACTTGCTCTTTGTTCTTTGCAACTCTTCTCCTTGTCTAAACTCCTTCATCCTTATTGCTAATGATTTTCTCTACAGGATCATCCTTTTGAACATATCTTGTAGGTACCTTTTCATTTAAATCCTTAGGCTCTCCATTAGCTACTTCCTCTTCAGAATTTGATTCTTATTCATAGATATCTCTTTGAAGTTTAACATGTTTCAAGTCTTAATCAACCTTGGAATTGATACTCTCTACAATTATTTGCAACCTTTTTTTTGTAGCATTTGTAGGACTTGCTTTGGGTGGAATATCCAAGAAATATTCCTTCATCACATCTTGAGTCAAAGATTCCCAAGTTATCTTCTTCTCCCCTGATGCATTTATTTCCAAACACTATGAAGTATTTAATAGAGGAAGGTCTATCATACCATAGTTCATAGGGGATTTTATCACTGTTTTCCCTTAGTTGAACTATATTCAAGGTATATACTGGTGTATGTACTATCTCTCTCCAGTACACATCAAGTAACTTGGCCTTATTTAGCATTGTTCTACCCATCTCTTTGAATTTTCTTTTCTTTATTTCAGTAACTCCATTATGCTATGGAGTCTTTGCTACAAAATATTTCCTTTTAATCCCATGCTTCTCACAATACTCCATGAACTCATTTGAGGTGAATTCTCCACCTCTATCAGATCTTAAGCATTTTATTTTTCATCCAATCTCCTTCTCAACCATGGAACTAAAGATTTTGAATCTTTCAAATTCTTGAGACTTATCCTTCAAAAAGGTTACCCATGTCATTCTTGAGTAATCATCTATCAACAACATGAATTTCCTTTCTCATTTCAATCGTCTTGTCTCTGTGGAACCACAAAGATCAGTATGTACCAACTCTGAAGGATTTGTGGTTGCATATTGATTTGTCTAAGATCTGACCCTTGTTTTCTTGACTTGTTAACATTCCTTGCAAGTGGTACTTTTAGGTTTGGTTATCTTACGCATGTGTCTAAAAATATTTTTTGAGCTCACTTTTACCAAGTTATCAAAGTTGACACGACCCATTCTTTTATACCATAACCAATTCTCATCAACTTGTCCTAGTAGAAAAATGTTACCATTCATTTCTCTAAGAATATAAATGTTTCTTTTAGTTCTTTTCCCTTCAACAACTAATATCCTTTATTTAGCTTTCCTTATCTCACAACCATTTGCATTAAATGTGAGTTTGTATCCATTGTCACACATTTGGCTAAGACTTAGTAGATTATGTTTTAATCCTTCAATATAAAGGAAATCATGTGTAGGAAATTTTCCATCTATGCTTAGGGTTCCATTACCGTGGATTTTCATTATAGTATTATCTCCCAAACTGCTAGATTCTTCCTTATAGCTACTTAGTTTGATGAACTTGCTCTTATCACCAATCATGTGGTTAGAGCAACCATTTTCTATTACCCACAAATTTTTCCTCTTGACATGGAAAGTAGTTTGATCAATCATTGATTATGTAACCTTCTGATCTTTCTCTTTCCACACTTTCTTGGTTCTCTTTTTTGTCTTATCTTTCTCTTTTGTAGAGACTTGTGAACCTTTATTCACTCTAGGGGCATGCCTTTCTTTTTATTTTTACTTATGGTATTACAAAGTTTTTTCTACATTGTTTAGCTATGTGACAAAAATAATTGTAGTTATAGCATATTATATTTGTATATATCAAAGGAGCAATTGAATTTCTACTCACAATTAATTTTCTCCTTTTAGGTACAACTCTACATTCACTAGCCCTATGACCAAACTAATTACAAGTATAGTAATAACCATAGAAAGATGAGGAATACTTGGCCATAACATTTCATTGTAGGATGAGGAATTCTTGAATTTTTCTTCTTCAAGTCTCTCACCCTTATGAAACTATCTACATGCTTCTTTTCTCCTTCAACTTTCTTCACATTAGTAGTGCTTGTGTTTGATTTCTTCATATTTGGATTCTTTTGTGAAAAGTCATTAGAATTTGAGATTTGACTATTGTCAAACCCTAAACCAAACATATCTCTTTGTACCTTTTTCTTGCTCAACATTTCATCGAGCATGTTGGTAATCTTATAAAATTTGTTTTTCTTTTCTACTTCACCTGTTGTCTTTTCAAGGTCTTTTCTCAGAGCCACTATTTCTGCTTCTAGCTTCATGCATTCATTAGATTTAGATTGCAAATTAGATTTGACTACATATTCTATTCTTCTAGCTAATTCAACTTGTGTCTTTAGGATAAATATCATCTTATCAGATTCTTCAAGACTTTTGGATAGATTTTAAATTTCTTTTTGTGCATGTTTTTTGTGCTTTGTGTTCTCTTTTCTCAAAATTTCAATCTCATCTAGAGCATAGATGATTTCACCCTCTAGATCCACTTCTATGTAGTCTTTACCAGAATCTTCAACTTCTTCTTTTTCCTGATCCTCAAAATTTATTCCAAATTCCACATATAGGGATTCACCTCCCTCAACCACAAAGGTAAAATCTTGGTTATTATCTTATCTATCACTATCATTAGATGAATCACTCTCTTCTTTTGTGTGTAGGCTCTTCTTAAAAAAACTCTTCTTGGAGTAGTAGGGTTTCTTCTTTTTACTATCCTCTTATGGCTTAGTGTTATCCTTTTTGTTATAAGGGTATTTAGTAAAAAAATATCCTATCTTACCATAATTAAAGCATTTAAAGGGTAACTTACCTTTGTACTTTCTAGACCCTCTTCTTACGATTTTGAAAAAGTTAGCTTCTTCTTCATCATTATTTTCAGATCCAGATGTAGATGCTTCTTGTAGAGAAGGAGGATCTAGTGCCCTTCAGACTCTCAAGTCAGGGAAGATCCTAAGGGAGTGAACTACCCTAAACTACCTTAGACTACATAATAAGCTGCAAAGGAAGGGCAAGCAGGACTCTATTTCCCCTATGTTTTATGATAGAAGTTTTTTTGAATTGGGTGAGCAGACCATAGAGGTCTCAAACTGCAGACTAGATAGCTCATTTCTAGAGGATGACAACATGGATGTTAGACTTCAATGCGCCATGCTAGAGTCTCAGAGACATGTTAGCATCCTATACGAATAGAGGGTCAAGTAGCAGCTAGAAACACACAAATTCTACTGACAACCTAAATGTTTTGGTTTTACAGTTTGACATAAATATGCAAAAATGAAAAGTACAACAAGAAGAATAATTTAACTAGGAAATATAAACTATTCTAATGGTGAAAGGATGAAGACGAAGGAAGAATAATTTGAACTTACTCAAGTTCCAGTTCTCTAGCTAGTTCTAAGAAAATGAGTAACACCTACACACACAAGAACAAGAAAAATGTTGGGGATGTGTTTTGGAACTTGCCTCAGTCAAGTCCCTATTTTGGTGTTCCCACCTCCACAGATAGCCAATAGAACACAAGATGTAGAAAATTAATAAAGGAGTAGATAGAATATACATAAAGAAGTAGAGAGCAACAAAAATCTAAATGCTACTCTACAAGTAAGATAATGGAAATAAGAAAATAGACACAATATCACCTCCCTTTATACGAGTGCTCAAGAATGATAGAGAAAGGAGAAGAACAAGATCACCATTCCAATGGAGTGGAGCTTTGACAACCTGCAATAACAATGATACTAGATTTGCAAGAACGATGTGGAAGTGAAGAGCAAGAGCAAGGGAGTGAAGGAAAAAGTGAAAATGAGCTAGAGAGTGAGAGAGAATGATCTAGAGAGTTGCTAGAACCAAGAGAGAGCTTGAGAGAGTGAAAGAGTTGAGCTCAAATGAACAAATTGGAGGAAAATAGTCATTCCTAGCAATCAATATTTGAAGAGGGATGTTATGCTTATGGTTGGAAGAGAATCATAATGTCGCTAACATCTCCTGATGTAGGAATCTTCTTAGGATTGTAGAACAAGATGAAAATTTATGTGGTTTCCATGCGTCCCTAATAGAAATTCCCTTCACCAACACTAAATGACAGGGACACTAGGGAGAGAAAAGAAAATGCAGAGGGTTTTTGCATTAGCAAACTTGTAAGGCTAAAATGAGGGTAAATTAATGGGAAATTGCATAGGGTTCAAATTTATGCCATTACATTTTTCCCCCACTTTAGCAAGCATATGTGTTGATGCATATGCAAGCTAAAGTAGAAAGAGATTGAAGAGAATATACCAATATCATCGAGGAAGTAGACCTTCAATCCGACATACCTTAATGTGAAAGTCAAGATGCAAAGATGACACAGGTCTTCGATCTTGCAAAGCTAGCTACAATCTCACCACAAACATGTTAAATCATAGAAAAATATGTTAGGTGAAAAAAATAATCATAATAGACATAATTTTGACACAAGTCAACATAATAAGACATAGTCTGATCAAATAAGACATAACACACAAACTAAAAAGATAGATAAGCTTGTGGCTATTGCAAACCACGGTACAAGACTGCCACAAAAAAGATGGGTCTAGTTAGGCTACACCCAAGCTAGATCCCAAGATATAAGGCATTAGACATCAATACAACAATGTTGAATATCAGATAAAAGACATAAAGGAATCCTTTTTTAGAAATCAATTTTTAGAAAGGGGTTTTTTCAACAAGAAACCCTTCAAGACATCAAGACACCAAGGAATCCTTTTAAAAGAACACGCCATTTGAAAGACACACAATTTTCTGTAAGTTATTTTTTCATCAAGGAATCCTTTTGAAAGATATTTTGTCAAGGAATCCATTGGAAAGAATGCTCATTTTTCAAAGGAAAGTTTTTAAACTCTTTCATTAGAAAGAATACTCCTTTTTCGAAAGGAAAATTTTTAGACTCTTTCGTTTACAAATTTTTGAAAGAAAATTTTGTAAAGGAATCCTTTTTTAGAGAATACATCCTTTTGGAAAATGTGATTTTTCAAACAAGGGATTATTTTGTGAAGGAATTCATTGAAAATAAATTTGACACCAAGGAATCCTTTTGAAAAAAAATTCCATGTTGAAAATTAGCGAAGCCTACTAGCCCCTCTTAGGATGATGTGTGTTGTGTGAAGGAGCACATGGAATCCTAAGGAGAGAAAGGAGAGGCAGAGATGTTGTGGCATGCAACACATATCGAGATGTATTTGTGGTATGTTGTCACACATGTGAGGGAAAACACATTAAAACCACAACATCAAGAAGTAGACAAACATAGACAAAGAAATCAAGAGACAGGGGGGTCTAAGGATTCAAGGTCAAAACTATTCAAAGATATAAATAGATAGATACCATATAGTATATGTATGAACTATCATCAATCTCCAAAGTTCTTAGAATGTGAAGAAGAGCACATGAAGATAAAGTAAAAATAAAAATTGGGTCAACATGGAAGAAGGCCTAAATGCCTCCAACACTTTGCATCATCCCCAATATCAAAAAATAATATTATGATGCATAGAAGAATTCAATGAAACAAATAGAAGTTTAAAATAGATTTTTGCGCTTGTATTTGAGTACCTACAAGGGTAGAAATGGTCCTCCATGCAAGATCACAAGCATAAAAATACAAGTACGGGGGAACACAAAAACACAAACAAATCTAATCTAAAGATGTAGAAGAGACACCACCCTAGTCCTCGTTGACTAGTAGGTCATCATGCTCCCAATATAGATCATTATAAGGGGAGGGAGGATGAGCCTACAAGAGAGGGATAGCAAGGGTAGTACCCTCCAACTTACCTACAAAAAGATCCAAGGCAGAAGGTCTCTTGAGGTATTCTTCATCGAGTTCTTGTGAATCAAAGGTCATCAATTTTGTAAAAATCAAGGACAGAGTCAGGATATCATCCACTAAGTTGACATGCACTTCTCAAGAGTGCCCTATGTAAACTTTGCAAGAGAAGGACAAGATGCTTGAGGATCACTACTAGCCTCAACAAAAGTGGTAGTGATAAACTCTAGGGTAGTGGGGGTTGTCACCATCTCAAGGACAGTGCAGGCCAAGATAGAACTAGCCTCCAAAGAAGGTGAACCCTTCTTATGACCATCACACATAGTGAGGTCATCCTCCAACTTACACTTCAATGGAGGATGTGGGATCCCCATAGAAGAAGTGAAAGTGGAGGAAGAAGAAGAAATAGTTGTAGAGGACACCACCTTTGTATTAGGCATATCAATGGGATGCGAGAAAGGAGGGATGTCTTGGAGGGACATCAAAAGAGGAGGCTCCATGGAGGGAGTGATGAAAACTAGTCCAGGTGCACCAAGTTCACGACAAAGAAGTTAGAAGGTCCATAGTTTGAGTTTTGTGAAATTGGGTCATTTCAATGTAATAATGCCATGTCAAGGCCATTTTTAGTATTTTAGGAGTCATTTTGTGTCATTTGGGGGATTAGAGAGTTTGTAGTGCAATAAAGTGATAAAATGGAAAAATTGTCAAATTTGTAAGTTGCAAAATTGTAACAAATTTGAATGATAACGGTTAGATTTTTGAAAAGTGGTTCTTTGGTGGTTGAAGTCAATTGGGAAAAGCTAGTTTGGTGTCTTTGGGTTTAAAAATGCCTCACATGGTTCAAGGAGGAGGTTGGAGGTTCTATATTTGAAAGTTCATCAATAAAAACTTCTTATTTCCTTGGAAATTCTGTCTTTTTTCTAGAATTTTTGATGTTTCTGTGAACTATACGGTTTCGTACAAGGTGATTTTGCTCTCTTATGGATTGGATTTGGTGGAAAATAGGCCAGCATCATTCTATATTTGGGTTTTTTGGATTTCATTTGAATTTGTGTATTCTAGTAGCAAGTTACTGAGTACCAGTCTATATACCTTGTTTAAGGATTTTGAGTGTGTTAAAGATGTCATTTTAAGCCTTCCACCCACTGTATTCTTTTGTAACTCAGTGGAAAGGATTAGTTAGGGTTATAAAATATGTTTGTGAAGTAATATGTGGAACTGAGGGTTATTTTTAGGTTTTGATTAAAGGTTAGCAAATCAATGAAGACAATAAAACCCAAAGCAATTACAAAGCTTGCTGGTTGATGTTTTGCCCTCAGATTCATCATGCGAGCAATCTGAAAATACTAGTCTATGTCCTACACCAAGCTTTGAAGGATTTGAGAAAATGTCTATGCCTATGACTAAATGACTAGGAATGTCTATGCCTAAAAATGCCAAAGCTTAATGAAATGTGCCAATAATTGCTATGAATAAATCTAAGTTTGCAAGTGCGTGAGTATGTAATGTGTGTGTGTGTAATCGAGAAATGGCAGGAAAATGACATTTTATAGAAAATGCCATTTTGAATGGATGGGTGAGATTGATTTCTGCTCAAGACCTAAAATTAGAGGCTCGAATTAAATATGAGAATCCCTAATTAGGGTTAGGGAAAAATCATTAATCGAGCGGTCAAGATGTCATCTCAAAGAATCAAATCAACGGTGGAGAATAAATGAGAATTAATTTGAAAATAAAGATTTTCAAAAATGAAGAAGATAAAGACCGAACTAAATATCAGTTTTGGAAAGATCAAGAATCTGCCCGATCACTTGACTTCTAGAGGAAAGTTAACGATTTGGAATTAAATTAAGTCCAAATGTGAATTTTGTGAAATAATAAATAATCAATTTTCAGATTATTTACCAAAATGAGCTGACAGTTAAGAATGAGATGACATTTTAAGTAATTTAATTTATTTAAAAGGAGAGGAATATCAAATTTGGCAATTAAATAATTAAATTTAATTATTTAATTTAGCAAATAAGACTACTAATTAAATAAATAAATTAGTTCATTTAATTATGACAGTTAGTGACATATTAAATAAATAAATGTAATTCATTTATTTAATAATCAGGAAGAATTAATGAATAAAGATAATTAAAAAAATTTAAAAATTTATTTAATTGGAGGAAGACTTAGATAATTAATGACGTATTTAATAAATAAATAAAATTTATTTATTTAATAATCATGAAGAATAAAAGGACATGAATTAATTAAATAATTATGAATTATTTAATCAATAGTCGAATGTGGACCAAGGACATAATTAAATGTCATAATTATGTTAGGACGAAAGTGGTAAAAATGAAGCTTGCAAGCCTAGGTCATTTTTAGGTGTCTACATTTTTCCCCTCTTTGTCATAATGTCGCATGTCGCATTGTGACAAAGAAAGTAAGCCAAAGTCATGCCCCAGTGAAGTTATGGAGTATCGATGCCCCCTCGGGAAATTTTTTAAATTTTGGGTTGGTGGCAAAAAAATTTGGAAAGGGTCCCAATAAGTCAATTTGGTGACGAGAAAAAAAATGGCACAGCCGGTTTCGGATCCTGATATGTTTAAGACAACCAACAAGGTGGTCAAACTTGGTCAAATGAGCCTCCAGTAATAACCCAGCTGAGAAATGTCATTTTGACCTTCTAAATAGGTTGACAAAGGGGTAAAAGTCAATTCATTCGTACTATTCACCTTGCAAATTTTGAGAGCTCAGGGCGAAAAGGAGCATAGCGAGGATGGTGATTCTAGTCACAAAGCATCACGGGGAGATCGTGCAGACATTCAGGCGGCCAGAGGGTTTAGAGCCAGCAGTATGTACCCCTATCCCCCTTTGTAATTTTTCCATTTTACATGTCATAATTAGGTTTCTAGGGTGAATAACGAATGCACTACGACGCATATGCTTTCATGTTCGATGCATTTTCCTTCGTGTTCGATGCATTTGATGCGTTGCGATGCAAGTGCAACAAGGAATTAGGGGAGAACAATATTTTGCGCCGCATTTGTCAAAAACTGTGACGCATTCGCATTTTTGAGTCGCATTTGAATGTTTGAATGCCGCAATCATCACTTTGCGACGCAATTGACGATGTAAGCAATGCAATCGTATTCCTGCGACGCAACTGACAATATCGTGATGCAAATTCTCTAATGCAACGCATTTGACCAAGAAAATGACACAATTGTCATGTTGGGATGCATTTGATGTTTTGCGACGCATTTACAGGAACGTGACGCATTTGACGTTGACTTTGACTGGGACTGATTTTGATACTTGTGAAACCTTAAATGCTTTTGATAATGTTAATAGTTGCTTAGAAGGTACTGAGACGTTGTTCAATTTTTTGCATAGGCAGCTTGCCCCGATTTACACACGAGAGAGTAGACCGACTACATTCTGGTTTGCTGACCAGCTGACTCTGAGGGAGCGATGACGACTGATGCGGCTAGGTCTGTTTTATGTCACCTATATGCCCACTGTTCGGGTGAATGGGGGACTATTGACTACATTGTGCGAGCGTTGGCATTCAAAGACATGCTCTTTCCATCTGCCGACAAGTGAGGTGTCCATCACATTGGAGGATGTGTACCACATCCTACGAGTGTTGATCTGAGGAGAGCGAATCGTTTACGACCCTCGTCACGGCGAGCAGAATTTCAGGACCTACTACCCAGATCAGGGTGGAAGACTTGGCATCCAGGGATATGAGATTAGATGGGAGTTCATGGCAGAGCACTATGCTCATTTTGATGCTTTCCCTACGACTTTGATTGGTGTTCTTTTGATTACTGACCGTTGGGGACATGGATTCCTGATTGGTTGGGGAGACATCTTAGTTGGTATGAGATGTGATAGGACAGTTTATGCTTGGGGCCAATGTTTACTGGGGACACTCTACCATCAGTTGCATGATGTTGTGTATCGAAGGGCAAAGAGTATCTCCTGCGGGACTACTATGATGATGATTTGGGCTTGGGAGCATATAGCCATATTTCGTCCACTAATTGACAGACCACAGTTGGCCAAGGGGATGCCCTATGCTTATTATTATGCTGGTGCTTTACAGCAAACCCGGATGGGTGAGACAAGTTGGTGGCAGCATCAGATTGACATGATGGTGTCCTTTATCTGGAGGCCATACAGAGACTATGAGTAGTGGGATGACGAGGTGGATCATTTGAGCCTTTGCAGACAGTACAAATATTTGATTAGGACCATGAAGACCTCATTGATTATCGAGATGTATTTTCGATAGTGTGTCCTTAGGCAATTCAAAGAGCAGTAGGGTGTACTTGTAGGGACAAGCGAGTATGCCTGATCGTCTAGAGAGTATGCTTGGGGACCAGCCATTCCAGTGGCCTTCGCAGAGTAGTAGATTGATGGGCTAGAAGCCTAGCCATGGGGATGGAGGGGTGGAGTAGCCGATCCTGGGCCCACAACAGACTATGATTTATGGTGGCAGGCACACAAACCAGTGCCATTGACAGATCCAGATGGGCCAACACCGGTGGATAGGCAGTTAGTGATACCTCGTGTGCCAAGGGCCAAGCGAGGTGGCAGGGATGGTGACAGGGGAAGAGGCCAAGGGAGAGACAGAGGTAGGGATAGAGGCAGAGGGAGAGATGGAGGCCGGGACAGAGGCAGGGATGGAGGCAGAGGGAGAGATGGAGGCCGAGACAGGGGTAGGGATGGAGGCCGGGGTGGAGATCACGAAGATGATGGGGATGATGGAGGAGATAGCCAGAGGTGGAGGAGAGATGCTCAGAGACAGGGCAGGAGGGTACGCCCAAGTGTGGTGAGAGTACCATTAGATGTTATTCTGGAGGTGGCAAAGGAGGGAGGGAGGGAGGAGGTAGAGCAGCCGAGACAGGAGGGAGAGGGGATGCAGAGGTGGCGGAGACCAGACAGGAGGAGAGTGTGGAGGAGGAGGAGTAGCCAAGGCAGGACGAGGGGAGACAGGAGGAGGAGGTGGAGGTGGTAGAGGTCGGACAGGAGGAGGATGTGCCCTGTGATGAGGGAGTTGGTGGAGAGGATGTAGTCAAGGATGACGATGATGAGGATGATGATGCCATGGATGAGGCTAAGAGACTTCTTAGATTTAGGATGGTGGAGGGAGAGGAGGAGATACCACCCTTGAGACTGCCCTTAGATGCCACAAAAGATCATAGGGTGGATGATTTATAGAGGAGGCTAGATGAGAGCACGACATAGGTCAAAGCACTGCAGTCAGAGCTAGAGGTGGCTCAGGTAGAGTGGGATCAGGCAGTGATCCGTTAGTAGGACTTATCTCAGTGGTGCGTTGAGTTTGTTGCCTTATGCACAGGGCCTACAGGGGATATTGCTCGTGAGCTGGCTAGGGTGAGCACAAGGCTGGGACAGTATAGGACCTTATATGAGTAGGAGGTGCCTCCGGAGTGGTGGGATCCTACATTGTTGCGGTCACAGACAAGGACAGGCAGTGGCCATTGATTAGGGAGTGCTAGTGGCAACAAGAGTCACACCAGTGTAGGAGGGTCTACCTCATCAGGGCACACATTAGGGCACAGGTCCCACCTTTCACACAGGCACACCTCGAGTCCTCATTCGAGCCACAATCGTTGGTCGACCAGCTCAGGATAGAGATCAGTACAGTAGCAGCCACCAGTGGTAGATCTGTCAGCCTCATCAAGTCAAGTTGCAGTGAGATGACTGATGTTGATTACCCTGGAGATGATGCCATCAGTGTCAGTTCCACTGGTTGCGCAAATAGCGGTTGCTACAGGTCTGCCTATCATTTCAGCATCGGTTACAGAGCTTCCACCTCCACACTCTTCACCACGAGGAGATGATGAGAGTCTACCATAGGGGAATTTTTGTTATTATGACACATTATGTATATTATTGAGCCTGCGAGCTCCATTTTTGGGATATCCGTTTACTCTATCCTGTGACATTGTATATTTTTGAGATGATATTACATGATGTAGTTTTGATGTGGCCTACATGTATGTTATGTGATGTTATTTGATTTATGTATATAATGTGATGTCCTATGTATGATGCTTAATTTATGCGTACTTATGATTATGATGTCATGATGATGCAATGCTTACTTATATGAGATGATGGTGATAATGATAAGCATAATGTATTTATTAAATGGGTGCAATGTTGATGATTATGTTAATGCACTGTTTGTGATTATGTAAATGTTATGGATGATGTATGTATGGACCTAATGCAATGTTTATATGATCATGTATGCACTTATTTTTTTGGATGTCACAGGGTATCATCGTGAGATGGACGAGAGAAGATGACAAGACTGATGAGATAAGATGACCAGACCGAAGGAGATGCATGTTAATTCCTAGACCAGATCCTTCAAAACTTTATCATAGGACTTTAATATTTATTGCTCTTAATCATCATTGGGCAGACTGTTGTAATGGCCGACAAACACCATGATATGACATAGATCAAGGTGTGCAAGGTCGTACCATCACATAAGACAAGAAGTCACAGACAAGGATGATCATGATTTAGACTAGAGCGTGATTTCCCCAATCTTTTTGTCATAATCAACCATAAGCAGAAAAGGAAAAGGACAACTCATGAAGCATTGTTGCTTCTCTAAATCCTATTTCTAGGACATCCTGGAGAAACTAGCAACATGATTTCCAAAATATAAAAAATAGAGCCCTTATCATGATACATCACTATTTTTCTAAATCCCCAAATCAGGACCTCGTTGAGAAACTAGTAGTCATGCATGTCAATCGTCATGATACATCACTGCATCTCTAAATCCTGCTTAGTGGGATCTCGCTGAAAAACAAATAAAATGATAAGAGTGAGAAGACAAGCGTGAAATGTTTTCCAAGTGCATCTGGATATCCATTGTTCTAATGTCAAGATGTCAGGTTTGATAATGTCAAGATGTCGAAGTGTTAAAGCCTTGATGATGCTCAGATGACAAATGTCAAAAATTGCCAAATTCACGAAGGACACATCCTGAATAATGTTGATGTCGAGGGGATTTGATCCCTAACAATCGAAACGGGTCCCTCGAAATGATGAAGATGCCTAGGAAGGACACATCCTAAGGCATAGATGACAGAGTTGGTTCTTCAGAAGGACACATATGAAGAATATCGATGTCAAGAGGAGTGATCCTTAGATGTCAAGAGGATCACTCAAAATGTCGAATGACAGTGATGATGCCTAGAAAGGACACATCCTAAGGCATGAATGACAGAGGTTATCTTTCAGAAGGACATATCTGAAGGTTAACCAGGAGTTGACAGTTTGATAGGTTCTGATGATTTGACTTATTTTCGACCGAGTTTGACTCGTGCTGACCATATGTCGATATTGTCATGATGATATGTGCCGATGAGATTGTCACGCTGTGGTAAATGATTGCCATAATTTGCTTTATGAGTTTTATTTGTTTGGGAATGATTTGCTTTGTCCTGAAGACTTTTTTGACGTGTGTGCCAGTGTGATGTCATGAACCCTAATGGACTGACCTAGTGCAGCCTCAGGGGCTCATCGATAGATGGCCTTGCCTACGTCATACACTTAGAGACCTTATAGTTTGACACAACCAATGACTTTGTCGTAATGACCAAAGATTGAATCATTATTTTATTTTGGCAAACCAAAAAGGATTGACATAATGTCTCGGGGACTCAAGTATGAGTCTTGCCTACGTAGCAAATGCACAGAGACAACCTAGTTCGGAGTAATGACAACCACTGATTGATTTGACATGACAGAATTTGACAAGAGATGACCCTGTGTTTGTGCTCTTCGAGCAGTCTGATGTTTTATTGTGGTTTTCTTTAGGATGTTTTATGGTTTGTAGGTATTTTCTCCAGACTTTTTTGTGATGTTTTTGGTCTTTCTTCAGGACATTTTATGATGTTTTTTGTCTTTTTTCAGGACATTTTATGATGTTTTTTCTTTTTTTTAGGACTTTTTGCTGTGTTTTTATCTTTTTTCAGGAATTTTTGAAATTTTTGTGTTGTTTTTTTTTTTCAAGACTTTTTGCCATGTTTTTGTCTTTTTTTAGGACTTTTTCCCAATTGCCGAAGCCATATGTGACATCCACTACAGTTATATGATACAAATTTTTCCCCCAGTCAGGTTCAAGACTTAGCCAACTTTAAGGAACATGGACGGGATGTTGCTGGTTTACTAGATGGACAGTCGTTAGGACTTGATGTCAATCGTTTATCAACCATGAAAGGAAGGGTATAATTTCATGTCGATTCGCGTGATAATGGCGTGAGATGTATTTCATCCTAGGCCAAGGCAGATAAAGTGACAGTAGATGGCAGAGCAATGATTGATTACGCATGGTGCCTGTTTGCCAGGTTTTCACCATGGTACTTATCCAAAGTCCCTGTTTGCCAGGTTTTCACTGTTGGAGGAATCATTTTTCTCTTTACTATTTTTCTATTTTTCTTATTTTTTTTGTTGTTACCAAGATGCCTATTTGCTAGGTTTTCATCAAGGTAATGATTTTTTTATCATTTTTCAATTTTTTTGTATTTTATGGTTTTTAGCTTGATCCCCTAATGCTATGAGTAGAACCTTCGAAGATGTAAACTATTGATAGGCTCCATCAGTTGTTCTCCATCTGAAGTTTCCAGTTGATAGGCTCCAAAACCAAAAGAAGATACGATGATGTAAGGACCCAACCAGTTTGGTTCAAACTTTCCTGGATTTTCTCTGTCAGCTTGGTTCTTGGGGTTCTGCATAAGAACTAGGTCGCCAATGTCAAATTTCTTGACCATAACCTTCTTATTGTAACTGCGACAAAGACGGTTCTGATATGCTTGAAGATGGTTCAGTGAATTCTGCCTTCTCTCTTCTAGCATTTCCAGCTCATGCAAGCGTGATTGTCTATACTCCTTTCATTAGTTAAACCCTTCAGAGAGACTCGTAACGAAGGAATTTCAACCTCAATGGGAAAGATGGCCTCAACGCCAAAGACTAGGGAAAATGGAGTGGCTCCTGTAGGCATATGAATGCTAGTGCGGTAAGCCCACAGAGCAGGGTTGAGTTGTATGTGCCAGTCACGGCCAGCGTCATTGATAGTCTTTTTTGAGGATTTTGACAATGGTTTTATTTGACACCTCAGCTTGACCGTTTCCTTGTGGGTAGTATGAAGATGAAAAATGGTGTTGGATATGAAATCGCTCACATAACTCATGAACGTCTTGGTTTTTGAACGGACGTCCATTATCATTGATGGATTGGAAGGCTATACCGACAAATGATGTAGTTAAGGATGAACTTGGATATTTGTTTGCCAGTAATATATTTCAATGGGATGGCTTCAATCCACTTCGTAAAATACTCAGTGGTGGTCATAATGAATTTGTGGCCATTGGATGAGGTCAGATGAATCTTACCCACGAGGTTGAGTCCCCATTGAGCGAAGGGCCAAGGAGAGGTGATCAGCCGAAGTTCCTGTGCTGGAGCATGGATCAAACCACTATGAATCTGACATTTGTGACAAGTCCTGACATATTCTATTGCATCCTTTTCAATGGTTGTCCAATAATACCCAAGTCTCGTTACTTCCTTGGCTAGGGTAGGACCACTCGAATGAGACCCGCATATATCGTCATGTACTTCACATAAGGTTGTACGTGCTTCGTTAGTGTTGAGACATCTAAGGAGGGTGTTGTCAAAGCTACGGCGGTAAAGGGTGTCACTGATGATGGCATACCTTGCGGCCTTTCGGATAAAAGACTTCCTTTGGTTATTGGACAGGTTCGGTGGAAGGGTTTGAGACTTAAAGTAGTCATAGATATCCTGGTACCAAGGAGAGTTGGGACCAACAAGTTCGCAGACCATTTCTGACTCTGGAATGTCATAGGCAGGGACCAGCAATTGCTTTATTAGGAATTCTAGCTAAGGCAGATTGCTTGGTATGTCAAGGAGGGAGCCTATTGTAGCCATGGCATCCGTCGCTTTGTTCTGTGCTCTCGGAACTTGTTCAAAGGTTACCATATGAAAGTACACTTGGAAACTGTCAACCATCCATTTGTAGGGCATCAACTTCTCATATTTTGTGTCATAGTCATCATTAACCTGGTTGATGACAAGCTGAGAATCCCCATAGACATGTAGTGCTCTGATCTTCCATTTTATTTCCATTCTTAGTCCTGTAACTAATGCCTCATATTCTGCCACGTTGTTTGTACATGGGAAGGCAATGCGGAAAGACTTAGGAATGGAGTCTCCTTGTGGGGTGATGAATAGGATTCCTGCCCCCGAGCCATGATTTGTGTGTGATCCATCAAAGTAGAGTCACCAAGGTGCCTTAGGTTCCGTATGGAATATCAACTCATCTGGAAAATCTGCCACTAACGGGTGATCACTTTGCATAGGTGTGTCTGCTAGCTGGTCCGCTATGACTTGGCCTTTTATTTCCTTTCTCTCCACATACTGAATGTCATATTCACTAAGAATCATAACCCATTTTGGTAGCCATCCTATTAATGCTGCCCGACTTAGCAAATATTTTAGTGGGTCGATCTTTGCTACTAATTGTGTTTGATGGCTTAACATATAATGTCTTAGCTTTTTTGCTGCAAAGACCATAGCTAGACAAGCTCGTTCTATTGATGTGTAGTTTAGTTCATACCTAACCAATGTCTGACTAATGTAATATATAGGTCTTTCTTTTTCTTCTTGGTCATTTTGTGCTAGTAATGCCCCCAGTGCTAAACTAGTTGTCGAGATGTATAGGATCAATGGCTTTCTGTGAATGGGAGGCATGAGGACTGGTGTTGACAGTAGGTAATCTTTCATTTTCTAAAAGGATTCTTGACATTTATCTGTCCACACAAAGGGGATACCCTTGCGCAATAGATATTGGAATGGGTGACACTTGTTTGCCAATTGGGCTATGAAGCGCCTAATAGATTGTACCCTTCCTTGCAGTGTTCTGAGTTCACTAATTCCTCTGGGTGGAGGCATGTCTATGATGGCTTTGACTTTCGCTAGATCAACCTCAATGCCTCTTCTAGAAACTATGTATCCCAAGAGTTTACCTGATGTGACACCGAAGACACATTTCTTAGGATTTAGCCAGACTTTGTACTCTTCAAGTCTCTTGAAAATTGTGTCTAGCACCTTCAGATGATCTTTCCTGGTTACTGATTTGGCCAATAGGTCATCTACATAATCTTCCATTATTTTATGCATCATGTCATGGAAGATCGTGGTCATAGCCCTTTGATATGTGGCACCTGCATTTTTGAGACCAAATGGCATGAAATTCCAACAATATGTACCCCATGGGCAAGTAAATGCCGTCTTATGCTAGTCTTCAGGGGAAATGCGAATCTGATTATAGCTGGAGAAACCATCCATGAGGGATAGCATCTCATATCCTGCTGTGAGGTCAACTATGATGTCAATGTTCGGCAAAGGAAAGTCATCCTTTGGGCATCCTTTATTTAGGTCTCTAAAATCCGTACAGATAAGGATTATCCCATTTGGCTTTGTTACTAGCACCAGGTTAGATATCCATTCGGCATAATCAATAGACCGTATGAATCCAGTGTCTAGCAATTTCTTTAACTCGACCTTGACCAATAGAGCAACTTGAGGGTGCATTTTGCGTAACTTTTGCTTGACTAGTTTAGCATTAGGTAATAGTGGCAAATGGTCTAGAACCAGTTCTAGGCCCAATCCTGGCATGTCAGCATAGGACCATGCAAAGTTGATTTTACTTTCTGCAAAGAATTTATGAAATTCTGATATCTCCTCTTCAGTCAATGATGCAACAAAGAGGACCATCTTGGGATCTTCTGCAGTTGCTATGTTGTCTTCTATTGTGTCTTCGATAAGCATAGCTAACTTCTCTTGTTGCACGAGAAGAAAGTCTAGTCCTCCATATTTGGGCACCTCAGAGAGGTTTTCACCCGTAGATACATCCTTTTTTTTTACTATTTTATCGTCAAAAGGTGCCTTTCGATTTTCACCTAGAGACGTTTCAATTTTTATTTTATTTTTATTTTTACTTTTGCGACTAGAGGACGGAGCAGTCTCACCGAAGTATGTCGTGCAGTCTAAATCAATGGAAAATCCTAACTTGTGGTCCCCACTAGGTATGCCTTCATGTAATCCCATAAATTCTGCAATTGCCTCATCATTCTGAAATGTTTCCAGGACTGGCGGACCTTGTTGGTCCCAATCGACTAGCTGAGGGTAAACTAAGAAAATGACATCGTCAATGTTGGTGAATTGAGGTGAGGATGTGGAAAGCATGCAGACTGATTTAGTGATGTTGTAGATGAGATTATCATCATCCAACTCTACATCGGACTCTATCCAATATTCCCCTTCACTAGTGTCATATTCATTGTCAAAATACGGGGTGAAGGCCTTAGAGTTCTGGTTGTCAGTGTCGTCTGATACTTCAAATGGTGGGTCTTGTATGTCATGGGGAGTGGTAATGGGACTTTGACTATTTGGTTCCTGTTCAATTTTAAATGTTTTCCAAAATCTTTGTTTAGAGGTTGGCCCCCCTAGTTCGACAAACAAATCATCAAGACAACAGTCACTTAAGGATCGTTTTGAGCCAAATTCCCACTCTTGGGAGTCAGTTTCGGTAAGGGTTTCCTTAGTGGTCTTGACACTTTTCGAAGCATGTACTCGCTCACTTGAAAGTTCGATGGTACGTCAATTTTCATTGTCAGGCGATCCAAACCCTAATCCAGGATACTTTGGAATTTGGAAAGGTTCTATGGGCTCCCTTCAGCTAGTTTTATTTCTTCCTAGGCCACTAGTACCATTGTAGCCTTTAGCCTTCATTATATCATAACCCTTGCCATATTTTTGAACTGGTAATGGGGGTAGTGCAATAGTATCCTTATAGACCCATCCCGTGATGTTAGCAAGGTCCTCACTACTCATCTCTCCCCACTTGATGAAAATTGTTTTTGGTGGAACTTTGAAAGTTTCCTTGGGTTCCATTCTGAAACATGGCTAACCATAGGCCTTTGGAGATTTGGGTATTGTTGTTATGCTGTATACTGTGTGCAATTTGAATTCTCCACAACCGAGGTCCTAGATCTTGACGATGGATTCAGCCTTAGGGTTTGCAGAAGGTGGTGGTGTGGCGGAAGATGTTGATGGAGCGGATGTGGAAGATGATGTGAGTGTGGATGGGTCAATGTATTTGGATGACGAGGAGCCAGGTGCTTCTCGGTTAATAGGTACTCGATTTTTAGAAATACCCCTTAGGTTGGTACAATATTGGAAGGGGTCGGGGTCACCATATATGGTTATTTCCGTGCCATCAAATGGAAACTTTAGACATTGGTGATATGTGGATGGAATGGCTTTTAAGGCATGAATCCATGGTCGGCCGAGCAAGATGTTATATGGTAATTCCAAATCTAGGACTTGGTATGTTGTGTCTACAATGATTGATCCCACTATGATAGGGAGAGATATAATGCCACGTGAAGAGTGTTGTTCGTCATCATATGCTTTGATCACTATACTCTTTGTCGGGTCCACGCATGCATCAGAGAATCCTAGAGCTTTAACTAGTTTGAGGGAGCATATGTTCAATCCTGCTCCGCCGTCTACTAAAATCCATCTGACTCTGTGCTTGTGGACAAAATTTTCTATGTGCAATGCATCATTGTGGATGGTTTTAGGTGATGAGTAATCTTGATTCGAGAAGGTGACGTGGTGAGGCATAGTGAGGTATCCCACCATGGTTTCAAATTGATTGACATCAATGTCCTTGGGGGTTGACGACTCTTGCAGGGTTTTATCTAGGATATCTTTGTGCACGGGAGAGATACGAAGCAACTCAAGTATAGAGATTTGCGCGGGAGTCTTGCCTAGCTGGTCGATAAGGTTGAACTGACTTTTGGGTTGCCACTGGTTTGTGGTCAGGACAGGTTTTGACTACTTAGCCGATGGTCTAGGTATGGTAATTTTTGGTTGCCTAGCAGTAGGTGGAATAGCTATGGTGACCTTGCCACTGTGAGTAGTAGCATTACATTGGGGTGCTCTCTTGATCATAATGGTATTGATGTATTCATCATCAATTTGGATATTATTTATAATTGGTCCACTAGAATAGTCGTATTTGACTCGGGAAAAGTTGGCTTGATTATTGTTCATCTGTGGACCTAAAGTGGAAGCCTTATGAGAACCATGGTCCTACATTGGATTCTTATGGATAGTATGATCTGAATTGGAGGTGAATTGTGATCCACCTACTTCAATGATACGACTTTCAATAAGATCTTGTATTATGTTTTTCAATTGTCGACAGTTAGAGGTTGTATGTCCTTTTGCTCGATGGTACTCACAAAATGCATTATCATTCCATCATGTTGGTTTGAATTGTCTTGGTTCATACGGTTTTGGTTCTTGGAGTGTGATGACCCCATTCTGGAGGCATTTCTTAAGGACTTCTTCAATGGGTTCACCTAAATAAGTGTATGTGCGACCCCTAGGAAATTGTCTCATTTGACGATATTGTCCCTGATTGTTTTGACAGTTCTGATTGTTTGAAGGGACATTAGTAGGGGGTGTCAATGTTGTTGTTGGTTTTTTTGTTGTTGAACCCCTTTTAGAGCCAGTACAGGACCCACAATGTTTGCAGTCTTGGCGTCAACAACACTGTCATTTGTAACGTGCTTATTTTTTACCCAGTATTTATTCTTGTCGGCGGGAGGATTTGCATTTGCATTTTTCGGACCATACCTTAGTTCTCCCTTTGTGATAAGGGCTTACTCAATCTGGACCCCTTTTTTGACTAAGTCCATGAAGTTTGTGCAGCAATGTACTTGCAATGCATACTTTAGGGGCCCCAGAAGTGTTTGCACGAACATGTCGACCTTTTCCCTTTCGGGGATGTCAATGTGACACCGACTAGCGAGGCTTCTCCATTTTTGAAAGAATGGGATGAATGTCTCACCATCATCCTCTTGCGTGAGATTGCACAAGCTAGTGATAGAGGTATCCATGTCGATGTTGTACGCATAATTTTTTATGAATTTTTGTTTAAGCTCATCCCATGTTTGGATATCCTTTTGGTTGGAAAACCATTCAAGAGCAGGACCCACCAGAATTTTAGAGAAAATTCTAATCAAGTATGTTTGTTCATAAGCGATGTCCATACAATTAGTTGCAAATTCGTGAACATGTTCAATGGGGTTTGTCTTGCCTCTATATTTTGTGAAATTGGGTGACACATATCCCGGAGGAAATGGAGGCATGTATAAGCTCATGTCGAATGGGTATACGTTTAGATCATATGATATTTCTGATTTCTTGCCTAAAATGTATATGTTTTGGATAGTTTTTTCTAAACCCATCAATCTTGTTTGGAAGGCATCCATAACAGGGTCATTTGTGTTCCCGTACGTTGTATTGCTTGGTACACCATAGGTTCCCATTTGTTGTGTGTGAATATTGGTGTATTGTGGCGGTATGGATTGTTGTGACATGCATGATGTGTGCGGATTGGCGTGTTGTTGGTATTGAAAGTTAGGGTTCGGTGTATGTTTGTGACTATGAACATGGGATGAGTAGGTTGGGATGTGTCCCCCAGCCATGTGTGTCGTTACCTGGGGGATATGGTGACCATGAACATTGTGGTGTATTACTTATGCCATGGGTTGTGTTATTTTGCCACCTTGTCCAAATTGTTGTGTTTGCACAAGGGGAATGTTTGTATTTGGTCCTTGGGAGGCAATGACATGTGACTATGTTGTCGTGTTAACGTTTTATTGTTGTCCTTGGATAAAGATATGTCTTTTGCCTCCTCCCAAAGGATTTTGTGAAATACCACTGAGTGGATATGTCGAAGGTATGCTCATGGTAGTAGATGTCACTGTCAAGGGGGGATTGTTGTGACTTGGTGATGCCCCCATTGCATTTACTGTCGTGGTATGGAGAGGGTTTGAATAAATTTCCCACGTTGCCGAGGAGCCATAGGTGGTTCTAGCCAATTGTGACAGTATCATGGATGTTGTGGGCATTGTGGTAGATTGTGATCCTCCACTGGATGTTGTGTTTATTGAGTTGGAGGTGTTTGGGATGTTGGAGGTAGCATGCACTGTTGTTGTAGTTTCAAAGAAAGTATTGTTCGTAGTGTTGGAAAGTGGATCACTGTTTGATAGGGTATGTGCATTGTTGACCTTAGGGTATGGGGATGTTGACCTTATCGTGTTAATGTCGAATCCTTGAGGTAATTTGGCTCCTTGGCTTAAGAGTATAGCCAAGTATCTATCTATGTCGTAAAGGACCATTTGTTCAATGAATTGAGAGGCCTCTGGATTTTGTGCCACTACCTCTAGGTTATCCTCAAGTATCTGACCATATTCATCTTTACGCAACAATGGTTCAAATGGACTGTTTGATGAGGAAGATATTGTTGTGAGAGGTTGATTGTTTGTATTGCCAAATGGATCATCAAAAGTCCAGTTTGGGTCATATGTGGGATTGTTGACAGTTGAAGTGGGATCTTGTCAAAATTTTTCCATTTTTCGTTGTTGTTTTTGGAGTCTGGTTTCCACCATAAAATGAGATTGCTCAACCGAAAATGGCAGTTAAATGCAAGGATGACACTATGCAAGGTCTAAGTTCAAAATGGTGACTAGGATGACTAATGTTTTTTGGATTTTTGGGAATAGAATATGCAATGCCTAGACTTATAATGCAATTTAAGACAAGGGTACCTAAGCACTTCTAAGCTCAATCTTTGTTTTAATTTTGGTTACTAAAGGACTTTGTTAAAAAGGACAAGATGACAAGGTTGAAATGACTAGTGAGTTTTCCTAACTAGACTGTTGAGTTGGAAAATCTCACAAAAGGGACAATGACTGAAAAAGGGGTTGATAACTTAGTCCAACAAAACCTATTTTCAAAAGCAATGACGTTGCAAATTGTGCTGAGATTTTCCTAATCCAAAGTATGTGAGACGTAAACCTAGGGACAACCTAATGCCTAATGTATGCAACTAAAAATAATGAAGGATGAAACCTATGGTCAAGAATGCAAACTAATGGTCGAAAGCCTTGAGCAATTTCAAAATTGGTTTCTGACAGAATCTCCTTGGAAACAATGTTTGACAAATGATTAATGAGGTGTAGACTTCTGATTTGAATTTGTATGAAGATTTTACTTGTGATAGGCGAATGCGTCATTTGAGGTTTCGATTGCGTCACTCTTGTGTGAATGCGGCTCAGGTTGAGCGAATGTGACTCGGGAACTGACAAATGCAACTCGGTTTAGTAGATGCGACTCTGTAACAATTAGTTGCATCGCGACACATGCATATGCGGTGTTTGAAATTTTGAATGCGGTTTGACAAAGCAATTGCATCTCAGAAACTCGAATGTGGTTTAGCAAATGCGATGGAGCGTATGAAAAATGAGTTTCTTGTCATTTTTGATGGAAAATTTGATCTGTTTGATATTGAATGTTTTATTCAAAATTGTAAATGTGATGAATCCAGAAAGCACTTGACAAGCACAGTGTTTTGAATGTAAGCAAGTGCACATCAGACAAGTACAATCCTAGGTTAGGCCAGGACAATATTCACTAGATTCCATGTGGGTTTCCCCAACCGCATATCTGTAGCGTGTGAATTTAGAAGCTTGGCTGCATGGGCTCCCCCTTATAGTGCACTCTCTTCTTAGGCCAACCAAGCTTCCAACCCCCATGAAACTACCATGGCAGATTGATCACCTCTACTAAAGACTGTGAAAGTGTGGATACCTTCACACTGACTAGTGCTGCACTAGTAAATAGAAGGTTTTTGCCTTACTACACAAAGGTGTTTAGTTCGGGACCCCTGTTCGAGTGGCCATACATGGGGCAAGAGATTAATCACCGATTAGGTGGTACTCCAGCTTGAAGAGGTTAAGCTCAATAGGGTTTAAGGAAGTACTACTCTATCCATATGACACATCCGCACTCGTAATCTTAGGTTTTCCCTTAAGATTCACATTTATATACCAGTCGGAGGTAGCTTGGCTTTAGCTCTATTTCTAGTTTGAGTCACGTTGGGGTGATGAAATCCCCAGGAAGGCCCAATTTCTAGAGTTAGTAATCATTTCTCTTACACCCAAGATCGCTCGAAAGTGAGAGGGGAGAGGATACTCCGATATACTAATTCATGGGGTTAAAAATAGATAAAAATGGGTTTGGTTTCTGATCACCAAGTTTTCACAAGGTGAGAGCATACTCACATACCATTTTGCAAACACACTCAGACATAGTATAAAGACAAGTTCATTTTTATTGCACCAAAATGAAATGTGTATTATACTAAGAACAAGACAAGCACATTGTTTTGATGTTTATTCTTTGACATTCAAACCTGCAAGACCACACATTAGTAGTTTGAATGTTTGTCTTTGACCCATGAAAAGTAACTGCCAAGAAGCTGCAAATCCTGATTAGTAACAGAAAACCTATGCTAGGTAGAATGCAGAAAATAACCAGAATAGAAAGGACACAGAAAACCAAAAAAAAAAATGAATGTAAATCACCAGAAAACTTTACCAGTCAAATGCATCATGACATAGCAATTGTGGCACTCTATGTATCAAATGCGTCACGGTAATTCAATTGCGGTTTTCCTGAGCACGATTGCGCCATGATAGAGCGATTGCGATTTTGGGGTCGGAGGATGCATCACGACGCATCAGATGCGTCATGATTTTAAAAAAATAGTTGTGTCGCTCCGTACCTGTATCTGTAAAAATGACAGAAACACATGAAAACCATACGGAAATAACAAGAAAAAAAACATAGTCGGGTTCACCAACGTAAATCAAAGCACATCACATAACAGACATATAGGCCACATCAAAACTACATCATCATATAATATCATCTCAAAAATGTACAATGTCATAGGATAAGGTCAGGAGATATCCCAAAAATGGAGCTTGCAAGCTCGAAAGTCTATACATAATGTGTCATAATAACGAAAAATGTCCCTAGGGTAGACTTTCATCATCTCCTCATGGCGAAGAGTGTAGAGGTGGAAGCTCTGTAACCAGTGCTAAAATGATAGGCGGACCTGTAGCAACCGCTATCTGCGCAACCAGTGGAACTGACACTAATGGCATCATATCCATGGTAATTGACATTGGTCATCTCACTACAACTTGACTCGGTGAGGCTGACGGATCTACCACTGGTGGTTGCCATTGTACTGATCTCTGTCTTGAGCTGGTCGACCCAAGACTGTGGCTCGAGTGAGGACTCGAGGTGTGCCTGTGTGAATGATGGGACTTGTGCCCTGATGTGTTCCCTGATGAGGTAGACCCTCCTACACTGGTGTGACTCTTGCTGCCACTGGCACTCCCTGATTGATGGCCACTACTGTCCTCGTCTGTGACCGCATAATGTAGGATCCCGCCGCTCAGGAGGCACCTCCTACTCATAATTTCCTATACTGTCCCAGCCTCATGCTCACCCTAGCCAGCTTGCGAGCAATATCCCATGCAGGCCCTGTGCATAAGGCAACAAACTCAATGCACCACTGAGATGAGTCCTACTGACAGATCACTGCCTGATCCCGCTCTACCCGAGCCACCTGTAGCTCTGACTACAGTGTTCTGACCTGTGTCATGCTCTCATCCAGCCTCCTCTATAAATCGGCCACCCTCTGATCTGTCATGGCATCCAGGGGCAATCTTGAGGACGGTATCTCCTCTCCCTCCACCATCCTAAATCTGAGAAGTCTCTCAGCCTCATCCATGGCATCATCATCCTCATCATCGTCATCCTCGGCCACATCCTCTCCACTGACTCCCTCATCACGGACCGCATCCTCCTGTCTGACCTCTGCCACCTCCACCTCCTCCTGTCTCCCCTCTTCCTACCTCAACTACTCCTCCTCCACCACACTCTCCTCCTATCTGGCCTCCTCCACCTCCACATCCCCTCTCTCCCCTCCTCCTCTCTCTCCTCACCCTCTCCCTCCTATCTCGGCTACTTTGCCTCCTCCCTCTCTCCCTCCTCCACCACCTCTAGAATAACATCTAATGCTACTCTTGCCACGTGTGGGCGTACCCTCCTGCCCTCTCTCTAAGAATCTCTCCTCTGCCTCTAGCCATCTCCTCCATCATCCCCATCATCTCCCTCATCTCCACCCCAGCCTCCGTCTCTGCCTCCATCCCTGCCCCTGTCCCGGCCTCCATCTCTCCCTCTACCTCTGTCTCGACCTCCATCTCTCCCTCTACCTCTGTCCCTGCCTCCATCTCTCCCTCAGCCTCTGCCCCTATCACCATCCCTGCCACCTCACCTGGCACTCGACACACGAGGTATCACTGACCGCCTATCCACCGATGCTGGCCCATTCGGATCTGTCAATGGCACTGGTCTGTGTGCTTGCCACCATAAATCATAGTCTGCTATGGTCCGATGATCAACTACTCCACCAATCCATCCCCATGGCTGGGCTCCTATCCCATCAATTTGCTGCTCTGTGAAGGCCACTGGAATGGATGGTCCCCAAGCATACTCTCTAGATGATCGGGCGTACTCGGCTGTCCCTATAGGTACACCCTCTTACTCTTTGAACTGCCTAAGGACATGCTGTGGAAAATACTTCTCTATAATCAATGAGGTCTGCACGGTCCTCCCAATCAAATATTTGTACTGTCTACAAAAGCTTAGATGATCCACCTTGTCATCCCACTGCTCACAGTCTCTATACGGCCTCTAGATAAAGGACACCATCATATCAATCTAATGCCCCCACCAACCTGTCTCGTCCATCTGGGTCTGTTGTAAAGCACCAGCATAATAATAAGCATAGGGCATCCCCTCGGCCAACTATGGTCTGTTAATCGATGGACGAAATATGGCTATGTGCTCCCAAGCCCAAATCATCATCAAAGTAGTCCCACAGGAGATACTCTCTGCCCTCTAGTACACAACATTGTGCAACTAATGGTAGATTGTCCCCAGAAACATGGGCCCCAGGCATAAACTGTCCTATCACGTCTCATACCAACTAAGATGTCTCCCCAGCCAATCGAGAATCCATGTCCTCGACAGTCAGGAATCAAAAGACCGCCAATCAAAGTCGCAAGGAAAGCATCAAAATGAGCATAGTGCTCCGCCATGAACTCCCATCTGATCTCATATCCCTGGATGCCAAGTCCTGCACCCTAATCTTAATAGTAGGTCCTGAAAGTCTGCTCACCGTGATGAGGGTTGTAAACAATCCGCTCTCCTTGGATGGACACTCGTAGGATGCGGTACACATCCTCCAATGTGATGGATGCCTCACCTGTTGGTAGGTGGAAAGAGCATGTCTTTGAATTCCAGCGCTCACACAATGCAGTCAACAGTCCCCTATTCACCCGAGCAACAGGGATATAGGCAACATAAAATAGAACTAGCCGCATCAGTCATCATCATTCCCTTGGAATCAGCTGGTCAGCAAACTAAAATGTAGTCAGTTTGCTCTCTCGTGTGTAAATCGGGTCAAGCTGCCTCTGCAAAAAGCTGAAAAATGTGTCAGTACCTTCTAAGCAACTGTCAGCATTATCAAAATCATTTAAGGTTTCACAAGGATAAAAATTAGTCCCCCCATCAAAGTCAACGTCAAATGTGTTGCGTTCCTGCAAATGCGTCACAAAACATTGAATGCATCGTTTACATATTCAAATGCGTCGCAACATGACAATTGCATCATTTTATTGGTCAAATGTGTCGTGTTAGAGCATTTGCGTCACGATATTGTCAGTTGCATCGCAGGAACACGATTGCATCGCTTACATAGTCAATTGCGTCGCAAAGTGACGATTGCGGCAGTTAAACATTCAAATGTGACTCAAAAATGCGAATGTGTCACAATTTTTGACAAATGCGGTGCAAAACATCATTCTCCCCTAATTCCTTGTTGCACTTACATCACGATGCATGAAATGTGTTGAACGCGATGGTGAATGTGTCAAACGCGAACACATATGTGTCACAGCGCATTCATTATTCGCCCTAAAATCCTAATTATGACTCGTAAAATAGAAAAATTACAAAGGGGGATAGGGGTACATACTGCTGGCTCTGAGCTTGCCTGAATGTCCGCATGATCTCCCCATGATGCTCTGTGACTAGAATCACCATCCTCATTGCGCTCCTTTTTGCTCTGTGCTCTCGAAATTTGCAAGGTGAATAGTACGAATGAATTGACTTTTACCCCTTTGTCAACCTATTTATAAGGTCAAAATGACATTTTTCAGCTGGGTTATTACTAGAGGCTCATTTGACCAAGTTTGACCACACTGTTGGCCATCTTAAACATATCAGGATCCAAAACCGGTTGCACCATTGTTTTTCTCGTCATCAAATTGACTTATTGGGACCATTTCCAAATTTTTCTACCGCCGACCCAAAATTTAAAAAATTTCCCGAGGGGGCATCGATACTCCATACCTTCACTGGGGCATGAATTTGGCTTACTTTCTTTCTCACAATGCGACATGCCACATTATGAGAAAGAGGGGAAAAATGTAAACACCTAAAAATGACCTAGGCCTGCAAGCTTCATTTTTACCACTTTCGTCCTAACATAATTATGACATTTAATTATGTCCTTGGTCCACATTCGACTATTAATTAAATAATTCATAATTATTTAATTAATTCATGTCCTTTTATTCTTCATGATTATTAAATAAATAAATTTTATTTATTTATTAAATACGTCATTAATTGTCTAAGTCTTCCTCCAATTAAATAAATTTCTAAATTTGTTTAATTATCTTTATTCATTAATTCTTCCTGATTATTAAATAAATGAATTATATTTATTTACTTAATATGTCACTAACTATCATAATTAAGTGAACTAATTAATTTATTTAATTATTAGTCTTATTTGCTAAATTAAATAATTAAATTTAATTATTTAATTGCAAAATTTGATATTCCTCTCCTTTTACATAAATTAAATTATTTAAAATGTCATCTCATTCTTAACTGTCAGCTCATTTTGGTAAATAATCTGAAAATTGATTATTTATTATTTCACAAAATTCACATTTGGAATTAATTTAATTCCAAATCGGTAACTTTCCTCCAGAAGTCAAGTTATCGGGCAGGTTCTTGATCTTTCCAAAACTGATCTTTAGTCTGGTCTTTATCTTCTTCATTTTTGAAAATCTTTATTTTCAAATTAATTTTCTCATTTATTCTCCACCGCCGATTCGATTCTCTGAGATGACATCTTGACCGCTTGATTAATGATCTTTCCCTAACCCTAATTAGGGATTCTCAGATTTAATCCGAGCCTCTGATTTTAGGTCTTGAGCAGAAGTCATTCTCACCCATCCATTCAAAATGGCATTTTCTATAAAATGCCATTTTCCTCCCATTTCTCGATTACACACACACACATTACATACTTACGCACTTGAACACTTAGATTTATTCATAGCAATTATTGGCACATTTCATTAAGTTTTGGCATTTTTAGGCATAGACATTCTTAGTCATTTAGTCATAGGCATAGACATTTTCTCAAATCCTTCAAAGCTTGGTGTAGGACATAGACTAGTATTTTCTGATTGCTCGTGCGATGAATCTGAGGGAAAAATGTCAACCAATAAGCTAGAAGGTATTACAAAAATGAATCATGGAATTCTCCATGGTTTACAAGTATAATCATTCGTTGTTTACTTCCTTTGTGTTTTGTAATTGCTTTGGGTTTTATTGTCTTCATTGATTTGCTAACATTTAATCAAAACCTAAAAATAACCCTTAGTTACAATTTCAAATCAATGACTATCTTATACAATGGATTGTGTTTAGTTATCTCATGCTCCAGATAGTTGATATTGTCTATGAATAGCCAATTCTAGTTGATATTATCCTATCGTGTTGAGCTATTAAGTGAGATGATCTGCTATTGTTAATGTCGTTTATAATAATGGTGCAGAGGTAGTAAACACATTAAAGGATCACCCTCCCGGATCTTGCAGAGCCTGAAGTGTAGGAGGATTTTTAAAGTCCTCGTCAGTTGGTCCAGGTCCTTCGAGCTTCCTTTGATTGGAATTGGCAATCCCATAGGTAGATTAGAAGACAAACCTAGTTACATTGTAAAAAAGAACCAACAAAATGTCGACTCTACTGGGCATCTAATTTTAAAAATTTCTTGTCAGTGTGTCGGTTCTCCATTTTGCATAGAGTTTTCATAATATTTCTATGATTTGAAGGTTGAGCCTAAAATTTTGTGTTAAGTTTTTCCACTTCTTCTATTTTCATAAGAGTTAAGAGTTATCTTGTAAAGCACTTTTGTGTGTTGTTAGTACGAGGTTCCAAAGGTTTTTGTATTCTACCACGTGTCTTTAGGTATTTGGTATTCCCAAGAAAATTGGGTGGCGACTCTGAAGTCTCTGCCCCAGTGTGCATTTTATTGTGAAAGGTTTATTGAAAGTGGAAAGAACTTTTGGACAAGTATGGAGAATAAAGAACACCAGGTCATTCATGAAGAATCATCCAGAACAAAAATTGGAAGGTGAAATTCCCAAAGTGAAGAAGAAGGACTGGATAAAGAAAAGACCAAAATCTAGTAATGTTGCTCTTGTGTCACAGGACTCTATACACCAAGGTACAAGTAAGATTTTACACCCTATCCCTGAGAATCTTGAAGAGGTGTCTAGAAATTCTGAGTCAGACAGTGGTGGATTTTTTGATTCATTATTTGCTACACCGGTTCAAGAAGATGTGACATGTCAGAATAAAGGGCTGGTTAGTATCAAATATGCTGAAAAGAGAAGAGGCAGGAGTAGAAGTCAAATCCATCATAGAGAATGCACTAGTGATGTGCCTCCTCCTCCTGCTGAAAATGATGTAAACCCTTTATTGTCTGAACATGTGCTGGAAGAGGTCAATATAATAGAACTAGATAATACGTCAAGTTCTGAGGTGACTTTGCTTGACCCTGATGATGTTTTTGGAGATATTAATTCTTTGATGTAGGAAATCCAAAAGCAAGTTGAGCTTAGGAAGAAGAGAGAAAAAGAAAGAGAAGAAGAGTTGAGGAATGTTGTGATTGAAAGGGATACGTTGATGAGAAAGTTGGCAACAATGAAGCTCCTAAACCAAGACGAACTTAAACCAAGTGTTGAGGGTCTAGTTGTACAAAACGTTTCTCATAAGGAAGCAAAACCTATATCTAAAGAAAACCCTAGAGCTCCCAGCGAGGATAAGGGAAAATCCATACTTGCTGACCCAAAGCCTTCAAATCATGATAAGTCTCAACCAAGTAATACCAACCCTAAGCCTATCATGGATAAGGGAAAACAAAAGGTTGAGGGGATTAAAATAAAAGAGAAGGTGACTCCCCATTCCACTCAACAAGATCTCAAGCCACATGTGTCATTTCAAATAGAATCTACCTTAGAAAGGCTAGGAAGGAGAGTGAGGCTCTCGTAGAAGAGTTGGAGAGAACAAAGATTGAGGCTGCAAATGCATAAATGAAGAGGAAAATAAGTTTCCTAAAGATGTCAAACATGGATGAGGCTACAGAAGCTGCAACCTCATCAAGTCACCAAGATGTTTTAAAGGACGGTCCTAAAACTAATCCAGACCCCACCATAAATAGTTCTATCTTGAAGACTAATGCAAATAGGTCTATAAATCCAAACCATGATGGTTCTAGAGTACAAGATTTAGGGTCTAGTGTTGATCCTCAAATGAATGAAGGATCATTTCAACAACGACCTATATAGTTGGAAAGGTATAGGCCATTATTCTTTGATGGTATCCCTGGTTATCCAAATCCCATCCCTGTTGACTTGAGAGAAAAGCTGAATAAGTTTGTTCGTAATAATGTTGTAACAATAGAGGAGCACTTGAAAGATTTTATGGATATGCTAAATGATTATGAGGTAGAACATGAAGATTTTGTAATGAAATTGTTTGTACAATATTTGGTAGAAGATGCAAGGGATTGGTATAGAGGTCTATCTAATGCTAGCATTGGTTCCTGGGATGAGTTTGAAAAGTGTTTCAAGGAGCAGTATGGTGATAAAAATAATGCTAGTTTTATGTTAAATGAATTTAATAACATCAAGAAGTCATTGAATGAGCCCGTGATAGAGTTTAATTTAAGATTTTAGAAAGCAATGTATAAGTTGTTTCAGGTTTTGAGGCTTGATGAGAATGTTTGTTTAACTACATATTTCAATGCTTTTGATGCTAAAATGGCCTATCTCCTTAGAGATAAGGACCCTCAAACTATGAGGGATGCATTTAGGGTGGCTATAAATATTGAAAGTAATAGAAGAGCTTATGGGAAGTATGGTAGGAGAGAAGAACCTACACTTTTGAAAAATCCTAGAAATAAGACTGAGAAAGTCCTTGCTGCAAATCCTAAGGATGATGAAAAGTGGGAAAAGCTTTACAATACTTTGAAAGACAAAATAAACTGTTGCTAAGCAAGAGAAGGGTATAGGAAATGAAAGGAAATCCTATAATAGAAATGATAGGAGCCCTAGATTGTAAAATTATCCTTACAATACAAATTGGAAAGATGGAAAACCAATCTTTCCTAGCTAGAAGCCTAAAAATGATTAGCATACGCCATACCCCTTACAAAAACATTCAGTGAATCTAGTACCGGATAGACCATGGTGTGAAGTGTGTGAGCATCCACATGATCAAATTTATTGTGGTGTTTCTCAATTTCTTGTTGCTGAGGAAATAGAGGAGGATGCTCATGAGCAGACATCAGAGTATGAGCAGGACAATGTATATGTTTGTATGGCTAGATCATACATTGATGAGGCAGAACGTTCCTCTGATGATGAAATATAGGAAGCTGATGTGGATAATCAGAGGCAAAGAAATGAGATGTATCATCAACAAGTCTTTTCTGATGAGGAAGATGATTTTAATCATAATGCTTGCAATATGGAGTAGGCTAAAGATTCAATGTCCTTAAGGAGACCATCAGAAGAAGAGATTGCAAGATTGACTAAGGAAATGGCTGCTGAAATGATAATTTCACTTCAATTGAGAAATAGAACCATGGGTGGTGAACAGGGTAAACCTATTGGCTTGTTTATTAAAGAACAAAAGGATAAAAACAAAGGTGTTAAGGTTGACAACAAAAAAGATGTGAAAGTCAAAGAAGTCAAGAGTGATAAGGTTTGGGCAAAAAAGAATGAGGCCCCAAAGTCTCAAGAAGGTATGACTTCGTCACTGGTGAAGACAAAGGTGATTACAAAAGTAGTTGAACCTGCTACAGAGGATAAGAAGCAAAAGAAGCTAGGAGGAAGTAATCAGCTAGAGAAAAAAGAAAATGATGAAGGTATGATGTCTAATTTTCCTAAGTATAAACCTGTGGATATGTTTCATGTTCTTTCTCAAGTTAAAGTAACTGTACCTTTGCTAGAGATGATGGGAATAAATTAACACAAAGAAAATACAATAGCCTTGATCACAGATGTTGCTGGTAATAAGACTAAACAAGGAAGTGGTAAATAAGTGAAGGATAAAGAGAAAGAAAAGGAAGTGGAGGGAATTGTGTCACAAATTCCCCCTATGTATTTAGGAAATTCTATTAACATGTGCCTTGAAAACATAACCCCTTTTTTCTTAACTGTGGATATAAATGGGAAAACTTTAAAGGACTGTATGATAGATTCAGGGGCATCAAATAATGTTATGCCAGTCAAAATAATGGAGGCAATGGGCTTGAAAATAGATACTAATCAAGGTAAATGTTATGCTATGGATTCAAGAGAAGTGCTAGTTATTGGAACTATTAGAGCATTGCCTTATAAATTGACTCAGTACCCTGACAAAGATTTAGTCATGACTGTATTAGTCATAGACATCCCACCTCATTTTGGGATGCTTTTGTCAAGAAAATGGAGTGCATCAATGGGGGGTAACATGCAATGTAATTTGTCATTTGCTACTTTCTCCATTGATGGTAAGGATGTCAAAATTGAAAGAGAGTCAAAAGTACCTCATATGATTGAGCATGGCCCGATTGAGAATATGACATGTTTTATTGACAGTGGTATAGATGAATTTCGGGTTAAGGAGTTCCCTAGAAATTGTGATAAGCCTACTACATTGATTGATATAGAAATAAAACAATTGTTAGAATTTGATGATTTGTGGACTATGTATTTTGATGGTGCAAGTTCAAAAGAAGGGTTTGGTGCAGGTGTGTTGTTACAGTCACCAATTGGAAAGACATTCAGGTTTTCTTTCACTTTGTTATTTGAATGCACAAATAATGTGGCAGAGTATGAAGCCTTGTTACTAGGATTAAGATTGGCTAGAAAACATGGGATCAAGAAGCTCAAGGTGATTGGGGATTCTGAGCTTGTGGTTCCCAAAGTCAGATCCAAGTTTGTATCAAAGAACAAGAGGTTGAAATAGTATAGTAATTTTGTTTGGGATGAATTGGAAAGCTTTGATGCATTTGGCATAGGATTGACAAAAAGAGGTCAAAACAAAGTGGTAGACCTATTAGCCAACATTGCATTAAAAATTGATGATATGACTTATGCTAGAATTTCAAAAGTTGAGCTGCAAACTAGGCCATCTGTCCCTGATAATATAAAAAATTGGAAAGTTTTTGATAATTATGATGACATATTAAGGTTTTTGAATTGTGTGGGAGAGTATGAAAATCAAGAAATTGACTTTGGAGCTTTTGTTGAAAATATTGATGGTAAGGATACCATATTTGGAAATGAGGTCATTCAGTTAAAGACAAACACAATTCCCAAGGGTTTGGTTGTATTAGAAAGAGTGTTTGATAATCAAGATAAGACAAAGGATAATCACACTACCCCCCATCCTGATGACTTGGAAGAGATAAATCTTGGAACATAAGCATCCCCAAAGAAGGTGTATATTGGAAAGAAAATGTCACCAAAGGTGAGAAGGATGCTTATTGAATTACCAAGGAATTTTAGGCATGTGTTTGCATGGTCCTATGATGACCTTAAAGCATACAGGGAGGATCTTTTCCAACATGAGATTCCTCTGCGTGATTATGCCAAGCCATTCAGACAAAAGAAAAGGCCTATTAATCCCACCTTGGCCCCCAAAATGCAAGAATAATTAATGAAATTAAGGGATGTAGGAATCATCAAGCCAATCAAACATTCATCCTGGGTATCAAACTTGGTACTAGTAAGGAAGAAAAATGGAGACATTAGGTTATGTGTAGATTTTAGAAATTTGAATGTGTCTTCATTAAAAGATAATTAACCATTACCCAATATGGAAGCCATGTTGCAAAGGGTGACAGGCTGTGAATTAATTTCTATGATGGATGGTTTTTCTAGTTATAACTAGCTTATGGTCAAAGAGTCTGAGCAGTTCAAGACAACTTTCACCACACCATGGGGAACATATGTTTATGTAAGAATGCCATTTGGTCTAACAAATGCAGGGGCTACTTTTCAAAGAGCCATGGATGTGGCATTTTCAGATTTCATTAATTTGTTTTTGGTGATTTACCAAGACGACTTGACAACATATTCTAGAAAGGAAGAGGATCATTGTGAGCACCTAGAGAAGGTACTAATTAGATCCTTGGAGTATGGTATTTCTTTGAATCCAAAGAAATTTGTGTTTGGAGTACTAGAAGGAAAAACATTGGGACATATAGTTTCCAAGGATGGAGTAAAAATTGATCCAGAGAGGGTAATTGCAATTGATAAAGTTCCACAACCCCAAAGTTTCAAGGGAATACAATCTTTCTTTGGACAAATAAATTTCTTGAGGAGGTTTGTGAAAATTTTTGTTGAGATAGTTCGCCCTATTTCTAAAATCCTCAAGAAAGGAGCCAAGGTTGAATGGGATAATGAGTTCGTGCAGGCTTTCCAAGCCATTAAGCAATCAATAAAGGACGCTCGTGTGTTAAGAACCCCTAATTTTTCTAAACCTTTACAGATTTTCTCATTTGCTTCTTTCCACATAATTGCAGCTGTGTTATTGCAAAAGAATGCAGAAGGTTTTGAACAGCCTGTGGCCTTTTTCAACAAATCTTTACAAGCTGTCAAACTTAAGTATGATATAAATGAAAAACAGGCATATGCACTGGTAAAATCAGTAAAGGATTTTAGGCATTATTTGATGGGAGCTACTGTAATTTCCTATGTGCCTAGTGTTGTTGTTAAGGACATCTTCACACAACAAGAAGTGTCAGGAAGAAGGTGTAGATGGATAAATAGGATCCAAGAATTTAATATTGAGGTTCAGATTACTAAACTGGTAAGAGGACAAGGATTGGCCAAGCTTATGGCCCAAATTAATCTAGAAGAAAATCAGATAAATTTGCTAGAAGAGGAGAATAGATCGCATATATGTGATATGGAGCATTCAAAATGGTATAGAGATGTGATATATTATCTACAAATAATGAAATGTCCTGACAACTTGAGTGAAAATGAGAAAAGGAAATTGAAGTTACATGCTATCAAGTATGTTATTGTAGATGGAAAGCTCTAGTGGAGAAATGGAGAAGGTATCATGTTGAAGTGTGTTGACCAAGATCAAGCAAAAGAACTTCTGAGATTTGTTTCCCAGTGATGAGATTTGTTTCCCAGTGATGGTGATTAGAGGAACAACTTCAATCCTCTTGGTGAAGTGTTCTGTAGCTGTGATTATAAACTTATGTTCATTGGAGCAAGAGGGGTGAATCTTACCTACAAGGTTCAATCCCCACCAAAAAAAAGGCCATGTAGCTATGAATGGATGCAACTCTTGTGCAAGTGCATGTATCCAGTTTCCGTGAATTTGACATTTGGAATACCTTTTGACATATTGAAATGACTCTTTCTCCATGTTCGACTAGTAATACCCCAATCGTAATAATTTCTTAGCTAAGGTTAAGCCACTTGAGTGTGTGCCACAGATACCTTCATGAACCTCTTGTAAGGCAGTTTCAGCTTCATTACGTTCTAGACACTGAAGAAGAGTACCATCCAAACCTCATCTATAAAGCACATCATCTATTAGGGTGTGGCGAGCTGCTTGTTGAATGAAGTTTCATTTTTGGTTTTGAGATAAGTTAATTGGAAGGGTATTTTCTTGTAAGTAGGTATGGATCTCTCCATAGAGGGAAATTTGAGGGTTGACAATATGGCATATCACTTGGGATTCTAGATCTTCATAGGCTGGGTTGGACACTTGTTCTACCATTGCATCTGCAACCTTGTTTTCTATTCTAGGAACCTATGCAAACTTGATCTCAACAAAGTAATTTTTGAAATCATCCACCATCCTCTTGTAGGGAAGAAATTTGTCATCCTTTGTTTGATAATCATCGTTGACTTGGTTAATGATCAGTTGTGAGTCACCATAGACTAGCAATTATGTGATTTTCCATTCAACAACTATCTTGATTCCAATGATCAATGCTTCATATTCAATTGAGTTGTTGGTGAAGGGGAACATTAATCTATAGGATTTAGGAATTGTGTACCCTTGCAGTGAGAAAAACAAGATTTCTACGCCTGATCCATGTTGTGTATAAGAGCCATCAAAGTATAGCAGCCACTGTTGTGTAGATATGGTTAGGATATCATTATCAAGGAATTCAATGTTCATTGGATTGCTATCTAACAATGGTGCTTCAGCTAGTTGATCTGCTATGGCTCAACCTTTAATTGCTTTCCTGTCCACATACTGGATGTCAAACTCACTCAATATCATGACCCACTTAGCTAACCTCCTTGTTAAAGTAGCTTTGTTGAGTAAGTACTTTAATGGGTCAATTTTGGCAATGAGTCATCATGTAGTGCCTTAATTGTTGTGTAGCAAATACAACCACTAAGTTGGATTTCTCAATAAAGGTGTAATTGATCTCATAACCATTTAAGGTCCTACTGATATAGTAGATGGCTCTTTCTTTTCCTATAGAATCTTCTTGTGCTAATAAGGCTCCCAAAGATATCTCGGTTGTTGCAATGTTTAGTAATAATGGTTTTCCCTTGACTAGTGGTATCAATATGTGCGGTGTCATTAGGTACTTCTTTAGTTGACTGAAGGCCTCTTCACATTTGTCATCCCACTTGAAAGAGACATTCTTGTGTAATAAGTGGTTGAAAGGATGAGTTTTATCAACTAGTTGAGCAATGAATCTTTTGATGGACTGAAACCTTCCTTGTAATGATCTGAGTTGGCTAATGTTTTTAGGAGGCATTTCCATGATGGCTTTGACCTTTGTAGGATCCACCTGAATTCCTTTAGCTGAGACAATGTATCCCAAAAGTTTAGCTGATGTTACACCGAACACACATTTCTTGGGATTTAACCTCACCTTGAATTTATCCAATCTTGTGAATATTTTGTCTAGAATCTCTAAGTGTCCTCTAGTGTAGGATTTTTCCAATAGATCATCTACATAGTCTTCAATAAAAGTATGCATCATGTCATGGAAGATGGTACTCATAGCTCTTTGATATGTAGCTCCAACATTTTTCAACCCAAAAGGCATCACATTCTAGCAAAAAGTGCCCCAAGGACATGTGAATGCCATTTTATCTTGATCTTCAAGTGCTATCTTTATTTGGTTGTATCCTAAAAATCCATCCATAAGTGATAACATTTCATGCCCAGTAGTCAAGTCTACAATTAGATCAATGTTTGGTAGAGGAAAATCATCTTTTGGACAGGCTTTGTTAAGATTTCTGAAGTCCATGCATATCCTGATGCTCTTATTTGGTTTGAATACCAGAACAATTTTTGATATCCATTCGGCATAGTCAATAGATCTTATGAATCTTGCATCTAATAGGTTTTTCAACTCAGCTTTCACTAGAAGGGTGATATGGGGATGCATCTTTCTCAATTTTTGCTTTACTAGTTTTATGTTAGGTGGTAATGATAAATGATGCATAATGAGTTATGGATCTATACCTGGCATATCAGCATATGACCAAGAAAAGTTGATTTTCCTCTCCTCAAAGAATTTGATGAAACAAGGTTTCTCCTCTTCTGTTATGGATTCCACTAAATGCAGGGTCTTCACTATTTTGGTTGTACCAACATTGATGGATTGTGTAGGTTCTATTAGTACTGAAGATCTCTCTTGATAGTGTTCTGAGAGAGTGTAAAACCTTCCATCTCTTGGTGCCTCAAATAGGTTTTCACCTTGAGATATGCTCTTTGTTTTTACTTTTTCCTGATTTAATAGTGCCATTAGATGGTTTTCACTATTAGACCCATTTCTTATATTTTTCATTTTGTAGGTAAAAGTTTTGACACTCCCTTCATCAGGAGCTTCATTCTAAGATTCAATGGTAGAACATGTGTTAGGATTATCAGAACATAGGAAGTTCATGAGGGCATCATCGTTTGAAAAGGTGGGTATGTCAAGTGGCTCATTTTGATCCCAATCAATTATTTTAGGATGCATTAAGGAAAAGGAATCATTAGATTGGTCAAGGTCATATGGTGTAAGCATTAGGATAGCCATGTCAAATTGTCCAATGAGGTCTAAGATGTTACTCTCTTCCAACATGTCTATCTCGCTCGAAGAATGATCATCTTCACTTGAGTCAATGACATATTGTGATCCATATTCAAGTGGTCTAGAACCAGAACTTTGTCCCTTCATACATATTGGTGTATACTTTTGGATTACATTGATCTCTTTGTCATGGTAAGATTCTTGAGAGAGGGAGTCCCATTCATATTCATTGGAATCTATTTCATGATCCTCACTAGCCTGTAGTTGTAATATTCTTTCGACAACTCTTTGAGTAGCTTCCTCTTTTGAGTGTTCTTTGTATCCTAGTCATGTTTTGTCTTTGGGATTCATTATGACGAGTTGTATTGATCCACTAATGCCTTCTCTTCTTTTACCCAAAGGACCATTTCCATCAGATCCCATTTTTGTCAGGATTATCCCATTTTGGACACTGATACTTGTGAAGGTCCTTCATCTTTGTATAACCAATTTAGGACATCCCTATCTTCTGATTCCTTTGCTTGAGTGCTTGCTTTTATAAACTTCCCATCAAATAGCGTGATGGGTTGTAAAGATTGTTTTCTTGAGGTGGATGGTTGTCCATGTGAGTTAGGAGAAGATGAAAGTTGTGATAAGTATGAAGATTTCTCAAATGAGTATTCCCCCATGCCCTTGTATTTTATTTGGATCTTTTCTAACTGTTTTGATAAGGCATCAAGCTGACTTCCATTGTTACATGAAATAGAGTCAACGACCCCTTTGTCTTTTGATTGAGCCTTTTCCTCATACTATCTTGACGAAGAACCCACTGGAATTTCTTTGTTTGATGGATCAGAGTTGATGACTTCTCTATTATGTGGTACAAAGGTATCTTGACTTGTTCTGAGTTCATTGCAATATTGGGGATTGTTAGAATCGGCAACAAAGGTGACCTCCTATCCATTGAAAGGAAACTTTAGGCATTGATGATAAGTTGATGGTACCGCTTACATTTCATGAATCCATGGTCATCCCAAGAGTATGCTATATGTAAATTCATTTTCTAACACCTAACACATTATGTATTTGGTGATTGGTCCCACTTGAATGGGTAAGATGATCAATCTTGGGGAGGATCTTTCTTCATCATCATATGCTTTTATGGTGATTTTCCTTCTAGGATCAATAGAATTTTCAGAATATCCTAATGCATGAACAAGCTTGAGAGTGCAAATAATTAGGCCTACTCCTCCATCTATAAGGACATGTTTGATGTGATTTTTATGGATTAGGACTTCAATGTGGAGAGCAGCGTTATGTGGATGGGTGGTGGATGCACCATCATGTTTAGAGAATGATAAGTAATGAGGTGTAGTCAAATGTACCACCATAGCTTGAAATGTACAAACTTCTAGATTGTTTGGTACCATGGTGGAAACTAAAGCTTGTTCCAGAATTTCCTTGTGTGCTGGTGAAATCTTGAGAAGTTCCAATATGGATATTTGAGAGGGTATCTTTTGTAACTGACAAACAATGTTATATTGAGTTATAGGAAAAATAGTCATTTTGGACATGGAAGGGGTAGCTCCTTTCCATGTTACCTTGGCTTGTCCTCTTGTAACCTCATTGATAGGTGTATTGTCTTGATCGTTTGTAATTTTGATGACGTTAATTTGATTGTCATTCGTGTCAATGTTAGTGCTCAGATTTCTAGGTGCAATGTCATTGATTTGATGTGAGATGGTGTCATTATTGTGCTGGATTTCAGTAGTGGCATCCTTCCCTTGGCTTCTAATTTCAATTTCTTCGATGGAATTCTTAACCATCTCAATACAATGAATGGTAGAATCATAAACATAGTTTATATTCTTGCCTTTGGTATTCGATGTAGAGGAATCTCCCTTTTCATAATTGGGTAGAGGGTTCTTGAACACTCCCTGATCACTTTTTGTTTGAGGTCCTTCAATGTGTACCTTTTTGTTATGAATGAGATCTTGGATTGCGTGTTTTAATTGCCAACAATCTTTCGTCATATGACCCTTGTTTTGATTATAATCACAGTAATGGGCACGGTTCCACCAAAAGGGTTTAACTTGTGAATCCCAGCTTCGTGCTTCTAGCACTGTGATAAGCTTAGCCTCAATAAGTTCCTTTAAGGAAGAATCTAAGGAGTGTCCCAATGGTGTGAATTTTTTGTCGATTGGAAGGTTTTGGAAATGGTGTTTCTTTAGTCCTTGGATTAGTTTGATTATTTTTTTGGCTAACATTTGGAGTGTTGGGAGGATCGTTGGTCTGATTAGTCTTGGTGGTATTTTTTGTTAGGTTGAATATGGGTTTTGTATTTTGATTTTCAGCTATGACCTCATTGTCACCCATGTTCTTGTTTCATTTCCAAAATTTAGGTTTGTCTACACCGTTGTAGTTGTTAGAGGAAGTGGATGAGTTGTTTTCATTGTCTACTTTAATGACCCCTCTTTTGACTAAGGCTTCCTTGATTTTAATTCCACTTTCAATAAATTTTTCTAAGGTAGGGGGACATTGTAATTCCATCCTATAACTCATCTCATCATTTAGTTTGTCAATGAAAATATCTATATTTTCCTTTTCGGGAACGGGACGAGAATACCTTGCAAATAATCTCCTCCATTTTTGCAAGAAAATGAGGAAGGACTCACCCTTTTTCTATTTCAAGTTGCAAAGGTCTTTCATGGTGATATCATGTTGGATATTGTAAGAGTATTGAGTGAGAAATCTATTGAACAACTCTTCAAATGTGTTGATGGGGGGTGTAATCTTTGAAAACCATTCAAGGAATGACTCTCCTAGACTTCGTGGAAATAGTCTCATCAAATAAGTTTCCTCATGTGCAAATTCTAGACTCATAGTTCGGAATTCCCTTACGTGATCTAATGGATCAGTTGTACCATTTTATTTATCATAATTTGGAAATTCACTATATTTAGGGAAAGGAATCATGTTGATGGATGGATTAAAGGGATAAGGACAAATTTCCTCGATTAAGTATCATTTCGAAGTTCCCCTTTGTATATCTGAAACTTGTTGAAGGTTCTTCATTTGGTGAGTTAAAGTAACCATTTTTTTGTTTCCTTTTTAGGCTTTTGGAGAGGTGGTTTTAAGATGTTTATGTCAAAATCAGGGGGAGGTTTGACTCCTTGATTGGCTAACATTAATAGGTATTTTTCCTCATCTCTTTCAAAAATATTTTCCAAAAACTTATGGAAGTTGGGGTCTTGTTCCACTTGTCGAATATCCTCATCGTTTATTTCTTCCCCTTGAGTGTTGTTGAGTCCAGGAATAGGGATTTCTTCTACATCAACCATGTTGCTAGGGATCTCACTATTTTGAGGTTCAACGTTGGTAGTTTTGATATCAAAAGCTTCACTACTCAGACTTCCTATGTTTTCTGTTTCAAAGTTGGGTGTTCCAAGTTCCTTGTCCTTGAGTCTTTTCTTTTGTGATCTCGTTTAGATGGGCATACAAGTGTTATGATTTAGACTAAGTTTTGATTTAAGTTTGAAATAGTACCAAGGATTACAACTAATTCAAATAGAATGATAAATTCTATTGATTAGACTAAGTTTGATTTGATTGCATGACATAGTTTCATGATTAAAGGATGACAAATCCCGAAGATGAAACTAGGTTGCACCAACAAATATGTGATGGATATTGATGATTTAGGCACCTTGAAATGTTTAGATCTAGGTTTAGTTTGAAAATTTCCACTTGTATAGATCTATTTCAACAATGTTTAGACTTCTAAGGTATCTAAGGAATGATCTTGGACTTGAAGTTTTGACTCAAGAGGTGTAATTAAGGTACTCAAAATGTTGGAAAAGTCTTGGATTTTGACAATAGTACATCATGTATAACTCTAAATTGTTTTTGCAAGCTCTCTTGTAAAAATTGAAGGTTAACCTCTCTCTAAAGTTGTAAAGCATAGACAAACATCTTTGATGTTGTTTTGGACTAAGAGGTTTGATCTTTGGTTTTCAAATCTTGACCTTTTGTGAAATCATCATGTAAACCACATATTATGACTCTGTTTTGCCTAAGGAAAGGTAGAACACTGCTGGAAGGACTGATTTTCTGAAGATGGATGGACCTAAGTTACCGACTTGTCTACCTCAATGAATGTAGTTTTGAATCAAGGTTTTTACTTTCAAAATGTAATGTTTTTGATGGTGTTTTGTTTGAGTTTCATTTTGAAGACACATCAAGCAGAATATACACTCCTAAGGCTGTGTAAGACTGTATTCTTTTAGATTCCACACAGGTTTTACCCCAACCGCACTATCTTTAGCAGATGAATTTAGAAGCTTGGCTACATGGGCTCCCCCTTACAATGCACTCTCTTCTCAGACCAACCAAGCTTCCAGTCCCCATTAAAATCCCATGGAGAACTAATCACCTCTACTAAAAACTGTGAGAATGTGGATGCCTTGGCAACGACCGTTGTTGCACCAAAGAATAGATAAAGGATTTTGGAAAATCTACAACAAGGGTTTTAATGCGAGCATTACGTTCGTGAGGGATAATCCATGTGGCGAGAGTCCATTTCAATCCATCTCATCAAAATAATCCTTTGATACTTGAACTTTCCTCAAGTATCCACATTTATATCCTAGTTGGAACTCACTTGGCTTTAGCGTGTTACCGGTTGGGTTGTTCCCTTGGGTGATTACTTTTTCCCACAAGGCAAGCCCTCTAGGATAAACAAAAGTAAGCAAGTATACCCATAGTTCGATCGATCTTTATTTCACATGAATAAAGAGAGAACTCATGCCATATACTCCACTTACACTCGCACATAAACAAGAATGGGTCTAGCTTTTTGGATCACCCAGTTAAGGGGAGAGCATATGCCTACTATTCATCACATACAAAAGACATGGTGTTCATTAACCCGTTAATTAAGCTATGTTCCTAACTTAACCAAAAGGAAACATGATGTTCATTATCCCTTTACTTAAGCTGTGTTCCTATCTTAACCAAAGGAAACAAGTAAATAATGTCTAGCCCCTGCAATATGTTAGTAGTTTATATTTTGAGTCCTTGACAATGAATCTGGGAAAACCTGCAAACGCACAACACAAAATGTGAGTTTTTGATTTTGGTGACAAACTGCAAGAGGCACCAAAATAGAGACAAGAGGCACCAAAAATCCAAAAATAGTGTACAATGGTCTCAAAATAGGTGAAAATGGTCCCATAACAAGTTGCAAGAGGTGCCAAAACTCTAAAAGTGGCCCAGAATGGTCCTGAAACAGGTGAAAAGTCTTATAAAAACTTGCAAGAGGTGCCAAAATAGGTGCAAGAGGTGCCAAAACTCTAAAAGTGGCCCAGAATGGTCCCAGAATAGGTGAAAATAGTCTCAGAACAACTTGCAAGAGGTGCCACAATAGGTGCAAGAGGCACCAAAACTCTAAAAGTGGCCCAGGATGGTCCCAGAACAAGTGAAAACAGTCTCAGGAACACTTGCAAGAGGTGCCAAAATAGGTACAAGAGGCACCAAAACTCTAAAAACAACCTAGAAATGCCTCAAAACAACTTAGAATTGCTCCAAACCGGTGTAGAGCGTTCCCAAGTCATAAACCTTGAACCTACAATCATCAAATCATCAAAAAAGTTAGCAATAAGTGAGGCAAAGGCCCCATGGTGGGCACCATTTTGTGCATGTGTTGAATGTGGAGGAGTATTCTAATGTCAACACAAACCTTAATGAGACAGTTTACATTCAAATTTTGATCAATTAAACTATTTTATTTGTAATAAAATCAAATATTTCAAATACATAACATTGTCCTCTATTTCTAGGGATTTATTAAACAGTTTGGCCCTTAGATTTCTATGGGCACAAAGGTTGTTAAAATGACTACCTAGAAAACAAGATTTGATATTTCTATTTGTGAATGTGTGTTGGAATGATTAGTGGTATGCTTCTAAATGAAACAAAATGATGGAAAGGATAATGGATGCAACGGAAAACGAAGGATGATGTTGATGATTGATGAATAAGTGGAAATGAGTGAGATGATATGAAATTATAGTGAACTATCCATGATTATGCATATGCTCAAATGAAAACATAAAACAAACTAACCTAAAATGTAACTATGAAGCAATTAATTAATCTAATATGATAATACAAAGTAACACATGAGATGCAAACTAAGTATAAGACTCCATGAAAGCTCCAAGCTCCTACAAAAAATCTGCATGGTAACAATACTCAAAGTGTGGATGAAAAATGGCATTATAACACTATTCCAATTTGTATCTCAAAATAGCATTATAACATTACTCAAAAGTTGGATCCTAAATGCTAAGGCAAGAGGGTGTATTTATAGGGTTTCTCAAGAATTTTGTGAGGTGGCACCTATCAACGGTCTAGATTGGAAGGAGAAATAATAGACGATGGAGATGAAAGGAATCAGGATGTTGTCCCCTTGACCAAGGACAACATGCCATGTGTGTGGAGAGAATCCTTTGACCAATTGGAAGCATGCCAAATGTATGGGATTCCCAAGTGTGTGAAACAAAGACCTGTGTGCTCCAAAATTGTTGGAAGTGTGGGGGAATAAAGCCATGTGTTTTTTCTCGTTGGTGGAAGTGTGTGAGGATAATTGTAATTAATAATTAGGATTATTTATTTTCATGTGACCTTTATGAGGTGGCACACAAAAAGTTGTAGAAATGTGCTCTAATTCTTAATCAGGATTAAGGAAGGTTACTTAAATAAACACGTTTAGGGTATTTTTCTTATTTAATTGTTTAGAAGAATGTGATTTAGGAGAATTAAAAGGAAAGTGAACAATATAAATAAAATAAGACCTTATTTATATGTAGTTGAAGCATTAATCAAATAGGTTGTATTTAATTAACTGAATGTGATGACCATTTTTGGGTGTATACACGACGTACCATACAATTTATTTCACCTCAACTATTCCATACACTCCACAACCTTTTCATTCCATCATTCATCATGCACCATGAATATACTATCATTCATTTCAAAATGCCTCTACATGAAATCAATTGTAATTAAGTCAAGTCATTTCACATCCCATTGTAGGTAGTCATCAATCACTTCACATGATTTCAATTTCACTTCAACACATTTCTACATGTACACACAATAACTTATCATAATTAACATAGTGATTATTTATTTTCTGCATGTTTATACATAAATTTGTGCATGCTTCATATCTAAATTAATTTTCCACTACATTTCATTTAACCCTCCACCAAAACCATACCACTAAGTGTGGACACTTAGTATCTTTAGTTGGGGAGAAGGGTATTCTTTATTTTCATGATTTTCAAAAAATCTCTACAAGCTTTTTTCCATTTTATTTTCCTCCATTTTCAAACAACACAAGATCAAAGGAGAGAAAAAGGATTTGAGGCAACTGAATTGAGAGTTTATAACATACCTACATAATGGAGGTGGTGTAGTTGGAGTGACAGATATAAATTGAACAAGAACAAAGCAAAATAAAGGAACTCTAGAACAACATAACATTATCATGGGTGGTGACATTATTCATAGAGAACTAACAACACATACCCAACTATTAGAAGATAGGTTGGTATTGATCATTTTTCAACAAGTTGGTTGGTTGGAGTATTTATTGAAACTCATAGAGTTCAATGAGGTCATGACACAATAATTTGTTGCCACCATTTCTAAAGTATCTAGATTTCAATGGGAAGGATAAGAGTTTCCAATTAGAGAAGATTCTATTCTTACCAAGAATGAATTCAGGCAACGAGGAGAAAACTTGGACTCTTGCTCTCAAGGTACTAAATGATTATCTTTACCTTGGATCTAGGCTTTATTTTATTCTTACATAGTTAAGTATTTAACATGTGATGGAAGACAATATTTGTTGTATACAATTCATTTTAAAATATCGAGTCATCTTCATCATGGTGGGTGTGTGAATGTCCCATATTTCTTGTATAATTTTCTAAAAAGAATGGCATCTAAGTATAAAAGGAAAAGGAATAATATAGTATTATATCATTTTCTATTGGTCACATTATTGATAGAAAGGAAACTTAGGACTCAATTTCCAAATGTCTCTTGGGAAAGTTTCCTTAATTGTAACAATATCAATAGTATCCTTGAAGAACTTTTTATTCAAAAAATAGTAGAGAAACATGTTGTATCAGAAAGGGAAGTGCCCCCTAACTCCCCTACTACCTCACCTAACTAAAAAATAGGAGAGCTAGAGGAGAAGGGATTGCAAGAAACTCATCCTGTAGCCTTTCTTAAGCAACCTATAGTAGGGGACAAGGAAGAAACCTCTATTTATAGAAAACACAAAAATCCAAGAAAAGAAAAGATGGACATACTTCTACACCTACAAAAGGGTAGAAGAGATCCAAACAACCTAAGAGGTGGTCACATCACCTAAAGAGAAAGGGGGCCATGAGAGGTTCAATTAAAAGGTAAGAAGAGGAGGATGTTGTGATGGTTGAAATAGACTCAAAATTAAAGGGAAATATTCTATTGGAAATATAAATACGCCGCTTGCACAATCTTGGTACTATACATGTACCTCTAAATCTGATTCAGAGGATGTTTTTGTAGCAAAGAAAATGAGGAGGTCCCCTAAGGGCCATAATTTAGATGGTTGTAAATATACCAGGACAATGAGGGATGAATAGTTCCTAGAAAATGATGAAGAACTTTTCATAGAAGAAATGAATATTGGTAAAGAATTGTAGGAATCCATGGAGAGAATAAAGAAATTAGAAGAATTGGTAAGGCCACATTAGTAGAGGGATAGTAAAAGGGATGCAAAGATCAAAGAATTAGAGGAAAAGCTATATAAATTTGAGAATGGGTCCAAATTGGAGATCCTTGCACGACTTGCTATGGTTGAGCTAGGTAACAAAGAACCTATATCTCAAGGACCAATTCCTCATGCCAAAACCCCTTTTGGGCCAACTATGGTAACCTTGGGCATGGAATTATGGAAGAGAATCCAAGAATTCTCTAACAAAAAAATATTGGGAGAAAGAAAAAGTTGAACTAATATCTAAAACACCAGAGCACTTGAACAATAAGAGATAGAAGTGAAAAGAATAAAAGTGAGAATTGGAGAGATAGTAGATAAAGTTGCTTAGTTGCTAAAATGCATAACACCTACCAGGTTCTATGCATTATTTTTGTAGGAAAAGTTTTTTTTTTTTCAATTTAGTCAATTAATTAGTGATTTACCAATTTCCATGAATAAGAAATTTGTGTTTTTAGATACCTTCTTTGATTCTACACTAGATATGCAAGACCAGTCATGTGAGTTTTACTTGCATAACTTTGTTCTCTCAAATGAAACTGAATGAAATCCACTAATATTTGTGGGAGACCTACAAATCAGAGCTTTGGCCTCCTATATCAGGAATGAACAACAAAGGGGAATTTTTTTACAAGAATATAATGAAAAGGAAAAATCTATTGCTTTGCAGCTCTAAAAAGAATCAAAGGATCCAAATGTAGTCATAGAATAATGGTCATAACTTCTATATTGCAAAGGTTTAGGAAGAAAGGTAATGAGTATCAGAGAAAATTATTATATTAGAATGAAGAAACTAGCTACAAGACCTATCTATCAAACATTTAAGTTTGCACAAAAGATATGGGAAGAGCTAAACCATGAGTTGAAGAAAAAGGAGCCACACTCCCTATATAATTTTGTAGCCATTGTTAGAAGATCTCATAAATACATAGACATTGCAAGAGATAATGGACTTAGATGGTTTCCAATTACCATTCATCCATCTATTCTCTTATATCTAGTACCACATTGGATAAGAAAGAAGCATGGGGAAGAGGAAACAACAAAGAATATCAGGTTGTTAAAGCTTTCATGTTATCGAGGCTACTATTTGAGATAGACAAAAGGGAGTTTATATTATAGCAGATTTCAAGGAAATAGCTTTGCGGTATAACCTTTGACCTTAAAAGTTGCTTGAGGACAAGAAAATACTCTAGTTGGGGGAATGATGGGCCTAGATAATAGCTAGTTTTCTTCCATTTAGTTTTTCTTTTAACATTTCAAGCTGCTTATTTCATAGACATTCATAAACCTTAGACATCTTTTATATATTTTATGCATCCTAAACTAGACTTTAATGTGGAAATATAATTATGATATGATGATGTTTTCATGGATAATTGTGTGAATGTTCATGAAAAATTCAATATGGTTATGTGTTTAATTCATGGTTGTTAATGATGTGTATACTTTATATGAAGCTAACCTATTATATCCAAAAGAACTGTAGCCTACAACAACTAGAGTACCCAACTTGTAGTAAAAGGATCACAAGCAAATTGCAAGGGAGAGTCCAAAATACTGCTAAAAACATGATAGTACGAGGAATTAATGAAGGAGATCATTGAAATGGTCAATTGTGAGTCACCAAATCATCGAATAAGATGAAAAGAGGAAGGAGTCAACATTATCCATGACATGACAGTTTATGGAGAGCATGCATCTATCAAACCATTAGGGCAGAATTTCAATTCTACTTCTCATTTTCTATCTTTTTCAATTATGGTTTCAGTTGTAAAACTAGTCCTATCTATTCTTTAGGGAGAGTGGACATATGCATTTAATTTATATTATATATATAATATATATATTTAGGAAAATAGCTATTAGAGAGGGGTAGCACTCTTTCATTGAATAAAAAGAAAGTTTACATGAAATCCCATAAACTACATAAAACCTTTCAAGGTGAAGTTGAATACAAACTTATCATTCTTGAGCCTAGCTCAACCATCTTACTGACCTGCATATCTAAAAGGAAATTCTTATTTTCTATTACATGGTTGAAAAATATTTCAAGTTCTTTGGAGAAAAAAGACTCCTTAGATTTGTCAACAACCTCACCCACTTCCTTTTTGCTCCTTGCCTGAACCACATCCACCACATCACACACTATCCCCTATTTTGATGATTTATTTTGAAGGAAGAAATGGCTTTGAAGGTTGCATTGATGTAAAACATCCTTTAGAAACTAGGCCATCTCCACGGTCACCTAATTCTTCCTATTTGAATGCACTATGTTAGCAAGGAAAATACCCATGAGTGTATCATCATGTATGTTCTCTCCTTTCAACCTATGCTCATTTATGATCTACTTTATCACCTCCTTGGTCTCTAGAGAATTGGTTTTAAATAGATTTTCCACCTGTGCATTATAAGTTTCCATCAACATAACCTCCCTTTTCTCATGGCCCACCACCATCCTAGCACACCTAGACACTACTAACACCTCCATCGCTCCTTTGTCTCACACTACTAAGCTCATTTAACCCTTATTTCTCATTTGATAGTGATTTAAGCCAAAATCAATTCTTCTTAGTTCTCTAAGAATCCTTCCATGTAAGCAGAACCCTGGGCAATGACAATCACTGACGCATTTTATCAATTGCAATGAGGTGACTCAAGTTGTTGATTACATACCATCCAAAGGATGTCGTGGACTAAATAATTGAGAGGAACTTGTGGTAGTGTGTAAATATTTTATGGCTTCCTACAAATCTCCCTTGGAATATTTTTTGTGCCTTCTCAGGCCTATGGCTCACTTGGCTACTTCACGCAAGTGTCCTATCGTGACTATACCAATTTGAAAATATCCTTCCAATGTTTGTTTTGTATCCATTTCTAAAGCAATTTCCAATCCTTTCCAACATCGAGGAGAGTTCAAAAACATCATTTCAACCTTTTGATTGATACCATCCTTTGACAGGATGTTGGCCACCCCATTGACCTCCCTAAAAACATGAGTTATATTGTAATCCCCTAATTGTTTTAGTAAGATGTTAATTTTTGTAATCCACAAGTTTATCCCCTAATTCGATGCCTTTTTTTATGCTACTTCCTATATGAAAATTTGAGAATTCCCCTCGATATCAATTGGCTACTTATTATTGTTAACACAAAACTTCAAACCCTCATATAGAGCCACACATTCTGCCTCATTATTGGTTTTGATTGAAATCCTTTTAGAGACCACATAAAAAAATTTACCATCCACATCTTTGAGGACAAATCTAGCCCCTGATGGCCTAGGATTTCCCCTTAAGGCCTCTTTGAAGTTTAGTTTCAACTTGCCTTTGGGGGGTAACACCTATTTTGGTTTCCCCCTCCCTTTCTTATTATTTAGCAAGCTTCATTTTGGTAGATCTATTAGGGGTCAATTTTTTTATCATGCTTTGGTCTCAAGCTAATACAATTTTATTCCTCTTACATTTAGAAATGGCATTAAAATGCTCGCTAATCCGTCTCTCAATTTTGACCAATACTCCAGGAAAATGTTTTTTCTTGTCACTAAAAATACTCATGTTCCTCTCCTTCCATAGATGCCATATTATCATGGCTAGTACCTCCATCCATAGTCTCGACATTACAAAGCCTTTCCCCAATATTTTCCATGACCTAAATTTTTTTCAATTAAAATATTTAGAATGGGGCCTTTCCAATCTATTTTAGATTAGAAGAAGCTCTAATATGCTTGTGCCACCTCACATTGCAACAAAATTTGATGAACCATTTCCCCATTACCCCAACATAGGACACACCTATGAGGGCCCAAAATGTTGATTCTTTGTAACCTATCCTCTATTAATATTCTTTCATGCAATGTAGTCCAAGCAAAGGCCTCCACTTTTGGGATCACAAAATTCCCTCAGCAAAGCTTTGAAGGGAAACTCACATTAGTAGTGATTTTCCTAATAGTCTCATAACCTAAATTTTATGTGTACTCTCTTGAGCTTGTTGCACACAATTTGATGGTTTCCACTTCACCTATTAATAGAAGTTTCCTTTTTCCCAATTCAACAAAAAGAACTACACATTTATTAGTCTTCAAGCACACAAAATATTTCCAAGCATATTCAATTCTTCCCTTGTCTTTCCTCATGCTTACATATCCTTGAGTGTACTAACCATAGTGCTCAATTGACACCTGGATTGATTCTTCCATATCTGACATTCTATATAGGGGCTAGTGTCCATTCTAGGAGTTGTGCCAAAAGGATTCCTTGCTTCAATCCCTCACCACCCACATGGCATGGTTAATAATGATTAGTCTACAATTGAGTATGAAGTTCTAGATCATCGGCCCCTTATGTGGTTTGACAATTTTTAGTACTCTTTCTACCTCTTGGGAATCCAAATATTTTGTTTTCAGTAACTTGCACCAAAGGGAATCTAAGTTTTTATACATCCACCACACAAACTTTTCCCCCAATGCCTTATTCTGCATTTCTAGGGCTTTCACACCTACACCTCCTTGACTTCGACTTCACCATTGTTTCCCATCCTAGCAATGGGATCATTTTCTTTTCATGTGCACCATTCCACAAGAACTTGGATTTTATTCTAGTCATTCGATTGACCACCTTTTTTGATAATTGTAGGCCCGATATCATGTATATTAGAATGGCAACCACGAATGCCTTTAGCATCATAAACCTTCATGCCAGTGTTAGCCACCTCCCCTACACTTTTCAACTTTGTTTCTGCATTTTCTAATTGTATCCTCCCAAAGTGTCGACTTAGCCTACTCATGAAAAAAATTTACTCCTAGATACTTTGATGGTGAGGAACCAATATTGAATCTCAAAGAATTTTCAATTCTATGTTGAACACCTTTACTAATGTTAAAGAAAAAATATTCAATTTTTTTTATTGATGGATTGCCTTGTGTCTAAACCCAACCATTCCACCACTTTCTTTATAGTTTCTATTTCCTCCATAGATGTACATCCAAATAGGATGGTATCATCCATGAAGAGCTAGTGTGTGATTGGCGGTAAGGTTGCAGATACCTTTATGCCCTTCCATAGCCTAGCCTGACAAAGTTTGTTGATATGGAAACTTAGCCCCTTTTCCATTATCACAAAAAAAAAGGGGTGATAATATATCCCCTTGGTGGATACCTTTGGCATCACTAAAGAATCCATATGGGGAACCATTAATTATTACCAAGTATCTTGATGTTGAGATACAAGCATATATCCATTTTAGCCACTTTTCATCAAACCTCATTTTCTCCATCACCTTGATGAAAATATCCAACACACCTTATCATAGGCTTTGCTCATGTCTAGCTTAATTATCATGCCCTTTTTTATTGTTTTGTTTAATGTATGAAGGACCTCATGTGTGATTATCACCCCATCCATGATATTTCTTTCTAGGATAAATCCACTTTGCTCCTATGAGATTATGCTTGGAAAAATTGATCTTAATCTATTTTCCATTACTTTCGAAACAATTTTGTATATTGTATTGTAGAGTGCTATGCTTATGTAATCTACAAAAGATTCATATTTTTTTGGGATCAATGCAATATTGGTGTTGTTTAGATCCTTGAGCATATTTTTTTCCTCCTTGATTCTTCCACTACTCCATGAAGATTCCCTTCAATAAAATCCTAATGCACTTGATAAAAGAGAGCATTGAAACCATTCAGGCTTGGGGATTTTTTGAGTTTCATTTAGAATGTTGTTGCTTTCACCTCTTTGATGGACACTGCATCTACTAGCCTAATATTCATTTTTGCATTTATTTTTGTGTTCACTGATTCCAGCAAGAAGCAGTTCTGCCACTTTGATTAACCATTCTCCCCCAAGAGTTGCTGAAATAAATGAACTCCCACCTTCTAAATACTTTCCTCGTCACTTACTAACTGGTCACGGAAATCTTTAATTTGGAAAATCCTATTCCAACTCCTTTTTATCCTTGTTGAACTGTGAAAAGATTTAGTGTTCAAGTTACCTTCCTTTAGCTAGGTTCCTCTGGACTTAGTCTTCCAGTATATTTCCTTCGTAGCCAGAATTTTGTTGTTCTCACCCATCAAGGATATTTTCCATTTAAAAATCTTCATTTGACATTGACCCTTGTCTTATTACCTTCTCACTTAGAATTGCAAAAGCTTCTTCCAATCGATTTTTTTTCTTCAAATATGTTTCTAAACACTGATTTATTCCATTGTATGAGGCACTCTTTCATGTGGTTGAGTTTCTTGTGGAACAAAAACATTTTCGAGCCTTGAAGATCTAGAGGTTCCATCCATCAAACTCTAAGAATATCAATTATACCATCGCTCCTTAACCACATATTTTCAAATCTAAACTGCCCCATTGCTAGATTTTCCTTCTCAAAGATAATCAGATCCACTGGAAAATGGTATGAGATTGGTGTTTGGAAAATGAAAGCCTTTGTTTGGACTTCTTCCTACAACAAAACTTCAAAAACTAGAAATATATCTCTAGCCTCTCAGCGATGTTAGTGAATCCCTTTCTCCTAATTTAATTTCTATTTTTAGTCCTAGCATGAATAAAAATCTTCCCTAGCCTATATATTTGGATCGATGGTTGAGGAAAAAATATAGTTTAGATATAGTTACTAGCTCTAGTTTTTGTTTAGTAGATAATTCTTCATTGCTATTTTTATATTATTAAGTTGCAATGGATATTAATTTTTGAATGAAAGATCTGTTGAAGATCATTGTCATACTACAAAAGTTTAGTTTCTATGTGATAAAGGAGTTCCAATTTATTTTCATGATTGGTTAATCTAGTAGTGTATATTTGATTTCACTTGTGGGCACAACAACTCGAGAAAGGGCCACTTGAGGTACTGTTCACCCACCTTTTTTTTCCGTTATTAGAATAGATGTTCATTATTGCATTCATTTCTAACAACTTTCAGTTATATATACATGAATGATTACTTATATCATGAATTACATTTTGTAATTCTTCCTTGGGTTGTTCTTTAGAGAAGTTAAGAAGTTAAGTTGTTAGGAGTTAGCATCAATATTTTAGGTTTAATAGTTAAAATTTATAGCATTAAGCTGAAGGTACCCATAGCATAAGTAATAGATTAAGTTATTTCCATTTTTTTTCAAAGATAATGCTTTATTTCATTTTTCTAACCTTTTTTGTTTTATGTACATGTGTAAAACACCTATACTTACTGATTTAGGCCATGTAGATTCCATGAATGTACATAAAGTTCCAACATCATCAAAAGCTTACGAAGCCCTAGTTGATAATTAAATGAATCCTTTATGAGGTTTTGGTGAACTGTTCAATTAGGAACCTATCCTCTACAATGTGTGTCTACCCATAAACCCCAAGTTGACTAAGCACTAGAAAGGCCTTACATGGATTGTAAAACTTTATCTTGCATTTGGACATCATTTAGTTATCTCCTATTTTCTTTCTATTCCTCTTGTTTCCCATTTTCTTGCAAGATAGTCCAATGCAAAAAAAAATTCCAATTGAGGATATATCTTGATACCCATTAGATCCTCACAAATTTATATGCACCTTATTTCCCTACAATATCCAACAAACCCTAAATTCCTTGCATAACTAAAGGTGACTATATTAATGTAGAACTTCTCAAGTGAACAAGGCACATCCTTATGACCCTCAATTTCTCACAAAACCTACTATTGTGGAACTTTCATTTCCATGTAGATATTATCCACACACCCTTCAAAATATCATAATATCTAAAGACCCATTGATAATCTGCGTAATTTCTCCTTGTGTCAATATGAAGACCTAAGGTAAAAAAATTCTAACCATAAGGATATACCCTAATGACTTGTTCATTTCCTCAATAACTTGATGCTTATGATTTATTTGCATGGATGTATGGTGAAACCCCCTCAATTTTTCATAAATATATGAAAAGGAAAAAAAGGTGTCAAAAATAGATATAATAGCCTACATGCATATCTCTAAGGCCAATGAGGACTTGACACATATATCATCATGCCCTTGATATGGGATGGTGAATCTTTCCATATCATGTGCTATAAATTGTGGTTTTAAGCACATTTAGAAGGAGGCTTCTGGGAGAATCTTGGACATAGTGTTAAGCTTTTAGGGTTCAACAAATTGGTATAAGTTGGAGAAAGCTTATTGAACTTGTAAGGATTGAGAGCTAAAAGCCAATGAAGGAATTGTAATAGAGTGTTATTTTATATTTGAATAAAATGTATTGATTTTTGTTCAAAACATGTGTTATTTGTGAGTTGAGTATATTTGGCTACATGATTGGGAAATTTGGTAAAAATCACTAGTCACAACTACATAAAAAACCTAAATGATTGTGTTAAGTTCTGTATTTCATTGGATTTGTGAGTTTTTACTTCCTTGGGTACCACTTACTTGACACCCCCACTCCCCAAACTTTGACTTCCCCATCCTCACCTTAAGTTTATTTTTGATAGATTTTTAGTCTTCTATTTCCATGCATATTGGTTTTCCTTTCCCCTAATCCCCAAAACCCTAAAATTTTACCTTTTGTTTCCCCCTTCTATTGGAGTTTCAAAGTTTCCCTTCTTTGGGTACCCTTTTCTTTTTTCCCTTGATATTGAAAACACTACCTCCTTTAGCTTCCCCTTTGGCATCAAATTTTAGAATTTTGTTGGACTTTTGCACTCTGCAATGGGTCCTAGGATTCCAATTCATCCTTGGGTCTCACACCTTGAATTCTTCTTTTTCCCTACTTTCCTATTCCTTTTTGTTCTTTCTTGTTAGGCCTTGGGATCAAAGAGGAACCATGGAATTTGACACCTAGTCCAAGGTACCAATTCCTTCCCACTCCTCAATCCCCATGGATATTCCATTGCATCCCATTCATTTCCATTGTCTGTAGTCCCTCCTAAGACCTAGACCCCATCATAACCCTCTCTAACCGTTCTTCACCTAGGTTGTGAATCCTTAAAGGTATCTAGAACCTAGGAAATTATTTGAGGTCAATTGTTCTAATGTATCCCCTATGCATGAACCTTAAATATTTCTTGTGTTGAGAAGTTGTTGAGATGATTTAGCATTGTTTTCATTGATGTCAAAACCTGGATCTAGAAGTTTGTGCTCCAGATGATATGCAGAAATGATCTATCCTATCTTGTACTATGATGTTATGCAGTATGGATATTATCTTTGATCTAGATATGGTAGTACTTCTTTTGGGACATTCATGGAAGTCAATCAATGCAAAATAATGAAGACTACTCTTTTGATGTTGAATGTTGTGCTCAAATCTTACTCCCGGTAACCTTGCTATCCATACATTAATGTAGCATGTTACAAGTTTTGGTATGTCTCTTCAGTTGATACTAAAATTGATGATAATCAATATTTGGTCTTGGTTGTGGCATTCCTATCGACTCTAGAATATATTTCATGTAATTCAAAATTTGCTATCTTCTGATAATTATGTTATGTAATAAACCTATCTTATGTATGACCTATTTATGGGTCCCTTAGTAACATGATAAGAAGGTCTTTTGTATGACCTATATTTTGGGTCTGGTGCTAGTGTGTAAGGCCTTATTGAATCTCTCAAGGTTGTTCTTCATGTTGACATGTTTTGTGGTGATCTAACTCAAATTATACTTGGACGACTTGGAAGACTATGAAGACATTATGTGTAGCCGACCTAGGAGATTATGATGGCATGGAATGGTATAAGTAAAGGTTTTTTATGTTCGATAAGATAAGAAGTGGGGAATATGATGTGTGCAAGCAGTTAAGAGGGTACAAAGGAAGAAGTGATCTATTTGTAGAGTTTGTGTGAAGAAGTTGTGCAAAAGTTTCTTGATTAGATATGTTGCAGACAGATATTGTGCTCTTAATTAGAACTGAATTCATGCATATATAGATGCAATTTCATCAGTTCACTTTTTTCAGTGAGACTATTTTGTAATCAATTGTATTAATTAGGCAGTGAGCATTTTGGTAGTGAGCCTTATGTAAAAATCACCTTAACCGGTGTTTTATAATTGAGAATTAGCATTCTCCATGGTTTTTCCCTTCTTGGGTTTCCACGTAAATTCTGGTGTTCAGTGTGCATAGTGTTGTTATGTGCTTTCATGTTCATTTCTGTTAGATGATTATCTAATTGATTTTAAGTTTGCTTCGAACTAATTAAAGTTAAGAAAAATATTTTAGGATAATTGATTCACCCCCTCTCAGTTAGCTGGACTATTCAACAATTGGTATCAAAGCTTGGTCCCTTGGAGATAGAGATTAACCACTTGAGGGTGATCTTGGTAGTTGGAACAAATGGCAGAAGCTTATCACTTTGAGGAAGAACTGAAGATAATGTTAGATGATATGGAAATCACATAATCTAAAAATGAAGAATTGAAAGAAAATATCAAGGAGGCAAATGCTTGTATTGCAAAGCTAAGGGAGACAATCCAGAAATTCAAAGCAAGACACAAAGAGGTTAGCCATGAATTAAAGGAATCAAAGGAAACTGTTGTGGATTTAAAGTTACAGTGGGACGAATGCAAGAAGAGTGAAGAAAATATCTAAGATACAATCAAACAAAAAATGGAAGAATAGAAGAAGACTAAAGAAAATCTCAAGGATACCATCAAACAGAAATTGGAAGAAAATGAGAAATTAGATCAAGAGTTAAGAAGGTTGAAAATAGAAGCAAGAGTATGTGAAAGTAGCATGATTCTAGATAAACTTTTGTCCCTACAAAAATTTCTCAAGGATAAGGGGGGACTTGGCTTCTCCGATGAAAATTCAAATCAAAACACTAAGGGCGAAGAAAAAATTGATGAAGCTGAAGCGAGATCAGCTGTAACAAGCAAGATTTGGAACTCTAGAACACCTAAAAGACCTCCGATCAGGCAACCAAATGCTCAAAGGTACTTATCATTTAATGGCTATTGTTTTCTATGCAAAAAATTTGGACATAAGGCTATAGAATGCAATAGCAAGATGGAACTAGTACTCAATACTTCAACTATCACAAGTTTGGACACAAAGAAAGTCATTATAGAACTCAGTTATCTAATCTAGCTAGTAGAAATGGAATGGATAATCTCTTTCATGGTTATTGCTATCTATTCCATTGTTATGGTCACAATGCTAATTAGTGGACTTAGGGTTCACTCAGTTAAGTCAAAACAAAGATTTTACAAGTGTAGTCAACTCAGACATTATGCTAAAACATGCAAATATGTTGCTCCAGAAAACCTTGAAACAAAAAAAATATTGTAGAATTAGGTGAATCTAAGAAGAAGACCATCATGGTGTGGAAGAAAAGGGAAATGAGTGTGGATAACTCTTCTGTGGCACCAGATCCCGATACATATCCTTCCAAAAATTGAGGCAACCGCCTTGGCTCAAGGGGAGTATTGTGATGCATACCTTGATGAATTTCCTCCTCTCCGAAGGAATATTGATGTGTTTTTGACATGACTAAGTCTAATCCAGTTTGTAATATATGAGAAAGCCTAATCTAGCTAATTGAAAAGTGTACAATTGATGATGTCATCAATATAAGTTTTTGGCAGCTAGTTCATCATGAGTAATTAAGGTTAAAAGGTGGAGTTTTCAAAGCATTTCTCATAGTTTGCAAAAATAAGAAATTGTGCGGAGTGATAAGAGATTGAAGAAAAAAAGAGGCACGATGATGGAATCCGTTGACATAGAATCATGTGGTAGTATTTTTCTAAGGCTGAAGGGAGTAGATTTGGATGAATTTGATCATCAGAAAATGAAGGAAATGGAACTAGGGTTGAAGGTTGATGATTTACATAATGTAAGTGCCCTAGATATGGATCTATGGGGAGAATTTCCCTGGATTTCTAACAAAGGATCTATCTTGTTCCTATTGATTCGATTCAAGGATGGCAACATCATTTTGGATAAACCCTATCTAATCAATAAGGAATCGATTGAAGCTATTACTAGATTGTGCAGCATTGGTGACCTCCCTGGGAAGAAAACAGTGAAATACATATACATGGAAGAACTTACTAGTATTGACAAAGACCCCCGAGCTCTCTTGATAAACACCATTGTTGATCTTATAGTAATTTAAGTTGCTTATGGTATCACCTACAAAAATTATTTATGAAATCGTGAATGCTCTACTTTAGGTATTGTTGTATATCTTTCACATAAGATGAAGGAAAATAATTAGTTTGACTTGTGTAGCCTCATAATGGAAAAACTAATTGAGAATGTTAGATTGTCTTTGGTTGAGAGTTATCCTTTCTGATTTGGGTCTCTGCTCATATGTTTAGTATTCTACTTTCTAAGTTCGCTACCATCAAAGGAGAATGTTAAGTGGAATTCTGACATCCCTATTGGAAAGAAAGTCTATAGGTATCTGGAATGTATGGAAGACAAAGCAGGTGCATGCAAAGTTTATTTCTCGTCCTTGCAAATGAATCTATGCTCTGGTGTGATAGCGTCTAGTTAGTTTGAGGTGGGTTCCTCCTGTGGTAAGATGGAGTTAGAGGTTGTCATTGGAGGTTCCCCTCTGGAACCTTAAAGGAGTAAGAAAAGTCTCTACCTAGATCTAACTCTCTCGATCTAGATGAAGTCCGTTTGGTGTTGGATGAAGGTAATATGAAAAATATTGGGGAAATGTGGTATGCCTACTCTCTAGTCTGTAGGCTTAGAATTGATGATGCATTGGTTGATTATCTGCTCAAAAAGGGTATTACTATTTCTGACTCATTACTAGATGATCTGGTAGAAGTTGTTGAAGAAAGGATGTTGTTGGAAGGATCTAAATGACATAAGTTCCAAACAATGATTAAGAGAAGGTGTGTCAAGGACAAACAGAATCTATCCAAACTCATTAGTGATACAAGAGAATGCATTAAGGAAATGTATGACATCTATAAGTATTATCTATGATGGCCTGGTGCTATTGATAATTTTAGAAGAAAAACTGAAGCTATTGAATCTGAATTGAATAGTATTGAGAATTTTTTTGACTTCTTCAAAGATAAAGATGGAAAATAGAGAATAAGAGTTAGAGAATTGCAAGTTGAGTTATTGTTTGTTCAGAGATAGAGGAAATATTTGGTTAAAAATTTCTGGTTGGTCAAAGAAATTTTCAATGTCTGGTTGGATCATCTCTCTGGGATACTTTCTGATGTAGAGGATTGTGAACGATAGTACCTTTCTCCGGACTGGTCATCTTCATTTATGTTGTTGACTCTACTACACAATATGTGTGCAAGAATGGTTTCTGTAGTGCTATCTTGGAAGAGGATTCTTCCAATTGTGAGAGAAAGGTACAAGAAAAAATTTCATGTGAAAAGTGTTATTTTACTTGATCTTCTAAATTTTCTTATTTTCCCCTTTGCCTTTGATGGATAAAAGGGGGGAGAAGATGAAGAGAAAAAAAAATACAAGAAAAGGTATTGAATTGCTTGTCAAATGGGGAGTACTTAGAGTTTTGGAATTGGAGTTTTTTGTTTTTTGTTTTTGAGTTTTTTCTATTTTTCCATCAATGCAAAAGGGGGAGACTGTTGAGAAGTTGTTGAGATGATTTATCAGTACTTCTTTTGGGACATTCATGGAAGTCAATCAATGTAGAATAATGAAGTCTACTCTTTTGATGTTGGATGTTGTGCTCAAAGATTACTCCGGGTAACATTGTTATCTATACATTAATGTAAAATGTTACAAGTTTTGGTATGTCTCTTCAGTTGATACTAAAATTGATGATAATCAAGATTTGGTCTTGGTTGTGGCATTCCTATCAGCTCTGGAATATATTTCATGTAATTCAAATTTTTCTATCTTCTGATAATTATGTTATGTAATGAACCTATCTTAAGTATGACCTATTTATGGGTCCCTCGGTAAAATGATAAGAAGATCTTTTGTGTGACCTATATTTTGGTTCTGGTGCTAGCGTGCAAGGCCTCATTGAATATCTCAAGGTTGTTCTTCATGCTGATAGATTTTGTGGTGATCTAACTCAAATTGTACTTGGTCGACTTGGAAGACTATGAAGACATTGTGTCTGGCCGACCTAGGAGATTATAATGGCATGGAATGGTATAAGTAAAGGTTTTTTTGTTCAATAAGATAAGAAATGGGGAATATGATATGTGTGAGAAATTAAGAGGGTGCGAAGGAAGAAGTAATATGTTTTGCAAAGTTTGTGCAAAGAACTTGTGCAAAAGTTTCTTGATCAGATATGTTGTAGAAAGATATTGTGCTCTTAACCAGAACTGAATCCATGCATATATAGATGCAATTTCATCAGTTCACTTTTTTCAATGAGATTGTTTTGTAATCAATTGTATTAATTGGGCAGTGAGCCCACCGACAGTGAACCTTACCTGTAGTGAGCCTTCTATAAAAATCACCTTTACTGGTATCACCTTAACCGGTGTTTTATATTTGATAATTAGTATTCTCCGTGGTTTTTCCCTTCTTGGGTTTCCATGTAAATTCTAGTGTTCAATGTGCATAGTGTTGTTATGTTCTTTCATGTTCATTTTTGTTAGATGGTTGTTCGATTGATTTTAATTTTTCCCTGGACTAATTAAAGAAGAAAATTATTTTATGATAACTGATTCACCCCCCCTCTTGGTTTTCTGGACTGTTCAACATCTTGATCTTGATCCTCATTTCCTCTTTGCTCCCATGACTTGTGTAGACACTAAAAATGTAATCCTTGCAAATCACTCATTTTCCTTCTATTAATTAAATGGACATCATCATCTATTTAATTAATTCATTTTAATATATTCCTCTTTACATTAATCCACATAAAACATTATAAGCATTATAAGCATTTCATCATTTACATCTACATATATAATATTCATTTAATAATATTGTAATCAATTTATCATTCTTCATTTCATCCTATTTCTAACCTCTTCCATAACCATTTTTATCATGCATTTATCCTATTCCACCTAATTTATTGTACCCACCTCATGCATGTGGGATATGTTGCTCCAAGTCACTGTTTTAATCCCACATTCCTTCCACAACCCACATTCACCGTAAGGACACCTATTTAAACAAGACTTCCCTCTCATTTTTCCCCTACACAAATTTTGCATCACCATGCTTTGTATCTTCCTCCATGATCTTTTAGTGATATTTGCATTTGAAGATTAGCTTTAGTTTTATTTTGCATTGCATTTTTCTCATAGCATATTGGTATTCATCATAGCATTTGAATCTCTTACATTTTGGGTTTCATTTGAATATCTCTCATTCCATTCTACATAGCCTCTTGTGTGTACTCTGAGAGTAATGAATATGAACACAAGATCTTGTGGATAGGAGAATAATGGAGTAGTTTAGTTTTACATGCATGTGCGTTTTGCATGCGTGTGTTTTTTTATCAAGAACTCCATTGATATGATGTTGGAATCGGTTTGAATCATTCAATCTGAACATCTCCATTTCCTTCATCATACATTTGGCATGCTCGGTGGGACCATTCCCTAATTCGTTTATTGTTTTATCTTCGCTTCATAGAAATTTTGATGCCTTAGGTTAATCTATTACAAAGAAAATATGGTATATTTTTGTTGTGGTTCATGTAATGAACTCATGCAAGAACAATATGCTTTCTCTGATATGTTTCAATGCATTATAATCTTTCAAAATGATGCGTTCAATATAATATGTGAGTGGCATGCCTTCTTAAAAGTTTTGGTATAATATTGTGATATTACTTTCACTCCCATTTGTTGTCTGATTGGTATAATACTGCATAATGAAATGATATGCTGTGAGTGACATGATATGCTATGAGCATTCTAATCTTTCAAAATAATACATGCGGTATGCATTATTATTGTCTTCTCATTTCCATATGTGTTATATGTTTTGTCTAATTTTGTAGGCATTATGCTTTGTTTTTTTGGAACTAATAACAAAGTGATTAATGATATGTGCTATATGCTTTCTCTAATTTTGTGGTCGTTTCTCATTTTGAAATAAAGGCATAACCCTTATATGATAATAGCACAACATGTGGTGATTAATGGTATGTATCTCAATGCATTTGGTGGATAATCATTATGTGGTGCAAGCTCAATGCATTGGTTTATATGTGGGATCAATATACAACATCCTCATATTAGATCATATTCTACGTCCAATTTTGCTGGTCTTCATAATCTATGGGGAATTAAGACTCTAAGTTTGAATCAGTTTATGAACTTTGTTGGTTCTTTTTTACAATGTAACCAGGTTTGTCTTCTAATCTACGTATGGGATTTCTAATTCCAATCAAAGGTAGCTCGAAGGACCTGGACCAACTGATGAGGAATTTAAAAATCCTCCTACACTTCAAGCTCTGCAAGACCCGGGAGGGTGATCCCTTAATGTGTTTACAACCTCTATGCCATTATTATAAATGACATTAACAATAGCAGATCATCTCACTTAATAGCTCAACACGATAGGATAATATCAACTAGAATTGGCTATTCATAGACAATATCAACTATCTGGAGCATGAGATAACTAAACACAATCCATTGTATAAGATAGTCATTGATTTGCAATGCATAGCAAGCTCTAGGAAAAGATAAACAAATACTGAACTGCACGAATAAGTGCAACTTAGATCAGTGCCATACATCCATTGCAGGAGTACATTTCATAAGCATCTAGAGGTTTATGATAGATTTAATACATGACATATAAGATCCCTGACAATATTGCATTACAATTTCATCAGTATGCATTCTAACCCAATACTACTTATCAAATCCCTATACAGAACATATCCGCCTATAATCCCATTCAAGCATTTTAATTAATTCCTTGAATTAAAGCTAAAATAGAATTATACACACCACAACAGTGAGATGGATAAAACAAGCCTTAGTTATTTCATTCAAAGTTCAGATATGCATGTACAATGGAGAGACATGAGCTTGAATTTATCATTTCAACTCAAATGCTAATATTGTCATACAACATTAAATCCCCATGAACTCAAAACCTGTTACAGAATGACTCAAAACCTAAATTGCATTTCTCTAAAACCATTGGACTTTACAATTTGCTCTGCAACTTCACCTAGACTCAACAAAAATTATCTAACTTGCTAACCCGTACTTTTGGCCTTGAAATCCTTCTTATAGAAAATGAAGGAGCAAACAAGCATCGGGCTAGAAAGTACACATGTCACTAGCCAATTGGAGCACTTGGTGATATTCCAAAAATTGTTACAACAACCACCACCTTGGAGAATATTCTTGTTCATCAAATCAACTGAGGAACATTGATGCGACAAAAACCACAAGAAACCCATGCCGAGAAAGCCATCAACACAAAATTGGAACCATTGCAACCGCAACATCTGATTTGCCACCTGTTAGTAGTCCACTCTTTTTACTCTTCCTTATTCAAATATTTAGTTACCCATTTCTGGTATTCTTCATTAGTCGGCCAGTTAAAATTAATTACCTATCCACCTTGGCATTATAAGGTGTGTATTTTACCACTACCTGATTTGCATCCCTTTCAAAAGATTCCAAAAATGAGCTGGTACTAATGATTTTATCCATACAACTCACCAACAAATCATATTCTAAGTCATCACAAATTGAATTAATTTGATCATTGATGACCTCACTTGCTTGATCCTGCCATTGTTGGAGTGACTTGATTTTCCCCTACTCATCAATTATATCAGGTAACAATGTGTTACCCCAATCATTGAAATTATTCACCAACTCCCTAATCTTCCTACTCAAGTCATCTGGTAAGGTCTCAAAACCTTACAATGATTTTACTAACACATGAGTAGGCTTTAATGATTGGGGCATATTATTTATATCAAACCTTGAGGCCTTATACATGATATCCAAATCATTGGCCCTAGGGATCCAATTTTCAATTATTGGTATCACTACCTCTTTATCCCTATCAATCTTCTTTATTGCATCTAACAACAAATAATATAAAGAATGTATAGATAGTAATTTACTATCAACCCTTTCATTTAAATGCCTCAAAACAGTAGTAACAATATCCTTTTGCTTTAAAAGAGATCCCTCCTCATTTAACTTTAATGATGCCTGCAATTCATCAATTTTTTGCAAGAGCTACTTCTTTGTAGGATCAACAGAGCACTCTGTTTCTTCATCAATTTCCACTAAAGAAGGGGTGAGGATAGGATTCTGACTGGGAGACCCTAGTGTGGAAACAATTGGAGAATTAGGAGGCACTGACCCTATTGTGGAAGGTAATGTACTGGTTCCTGGAGCACTTGATGTCTCCCCAATCTATCTATACCTAAACCTTTCCACCTTAGTTTTCAACTCAACATTTTTCTGCTGCATCTTGTTGTACTCCTCAATCAAAAGGTTATATTTTTCCTTTAAGCTCTTCCTTTCAGCTTCTTCCCTTTCAATAGTATTTTGGGCCAATTTGGACACATTCATAGTTAAATTAGTGGCCTCGATGGTTGAGGTCTCTGAAGCTCTCTTTATTATTAATCCTCCTCTAAAATTTGGATTAATATCAGAAACATCTGGTTTTCTCCCTTGTGGGGCCAATGCCCAGATTGCCAAAGTTTCATATTCTTCAGTGAAGGTAGAGTTTTGCAATGATGCCTTGACTTCTTCAGAATCTTGAAAGGGATGCTTGGACTTCATAATAACATTAAAGGCCATAGCATCTGCAATGTCCAATTTAGGAAAAATCAATACACCAGCCTGACTCACCAGTTTTCTTCCTTCTTCAAGAGTGTTCTTGAATTCTTCCATTAATTCAACTTTTACCTCATCATTCTCCTGGTCTGACCTATCAGGCCTTAGTTCTCTTCTCTACCTAGATTTATCTTGATATTCTTTAAATTTCATCCTCCATGCCAATTGCAAGAATACAGGAGTTTTTACAAATGTATTGTCATCTAGAAACTCCTTGCATGCTTCCATTCTTGCATCTTGTACACTTTTTCCTTTCATATCTAAATCATATAAAACCAATTCAGCTAGCCTAGGAGGGCAAGGCATACCAACTTGCATGTCTTGATCAGTAACATTGATTTCATCCATTAGATCCTCTTGTGGTTGATCAATTCTTTTCCTTTTAGGGTTTGGCTCAGATGGTGGTGATGGGGGAATATCTTCTGATGATGATTCTAAATCAATAATTTTGATTTCCCCAGGCACTTTGAATTTTGGACCTAGTTGTGGAGGCACCTTCATAATTTTCTTTCCTTTTCTGTTCACTTCTTCCTCATCACTGCTACTATCCTTTTTCCTCCTATAAATGGGCCACCTTTCTGTAGGCTGATATGCTGGCCTTGTTTCAATTGTTCTAGCACCTTGTTCTTGTACACCCATACTCAATTCTAAATTTACCTCTTTTGTTCTGAAAGTTTCCATAATCTCTTTGAAGTTCTCCATCAGAAAATCAATTTTCTTATGGTGGGGACTGAACTCCAACAATGGATCATATTTCAGATCCATTTTGTGCACAACATCTAGTAGCTTACTATAAGCTATCCATTTCTCCTTGTTCAACTCCTATCTATTCAAATCAAATTCATTTCTAATTAGGTCCTCAGGAAAGTTGAAATCATGCATAAACTTGCAAACTTTTATTTTTTTTCTAAAAAGAGAAAAGAAACCCTCAGGATCATGTTGCCACTTTGGACCACATCTCAAATGGTAATCATCAAAGAATTTATCAAAATGTGTCCAACCTCCCTTTGAAAATGAAAAATCAGACACCACTGTATAATCTGGGGAAAATTTTCCCTTACCCCTTCCAGTGAGGTTGTCCTCATGAATACAACCTATCTGCCACATAAATTTGGCAAACCCCACTCTTGGTGGCACATTATATGGCAGTATATGAGGGGCTCCTTGAAAACCATATACTCTCAAGACAGTACTGACTGGGTATGGGATAATGTCATCCCAGTTATGGTAAACCTTCATTTCTGGCTTCCTCCCCTTTGGCCTGAGGAAATCATGTAATTCCTTAGGGATCCTAGGTGCATTCACCATCAATCTAGCCCTTAATCTAGAAGCAAAAAAATTATCAAATTGCACATAACTAGTGCTTTCCTTATTACAAGATAAATCTGTAGCCCATATCTGTACTGGAAATCTTTCTCCATTAACTGTTTGCCTTAATTTTATCCTCTCAGAGAAGAAGTCAACATTCTTGAACAAGAACATATGCATCAACATAGAATACCAAAAGAATTGAGTGTCGGTATCATTTTTTTGTAACTTTCACATCCCTTCATGTATCCTCTCAACCAAGAAAGAAGTGAAGTCATAGGTCACAAAGAAGTTAGGGTGTTGTATTTGCATCCCCATGAACATGTATGCAATGGGCATTACCGCACCAGGACTAAAACCCAAAATCTGACACAATGAATAGAAAGTGGCCAGGAAATGGTTTGCAAAACAATTTAATCTGAAAGGTTCTTGGTCATTGGGGCTGATATGAAATTGTGAACCTCCTGCCCTAGCCAGATGAGGTGGAAGCAACTTAGCTCTAAAAAGAGATTTCAACTTTGCATACTCCTGCTTCATTTCCTCAAGATTGATAGGAACCAAGTCTTCTCTCAGTTCACTCAAGTCAAAAATCTATTGGACCTCTTCTCTGTTAACTCTCAACAGAACCTTTCCATCATTATCCTTGATTATCCATGTGACAAGGCCATATCTTGCAGCAACTACCCTAAGCAGGTCTACATCAAGTAATACATTGGTACCACCAACTTCCCCATATCATACATCCATCTATTTGAAAAATGGTGAGGAAAATTCCTCTGTCCGTACCACAATTTGAACATTTCCAAACCTGTGAGGGGAACCCTAGCATCGGCGATGTTAGAGCAATTTTATATTAATCCTTCCTCTAGGATTTTCCTTCACATTAGAATTAATCCCTAACTCCTATCATTCGTTGGCAAGGGCAATTGATCTAGGAAGTCATCATACAATTTTCTTTTTAAATAATCAACTTCACTAGAATGCTTCTATAGTGGTGCCATCTCAAACAAACTAGGGCTTCTTTATAACATTACACTTCAAGTAGCTAGGACTAACAAGAGATATGAAATTATAGAACAAAATACTGCAATTTCTCACAATTTAAATAAACTATAGCCCTAAAATGTTTATCAACAAGCCCTATGATAAATACAGTAGATATTTTCCCAATTTTAAGTGTAGAATGACTTAAAGACACAAAAATTAACTCACTGCTTTGTTCACAGAAATCCAAAATTCTAGCTGTAGAGACTCGCAATACCTTCGGCTCTAAGACTGCTCCGCAAAATACTCAAATGCTTTGTGATACAAATAAAGTAGGAGAATTGATTTTATTTCGATCAAATCATGCCAGCAAGTGTCTCATCTGCCATTAAAGCTCAATTTCATGCTGCATGAATAGTTCCAACCAGGTTTGATGCAGGTTTAAATTTGAGTCATCGATCCTTCAGTTTGATCAAATCATCGACGGTCACCTTCAAAACAGGCTGACATAATCACCAACATGGAAATAAGAGGCCCACCATACCATACACTATGATGGAAGTCCATGTGGTGCCTGCCCGTGATATCACAATCTTGCAATTTTGGATCACGGGATGGCGGGCAACTGTTGATTTATGAAAATAATTGATTGATGACATACAAACTTATCTCCATCATCCTCACCAAGGAAATCCATGTGGTGCCCGCTTGTGATTTCACAATCAACCAAAGCACCATCACAGGATGGAAGGGAACAATTGAGATCAAAGGTTAATTGATCAGCGGTGGCGCAAGTTTGATCCCCCAGATAGGACACGTGGCACCCGCCCATGATATCACAATCCTACAATTTCTGATCACAGGATGGTGGGAAACCATTGATAACTAAAGGCAAATGATCAACAGTAGCACAAAATTCATCCCTCTGCAAAATAAAACATTCATTAAAGGACAATGGGACATCACTAGGTGGATAGAAAATAATGGCATAAGTTGTTTTAAAACCGTGAAACACAGGGCCAATCAGGACCTAGGAAAATAAGACCCGTGGAGGAGATAAAATATTAAGGCTAAAGGGACTAGGCCTAGACGAATCGATAGGACATAAGATGTTTTAAAATCCCTCCAAAAGTAATAGCAAGATAGATCCCAACTGAGGCATAAAATAACACAAGGGTTTTACATGTAGGCAAAGCTAAAACTCCAACCCTTAAAAATTTTCCAACACCATGAAAGACCAGAGACATATGGAAGGACATGAGTGACAAACAAGGAGAAAATTTGAAGCTCCATCAGTGGCTTCAGTTGGGGATGTTCATTCCACTGGAATGAAGCAAGAATTCAAAATCTCGAGAAGAGTAGACCAAGAGGCAGAGACGACCAAAAAGGGATTGTTCAGAAAAAACAATCCAACCTATGTACAAAATATATACAAAATATACAAACCTAAACTAGTTTTCATGGAAAAGAATACTTCAAGTGAAGTATAACTTCAAGAACTATCCATGAACTGGCAGTTCAAGAATATCCCCTTTCATATCTTGGAGGAAGTATGAATCTTCACCCCACTTACCATTAATAAAAAATGGACCCAACTAGATTGCATCAAATTTCCCATGTTTCCCTTTATCTTCCATTCTAGCATTCCACATTAAAACCAAATCTCCATCTTTGAAACTCCTAGTAGTTGCCCTTTTGTCATACAAATTCTTTACTTGCAACTGCAACTTTGCATTTCTCTTTTGTGCTTCCCTCCTGGTTGCATCCAATTCTATAAGAGCTTCCACTCTCAATTGCATCTCATCATCAATTTCATTATCATACATCTGGACAAACTTATACATTTCCATTAAGTTATTTTGGGGAAACCTGGAATTTATCCCATAAACCAAGTCGAATGGGGCACAACCTATTGCCTTCTTCATAGTTACCCTATCTTCCCAGACTGCTAATCTCAACTTAGAATCCCAAGCCTTTTTATTTTGATCCAGGATTCTTTTAATAATCTTCATCAATCTTTTATTGCTTGATTCTGCTTGTCCATTTCCCTATGGGTGATATGGTGATGAATAAGAAATTTGGATGCCATGCTTCTCACAAAATTCTATGTATTCTTCATATCTAAAACACATTGCATTGTCTGATACAATCCTTTCTGGACATCCAAATCTAGTCAATATGTTGTTCATCAGGAAGTCAATTACCACTTTACTAGTGGCTTTCTTTGTTGGAATTGCTTCCACCCACTTGGTGAAATAATCAATGGCCACCAATATCCATGAGTGGCCTCCACTATCCACTAGATTTACATGCTATCTCTCCTACAAAATCAATACCCCACTGCTGAAATGGAGCTTGTACTATGACTGGTTTTAGAGGCAAGTTACCAGAAAACTTTAACTTACCAGAGAAACATTGACAAGCATCACATGTCTTTACTAATTGGTGTGCATCCTTAAAAATTGTAGGCCACCAAAATCCAGCCTTCATTACCTTATGTGCAGTTGTTTTAGCCATATAATATCCAAGTTCATCCTTAACTACATCATTTTCTGGTATGGCCTTCCGTAATCCATCATCATTGACAATGGATTCTCATTCAAAAACCAAGACGTTCATGAGTTATGTGAGCGATTTCATATCCAACACCATTTTTCATCTCCGTACTACCCACAAGGAAATGGTCAAGCTGAGGCATCAAATAAAACTATTGTCAAAATCCTCAAAAAGACTGTCAATGACACTGGCCATGACTGGCACAATCAACTCAACCCTGCTCTATGGGCTTACCACACTAGCATTCGTATGCCTACAGGAGCCACTCCATTTGCCCTAGTCTTTGGCGCTAAGGCCATCTTTCCCATTGAGGTTGAAATTCCTTCGTTACGAGTCTCTCTGAAGGGTTTAACTGATGAAGAGGAGTATAGACAATCACGCTTGCACGAGCTAGAAATGCTAGAAGAGAATGCAGAATTCACCGAACCATCTTCAAGCATATCAGAATTGTCTTTGTCATAGTTACAATAAGAAGGTTATGGTCAGGAAATTTGACATTGGCAACCTAGTTCTCATTCAAAACCCCAAGAACCAAGCTGACAGAGAAAAGATGGGAAATTTTGAACCAAACTGGTTGGGTCCTTACATCATCGTATCTTATTTTGGTTCTGGAGCCTATCAACTGAAAACTTCAGATGGAGAACAACTGACGGAGCCTATCAATAGTTTACATCTCAGAAGGTTCTACGCATAGCATCAGGGGATCAAGCTAAAAACCATAAAATACAAAAAAATTAAAAAATGATAAAAAAATCATTACCTTGATGAAAACCTGGCAAACAGGCGTCTTGGAAACAAAAAGAAAAAGAAAAATGGAAAAATAGTAAAGAGAAAAATGATTCGTCCAACAGTGAAAACCTGGCAAATAGGCGCTTTGGATAAGTACGATGGTGAAAACCTGGCAAACAGGCGCCATGCGTAATCAATCATTGCTTTCCATCTACTATCACTTTGTCTTCCTTGGCCTAGGATGAAAGACATATCACGCCATTATCACGCCAATCGACATGACATTATACCCTTCCTTTCATGGTTGATAAACGATTGACATCAAGTCCTGACGACTGTCCATCTAGTAAATCCATGTTCCTTAAAGTTGGCTAAGTCTTGGACCTAACTGGGGGAAAAATTTGTATCATATAACTATAGTGGATGTCACATATGGCTTCGGAAATTGGCATAAAGTCCTGAAAAAAGACAAAAACATAGCAAAAAGTCCTAAAAAAGACAAAAACAGCACAAAAAGTCCTGAAAAAAGACAAAAACAAGGCAAAAAGTCCTGAAAAAAGACAAAAACACAGAAAAAAGTCCTGAAAAAAAGGCAGAAAACATGATAAAATGTCCTGAAAAAAGACAAAAAAATCATAAAATGTCCTGAAGAAAGACCAAAAACATCACAAAAAAGTCCTGAGAAAATACCTAAAAACCATAAAACGTCCTGAAGAAAACCACAACAAAACATCAAACTACTCGAAGAACACAAACACAGGGTCATCTCTTGTCAAAGTCTGTCATGTCAAATCAATCAGTCGTTGTCATTAGTCTAAACTACATTGTCTCTGCGCATTTGCTATGTAGGCAAGACTCATACTTGAGTCCCCGAGACATTAGGTCAGTCCTTTTAGGTTTGTCAAAATAAAATAATGATTCAATCTTTGGTCATTACGATAGAGTCATTGGTTGTGTCGAACTATGAGGTCTCTGACTGTATGATGTAGGCAAGGCCATCTATCGATGAGCCCCCGAGGTCGTACTAGGTCAGTCCATTAGGGTTCATGACATCACACTGGCACACGCGTCAAAAAAGTCTTCAGGACAAAGCAAATCATTCCCAAATGAATAAAACTCATAAAGCAAATTATGGCAATCATTTACCACAGTGTGACAATTGCATGGGAGGATTCTACTCAAGTTTTTTATTTAAATAAGGGGGAAAGGGTTTTTCGTTGTTCTATTCTCCAACAAATAAGCTAGAAATGTGGTGCATAGAGATAAATCCTAGATTTGTGAAGGCTCTAGTATTTACACTCTTCCATGGACACCAAATTTTTCTCCTTCTCAAACTTTGGTCAAGTTTATACCTTTTTGGATCTAGTTATATGGATTGTTGCTTGAGTATAGAGAGCTTAAGATTATTGATGTTTTGGGTAATCAGTTGGGTATTTTTCTACATCAAGATTTGAATTTTTTTAAAGACCCTTCTTTTCCTATAAGGTTATGTGTTATTTTTGATGTAACAAAATGCCATCCCTTTGCTTTCAATATTATATCCAAGAACGGGGTATGGGAACAAGTTGTAGTTTTTGAAGATCCAAAGAAATTTTGTTCACATTTTCATTTTCCCCTTCACCCTACAAGTTTGTGTTAGAAGGATATGGAAGTGGGGAATTTCAGCCAAATATCATCTCCTCCTAAAAATTTATCACCTACTCCTGTTCTAATTGTTTATCTTCCTAGAACAATTTCTGAATTTGATGTTATTCAAGGTTGGGAAATGAAAAAGTATGAACCAGGCCCAAAATTTTTATATAAGGGATCTACAAGTACTCATTTGGTTCTAGTCAATATGGAGGGGGCTTCTGAGTCTATAGGGGGTGTAAAATATGTACAATTTCATCCTATAATAGAAAATTGTTCAACTGGTTTCAAGGATAGTGTGTCTCTTGAACATGTCAGGCATAAAGCTAATTAGTTGGTGCCCTCGTCTTTTGAAGCAGCAAAGGCATTAGAGAGGTTCCCAATTACGAGGAGGTCTCTATTTAATAATAACAAAACTTTTAGTGTTTCGTTGTCAAAGGGATAGACAAAATATTTGCTATCACCACTTAAGATTTTTCATAACTCATTAAACCTTCTTGTCCCACGGATTAGGACTTGGAACCTATGAAAATGGGGGAATGGTTATGTATTCACACCCACTTTCAAAGATGTTCCACTCAAGGATAACCCTAGAGATCTCAATGCAAAAGAGAAAGAGACCTTGCAATAGGGTTGTCCTAGGGATTAAAAATGATCTGATGAGGGGCTCACCACCAAGTGTAAACTTGGAAAAGATAACGAAATGCAAGGTAAAATGCAAAATCCTAATTGAATGCAAACTAACTCTAGATGACCTAGAAAGATGAACAAAATGCAACAAAAAATGGTAAAATAGAAAATGTGCACTTGGGAAATTGAAGAAGGTAGAATGGAGATCTGGATCACTAAAAAATTTGATGTCAAGGTTGACTCATTCGCCAAGTTGGGTGAATCAGTCTAGTTTCTAGGAAAATGTGTAGGAACAGGTTTCTGCCAAAAGGGTGTCTAGATCTGTAAAAATATTTGTTAGGCCTATACAGTGGGACTCATTCACCACTTGTGGAAAATCAATCAACTTCTTCTTTTCTAGAAGTTTCAAACCTAATTATGTTCCTCTCAATCTGCTTTGCTCTTCCTGATTGGTTTTCGGATCCGAAAATGTAAATTGCCACTTGTAGGTATTCTCCAAGTCTCTCCAAGGCTTGATGACAACTTTAGCAACTTTAATCACTTGAAAAAATTTCTCAAATCTTGCTCCTTATGAAATATACAACCTAAACTTGCATATCACATGTAAAGGAGAGGGGAAAATGTTGTGTGGTTAGTGAATAGGGGTTTTCCTTGGTCAAACCCCTTGTTGGTAATTAAACCTTGAAATGAAAGAAAATGTGAATAGAGAATGATGAATGAACAAATAGAAATGTTGCAACTCACCAAACCCTAGCAATAAGGTGCTACAAATATTCTTGAAATGGCTGCAATGGATATGGTTCTTGACTCTTTCTTGAATCATAAACTCTACATCACAATTGTTATCACAATAACAAACATGATGAATGTAATCTTTGACATGATGATTGGAACTTAAATGTTTCTCTAAAATGCTTGATAATCTTCCCTTGAAAGCCTTTGAATTCTCTTTTGAATGCTCAAATGCTCTTGTGAACTCTCTTGAATGCTAGGTTTTGAATATGAGTGAAAGAACCTTGTATTTATACTTGATTATGCAAGAATTCCTAAAATTACAACACTACAAGCCAACATCAGATCTAGGAGAATAAAACCCCACTAGAAATTTGAATTAAATTTGAATTTTAGTCACATGGGACTCATTCTCCCAAGGTGGAAAATGATTCCCATCAGACATAATGTATGGGACCAAAACTGAAAAGTGCAAAAAAATGTGTGAAAACTAATTTGAGGGAAAAAGATCCAAGTGGGGCCCATTTTCCCAAGGTGGTGAATGAGTTCCCAATCCCTAAATCTAGGCCAAACAAGCTAGAAACACCTAAATTATGATTGGTTATTGATTGGTGTTGAGATTATCCTCGAAAAGATGCAATAAATAAGGCTTGTGGATGCAAAATGGGGCCAATTAAAGCATAAGAAAGTCCAATTATTAATGACAATCCTAGAGGAATGTGAAAGTGTGTTACAAAACTTTACAACACTCCAAATAAGGCAAGATTAATGTTGATTTTGATTAGAAATAGGTTTATTATGCTTAGTTAATTGATAAAACCCTAGAAAAGTGTGAAAGTGTGTTACAACACTTTAGCAAGGTGTCATTAAATCCATTAGTCCAAAAGGGCCCAAAACTTAATGTGAATGTGTCATCCACATTGCAACACTAAATCAAGGCAACATTAAGAAAAAATCACAAGAAGGACCTTAACAAGCCAGAAAAAGTAGAAGGGTTACTTTTTCGATGACTCCATCTAGCCCCCACTTTAGTGAGAGGATGAACTTACTTCAAACTCACACTAAAGTAGACAATCATGCATCAAGAGGGGTTCAAATGCACCAATGTCAGTAAGATGAGATAACGATCAAGAGGGGTGATCAAGCCCCCAGGATCAAGATCCCATAGCAAACCAACATTGGCATAAAAGAACACACATAAGAATAATATAAAGAACAACAACAAAGTGCAATCATTCACTGTCAAAGATGAAAAAGATAAAAGATAAAAGAGAACTGGATCAAGCTTTGACCATTTTTCCATCATGATGTGGATTAGATCTAGGTTGTTTGTCCAAAAAAAAATGCATACTCACTCTAAGGCAAGGGAACTCCTAGCTATCCACTAGGTGAGAAGTCCTAAAAGGTGAGAAACATACACTCATGGCTAGTATGCACTCACAAACACACACAAATGGCTATGGGTAAAGTCATGCCTTGGTCAGGCTTCCTGCTCAAACCATACCAAAGTTATACTCCCTAATAACTTTAATAAGATGCCACAAAAATACAATTTTCAAGCTTCATGAGGCAAGCAAAGCTTCATATGCTTGGAGCTCATGAACAAATATGATGGCTCTATAGGCATGCAAGCTATGTTATGCAAGGTGGCCATATAACAACAAATACAAAATGCAACATGCAAATAATTCTCAAAGGAGTCTTTCTTATTTCATGTGTGGTCTTTAACTTAGGGAACATTGTGCCTAATGTGTCCAAGAGAGGACCAATTAAAGAATATAAAATTCGCAACTTAGGGGATGTAGTGTGTCACATCAAGCAACTAAGAGGAATATAATATGCTAAGTTAGATCACACTCTTGAAGGACATCACACCTAATGTCATCGACAAAGCAAAAAACACATTGTATGAAATAAGAACACTGCACCAAGAACCATGAAAAGGAAAAATGAAAAAGAATAATGCCAATGTATGCCCCTACTTTAAAGAAATTTCTAAACACTATATTGTGATCAATTACTTTAAAGTAGCAAATGAAAAATGCAAACAATAAACAAGACATGAGAGCTAACTTGGAAATCCCTATGCCAAGTCATATGTTTCCAAGTAAAGCTACGTCATGTAAGAGAAAAAGAAAAAAGAAAGAGAGAGGTTTCCCCCAAAATGAAAACACCAAACACACAAGGGATCTATGGATTTGGGGTCAGTATGTTCTTTGTTGCAATGTCTTTTAGAGAGATTAGAACTATCATCATCCCCCAAATACACATAGAACTAGAATAATGACACAAAGAGAGTGAAAACAAAAAAAAACCTTTCGAGTCAACATGGAAGAGACATGAATTTCTCGACGTCTTGTGTCATCCCTAAAAGGAAAGCACAAGAAAAAAGAGAAAAATGAAAAGGAAAAGGAAAAAGAATGCCTTTTGGGTCAACATGGAAGATACATGAATCTCTCGATGCCTTGCATCATCCCCAAAAGTAAAACATAAGACAAATGAACAAGAGATAAAAAGCATGAAATAAGAGATTTATGACATAGAGAAGAATGAAGATACAAATAGAGGAAAATCACAAAGAGAGAGATAATATCAAATACAACATCACAGGGATCACATTATGCACATGCAATCACACAAAATAAAATGAAAAAGAAATAATGAAAAAGACTAGTAAGGCACAAGCGAGTCAAGCTATGAGCAATTCATTTGCCTCCCAATCATGTTCATTGTATACCAAAGGCAGGAAACTAGTTAAAGGGACAAGAGCAAGTTTCAAACTAGGGGAAGTACCAGGTTCAACACTCTTTGTGGGAGATTTTTCATCTAAGCTTATGGAAGAGGAAAACAATGTATTCAATTCATTATGCACCTCTTCATCAATTTTAGCAACCTCGTCATCATCATCTAAATTAATCACAACAGGAGGTCGAAGGATAATTTCCATAGAAGGGTTCAAATCTTGTTGTGATTGTTGTATTGGATTGTTTTGTTGTGGGGAAGGGGTAGAATCATCATGCATTCCTTGGGTCAGGTTTGGTTCTTGATTTTCTTTGTTTAATTCATCATCTAACATGCGAGCAAGGGCACAACGTCTATGCCTACTCTCTCTAGCACCTATGTTTCTTTTAGTTTTATTTTCAAGTTGTGTTTTTGTAGGAGTGGGTTGATCAACCATGGGTTATATTTCTTTCCTAAGGGGAGGAACAAAAGGAACCACGGGAGGTTGTTCGACCACTTTCTCTTTGACTTTATAAACTTGTTTTATTCTAGGAGGTGTGACGGGGTTGTTTCCATTGTCTCTTGGTTGTTTGTAAGATGTAGGTGAAGGTTCTATCTTAGGTTGGTCTTGGTTTTTTGGGACTTATTTAGGTTCAAGCATGGTTTTTTCAAGGATGGTAGGTTGAGAGGTTGATGGGGACATGTTTCAAAGAGACAGTTCGGCTATTTTCTCTCCTTTGAATTTTTGGTAGGATAGAAAAAAGAAGTATTCTCATGGCTTTATAGGCTCCATGGGCTCAAGCCAATAGGCATCTAAGGAAAAATTTCATTTGGATGACATGGGGTTCAAGCCACTATGGTGGACAGTGAATATTTCATTGTCAAAGGGAAACTTTAAACATTTATGCACAACCGAAGGGACAACTTTTATAGAGTGAAGCCATGCATGGCCTAGCCTCACACAAAATTGGTTTGATTGCGAGATGATGGAGAATGTGACATCTAATGTTTTTGGTCCTATTTTCAATGGTAAGGTGATCGATCCAATCGTAGAAAGCAAAATCATTGTGTGTCTTGATCCATGCTTTCAGTTTATCGTATATATCTTGATAGAGCTCATGTAGGAGTAAAAATTCCTCGGTGATCACATTCTCTCCATAGGTGGGATCTATCAGTATCCCATTAGTGGGCTTGTCATAGATATGATCAGCTATGTAGAGAGGACCATCTGGTGCATGTTCAATTATATCCTTAGAGGAGAAATAAATGTCAAGAGGATTCTTAATTCGGCCCTTACGAGGGATGATGTTTATTGCCCCTACCATTTCATCTATAGGATTTTTATCATGCTGAATAAATCCATTGTTATCATCATCTATGCCCACATTCATCACATCATTCCTTCTAGTTTTGTTGGCTTTGACATATGAAATATTATGTTTAGGCACTGGGTTGGTGAAAATTTGTAAATTCTAGTTAGGAGGGGCAACAAACTTATTTCCCTGATCACTAAAACCTCCAACAGAGAGACAAATGGATCAATGAGGTATTGCACAAGATGTTTAAGATGCTTTCAATGTTTTGTGTCATGTCCATTTTGTCGATGGTAGTGGCAATAAGCATTTGATTTAAAGCTTGGGGGTAAAGGCTTATTAGGGTCAGGTGTTTTGATAGGAAGCAAGGTAATCATTTTTTGTTCTAAAAGTTGAGTCATTGTGTTATGAAGGGTATCTGGAAAGGGAGTGAATTTTCTTCTCAGGTCTCCATAGCTAAAGGGAACTGTTGCTTTTTAACAACTACTTGGTTATTAACATTGTGAGTTGTTTGTTGAGGGGGATTAAATTTAAGGAACCCTTTATTCTATTTTCTAAAAGGTTGGGAATTGTTTTGGTTTGCAGGCTTGGATTTCTCAATTTGACTAGAAGTGGATTTTGTATCTCGGCTTTTAACCAAATTTTCATAATCACGGAGGATAGTACACAAGTGCATGAAGGATGGGAATTTCATCATGGTCATCTTGTCTTGAATCTTACTTTACAAATTTTCTATGAACATCTTTTGAAGGTGAGGGTCGGGGACCTTGACATTGATTTGGGAATAAAGTGATTGATAGTGTGAGATAAAATTGGTTATCTTTTCTTCTTCTTTTTGCTTGCATCTCATCAAATCAGCCAAGGTCATCTTGGGAGTCATATGCACTTGGAAATGGTTTAAAAATGCATCAACAAGTTCATTGAATGAAATAATTGAGTTATTTGGTAAAGAAGAAAACCATTCCAAGGCAGTATCTTTCAAGGACCTAAGGAAAATCTTTGCCAACAGTTTATCATCAAGGAAAAATTCACTACATAAGGAACTATACGCATTAACATGGTTAGAAGGATCTCCCTTCCCTCCATATTTCTCAAATGTAGAAACGTCTACACCTTGTGGCATCGATGTTTGTAATATCTCCAAGAAATGGACTACTTTTGACATAATATGTAGGTGGGCCATTTTGATTTTGGTTTATGGTGGAAATATGTTTTTGAAGGGATGAGATAGTTTGGAAGAGTTGAGCTATGAGAGGATCATTGTTTGTGTTATGAGATGGAAGTGAAAGTGGGGAGGGAGTGTATGTGTTCATAGGGCAAGTGAATGGAATGCTTATAGGTGGTAAAGTGGTAGGAGATATAACTTGTAATGCCACATAGGAACTAGGGATGCAAGCAGGAATACCCTAGGAAGGAATCACATTACTAACTTGTTGAATTGTTGTTGCGAATTGAGGGTTGGTATAGGTAGGTATTGAGGCTATTGTTGTGGGAGGAGGAATTTGAGTTCCTCCTTGACTTGTAACATTGCTTGTTGGCAAAGAACAACTAGTGGTTGAGGTGAGATGTTTTCCAAAGATGCACACTATGTTTTTCACAAGCTCTAGTCCTTCTTCACTTTCAAGCATGCGATGAATGTTATCTATAGTAGGGATGCCAATAGTTGAAATGTTGTCATTTTGCACTTGATTTTGTAGGTGTACTAGGTCCTCATGAATGTGAATTGTGTTTTCTTACGGGACACTATCATTCCTTATGTCAAGTTGCATCACACTACTTGAAGGCAAGGAGTTGTTAAAGGTATTGTCCATATCTAGTGTACTAGTGTTAATACCTAGAGTGAAAGAGCTAGACAACCCAAGATCCACAACGATTGTGCTATCATGGGATGACATGAGTCTCAAATTTTGTCTCACCACCATATTAGCAATAAGATGCCAAATACTCATGCAAAGGCTACCAAATGTGAAGTGAATGAAATGCAATGTGATAGGTCTAGATAATAGGTTATTTTCTGTTTGTTTTATATAGACTTTAAGATAATTTTGAACATACTTCCTAACAATATTCCATATTATATTATACTTTTTCTATCCATTATACAGACCTAAGACCTAGAAAAATGATGATGGAATTATGGTTTAATATATTAGCATTAAGTGGTTTATATGAATATGTGCATGGAAATGTTGATGGAAATTTATGTTTAATTCTTATGGTTATCCTTGTGTACGTATTTTTTGAAACTAACTTATTTGTAGCAAAAAGAGGAACATGATGCATAGCTATTGCAAGATGAGCCCATAGAAAAAGGGGTGTTGGATACCAGAATAAGGGATGTTGCAAAAATAGTTGAACATGGTGGTTATTGGTCAAAGGAATTTAATGAAGATACAACACATGTTAACATAAACAATTAATAAACGCTAAAGAAGAGGTCTTTTCTAATATGGAAATTTGATAGATGGATGTATGATTGAATGTAAATTTTTTTTATAGAGTTCTAGTTTGATAGGGTTCTCTTTGTTTTCAGTTATAGGTTGAAAAATTCCAAATCTTGAATCCACTCTCTAGATATCTGTGAGTGGAATTAATGATTTCAGTTTAAGTTGTTGCTTTCAATAATGACTTCCTCAGTTTGTATATAACTTTTGGTTGAGTTTGTAGTTTAGTTAGTTGGTTGTTCATAAGTTATACTATCTATTATTTCTAGTTGAAACATGAATATATAGAATGGTTGAATTCAGTTTGTGTAAGAGTATTTTGTAATCTTTTATCCTATGGAATAAATGAAGATCAATTCATGAGATGTGTGAAATCTACTTTTTAGATTGAGTTTCATTAAGTGGGAATAGTTACTTGAGCAGGCCACTCGAGGTATTGTTCTTCACTTCATCTTTCAATTATTTCATTTATGTTGATAGTTAATATTAGTTTATTGTTATTCATGAATTATATGCAAGTAACTGAAATTCCATTTCTTGCTTATTACAAATGAATGCTTAGGAAGATGCATGTAATGATTATTAGTAATACTCCAGAGGATAGTTTAATTGAGTCAGAAATATTAATTAGGTTTTCAGTTAACATAGTATCATTTTGTTAGCAATATTTCAGTTACAACCTTTATTGTAGGTACCCATAGAAACTAAATTTTAGTTATACTTTTATTGTTTTACAATTTTGTGAATTTCCAACACCTAGAATAACTTTAGAAAGATAGTTTAGGTAGATTGAGTCCATGAAGTCATTTATAATGCTCCACCATCATAAGCTTACACACCTTGGTTGATGATTTAATGTAGTCTCAAGTAGTTTCAAGTGAATTGTTCAGCTAGTTGACTCTTTGAATTGAGTGACCTTCACCAACTTTACAAAACATTAACTTAGACTCTACACAATGTAAGCTAAGAACAATGAAATGCTTATAACTAAAATTCTGGAAACTAAAACAAAAAAGTAATAACAACAAATAAAAACTCAAAAACTTAACTGAAATTGCTAGAAAATGCAATGAAGAATATGCAGAGGGATTGATTCGCCTAGGGTGGCGAATGAGTCCCGATGATGATTTTTTTTGAAAATTTTCAAACAATTTGAATTGGTTTTTATGATTTTTATGTTTTTTGATCTATTTCTGAGATGAAAATATAGAATTTGAATTATTTTCAATGAAATTAAGTGCAAAATGTAAGCTAAATGAGATTTCACTAATTCAATATTTGAAACCATAGAATTCCAATTAACCAATGCAAACCTTAATGCAATTTTAATGCAAGCTAAGTATAGGATGTAAATGTACTTCTGATTAGAATTATAATGTCCTAAATATGGGTTCTCCAAAATGGAACCTATGAAAATGGGGGAATGATGATGTATTTGCACCCAATTTCAAAGATGTTCCACTCAAGGATAACCCTAGATATCTCAATGCAAAAGAGAAAGAGATCTTGCAATAGGGATTTCCTAGGGATTTAAAATGATCTAATAAGGGGTTCACCATCAAGTTTAAGCTTGGAAAAGATAATGAAATGCAAGGTAAAATGCAAAACCCTAATTGAATGCAAACTAACTCTAAATGACCTAGAAAGATGAAAAAAATGCAACAAAAAATTGTAAAACAAAAACTGTGCACCTGGAAAACTGAAGAAGGTAGAATGGAGGTCTAAATCACTGAAAATTTTGCTATCAAGGCCGACTAGTACTCATTCACCAAGCTAGGTGAATCAGTCCAATTTCTAGGAAAATGTGCAAGAATAGGTTTCTGCCAAAAGGGTGTCCAAATCTGTAAAAAATCTTTGTTAGGCCTATTCAGTGGTACTCATTTGCCACTTGTGGTGAATCAATCCACTTCTACTTTTTTGGAAGTTCCAAACCTAATTATGTTCCTCTTGGTCTACTCTACTCTTCCTAATTGGTTTCCAGATCCGAAACTATAAATTGCCACCTGTAGGTCTTCTCCAAGTCTCTTCAAGGCTTGATGACAACTTTAGGAACTTTAATCACTTGAAAACTTTTCTCCAATCTTTATCCTTATGAAATATGCAACCTAAACTTGCATATCACATGTAAAGAAAAGGGAAAAATGTTGTGGGATTAGTGAATAGGGTTTTCCTTGGTCAAACCCCTTGTTGGTAATTAAACCTTGAAATGAACGTAAATGTGAATGGAGAATGATAAATGAACAAATGGAAATGTTGCAACTCACCAAACCCTAGCTATAAGGTGCTACAAATATGCTTGAAATGGCTACAATGGATCTGGTTCTTGAATCTTGCTTGAATGAAGTTGATCTTGCTTGAAACACTTGCTTGAATCATAAACTCTACATCACAATTATTATCACAATAACAAACATGATGAATGCAATCTTTGACATGATTATTGGCACTTGAATGCTACTCTAAAATTCTTGATAATATTCCCTTGAAATCCTTTTAATTCTCTTTTGAATTCTCAAATTCTCTTGTCAACTCTCTTGAATGCTAGGTGATGAATATGAGTAAAAGAACCTTGTATTTATACTTGATTATGCAAGAATTCCTAAAATTACAACACTACAAGCTGACATCAGATCTAGGAGAATAAAATCCCACCAAAATTTTGAATTAAATTTGAATTTTGGTCACATGGGACTCATTCGCCCAAGGTGGCGAATGAGTCCCATCAGACATAATGTATGGGACCAAAAATGAGAAGTGCAAAATGTGTGAAAACCAGTTCAAGGCCAAAAGATTCAAGTGGGACCCATTCGCCCAAGGTGACGAATGAGTCCCAAATCCCTAAATTTGTGCCACACAAGCCAAAAACACCTAAATCGTGATTGGTTACTGATTGGTGTCAAGATTATCCTTGAAAAGATACAATAAATGAGGCTTGTGGATGCAAAATGGGGCCAATTAAAGAATAAGAAAGCCCAATTATTAATGAAAATCCTAGAGGAATGTGAAAGTGTGTTACAACACTTTACAACACTCCAAATAAGGCAAGATTGATGTTGATTTTGATTATAAATAGGTTTATTGTGCTTAGTTAATTGATAAAACCCTAGAAAAGTGTGAAATTGTGTTACAACACAAGTTCACAACACTTTAGCAAGGTCCCATTAAAATCCATTAGTCCACAAGGGCCCAAGACTTAATGTGAATGTTTCATCCACATTCCAACACTAAATCAAGCCAACATTAAGCCAAAATCACAAGGAGGGATCAAACAAGCTAGAAAAAGTAGAAGGATTACTTTTTTGGTGACTCCAAGATTGTTTATGTACAGCAAATTAACCAGTTTGCTACAATTCTCACTGTAGGAGTTATCATTTTGAAATTGTGAATTCTTTTATGATTCAAGGACAAAGTGACTATAATCTTTTATTGTCTTCACAAAGGTTAGAATTGGCATCTTTAAATGACTTTGTCAATTCTCCATTTGTTAAGGATTTGGAGAGTTTTTTAATGAAGCTCTTTCATTAGTAGAGGACTCAATTAATAAAAGATATTACAACAGAGGTGTTAGGAATAGAGGAAGAGTTAGACTCTCCCAAAATTTTATCTATATCACAGTCACCATTATCACCGCCCATGAACAAAAATTCACTTGCTAAAAGAGGAAGGAAATCATTAGCTGTAAAGCTTTAATAGGAAATTGAGGTTGGGATTCAATCTACACTAGATGGTTAGATGATGGGAGGTGGTGAAAAGAAAAAAAAATCCAAGGAGAGCATGTTTCTCTCCTAGGATGAAATGATGATAATATCTTGGAATGCCAAAGGCATTAATGCCCTTGACAAGAGGTCCCAAGTGAAGCAACAGTTGGAAACTTGTGTGGAAAATGTAGTAGTTCTTCAAGAAACTAAAATATCAAATGATTCTTTTGGAACCTTTAGTAATAAATGGTCCAAATAGAATTATTTTCATTCGCCATCACAAGGAGCCTTAGGAGGTCTTATTACATTATGGAATACTAAGTAAGTATTAGCAATGTTACTTGTGAGTATAATTGGCAATTAATGCAAGTTTCTCATTTTGATTTATCATTTTTGTTGTTGAATGTATATGGTCCAAATAATTCAGTAGGTAAACAAATATTGTGGGACAAATTGAAACAAACTATGGATCTATTGGGTCAAGATAAAGTTATTCTCACAGGTGATTTCAATGCAATAACATCATTATCAGAAACAAAACAAAAAAGCGTGGTATATGCCCATCTAAAAAGGATATAGAAGAATTTATCTCATTTATACAAGACAATGCACTTATTTACACAATTCCACCAAATGGGAGTTTTACATGGACAAACAAGAGGAAAAATTTTCTTCAAATAGCAGAAAGGTTAAAGATAGATTTCTAACTTCTCCAAATTGGGTAGTAAGTGAGTATGCTTTAACATCAGAAATTTTCTCTTTCACTGCCTCAGATCATTTTGCAATTTCTTTAGATTTGAATCCAAAGAAAATTAAGACAAATTGGAAATATCCTTTTAAGTTTGAAGCTATGTGGTTTTGGCACCCACAATTTATTAATCTGTTAAGGCAATGGTGGATAAGTGCTCCTTACTACAAAGGTTCTATAATGTATCAGTTGAGTATGTGGTTAGAATATATGAAGCAACATATTAAAATTTGGAATTAGCAAGTGTTTAAGAATATTTTTGTGTAGAAAGATTGGGTGTACAAAAGGATTTTAGAGGTTAAAAAAATCATTGTTGCTAATGGTTTAGACAATGTATTATTTAAGGAGCAAACACATTTGCAAGAGGATTGGAAGGAATTGTTTTTGAGAGAAGAAGTGTACTGGAGGTAGAAATCAAGAGAAGTGTGGTTAAAGGATGGGGATATAAATACAAAACTCTTTCATATATCAGCACAAATAAAGAGATCAAAAATTTCTATATTCTTGATTCATGATAGTGATACAAGGGTATTGTTAACAAAAGAGAAAGAAATACAAAATGAAGGTATCAAATTCTTTTCATCTTTGTTATCTGCTAATAAGGTTGATAATGCACAGCTGGCAAGGGGAAGATAACTTCTTTAGGTAATTCCAGAGCTAATATCTCTGAAAGATAATGAGAATTTGTTGGCTCCTTTTTCATTAAAGGTGTTGATCATGTTTTCTACACAATAACAACCAGAAAAAATATGATATCCTATCTCTCTTGAAAGGTAAATCTCTATTGGCAAGCCTCAAGAGATAACCCCAAGGTCTCTAATGTTAGGTCTTGACAGTGCATAAAAAAGCTTAGTAATGAAATGTGAAAATGCTGGTAATCACAATGGGACATTACTACGAGAAAAATGTTGAATCAATTTTATTAGATTTAACAAACTGGTGAGCCTTCAATCCAAGATTTAACCCAATGATTAAAGAAATAGAAAAGGATAAGGTTTTTAAAGAGAGTTCTAAATCTAATACTACTTCTAAAATTAACAATGTAAGTAACCAATACTCGAAATGGGCCAATCCCTCAAAACCGATTTCTACTTGAACAAGATAAATCTACAATCTCATAGAAAATAGTGCAATCTTCTGAGGTGTTAAGATTTTCAAATCATGAACACTCACTCAAACAACCCTTTTGCAGTTGAAGTGAATGAACCTTCACAATTGAACTTAAGCACAAGGAATATGAAAAGTCTAGGCTAACTTTGCAAAGCAACTAATAATCAGTTGGTTGCGAAAAGTATGGACTGAGAGATTGCTTCAACATTTAAGTATCAGACCACAAACATTATCAAATCAAATCCAATCTAGATATTTACCAACTAAAAGCAATTTTAAAGATGGAATGGAAAAAACCATGCAAAACAAGAGAGCATAAATATGGCACCAAATCACAATGTCACTATTTGCATTCAAATTGTTCACTGTAGCAACAATTTTAGCTTTCTATTACAATATTTTCTTGAGGGAAACTACTTGCTAACTTAATCTACTTCTATATTCTGATTACAAGTTCTGACCTCCTAACTATTTCCAACTATCTAATTCTTCTAACCCTTTACAAATGAGGCGACATGCCCAATATATAAAAATCCCTAGAAGTCCGTCGGCTAGGCAAGGGTTTCCCAGCAATAACTCAGCACAACAACCCGGCCAGGAGAGTCTTCAAAATGGGTCAAATAGGCATTAAATGTGTGTCCCATTGAGGTCGGCCCAGGATCTACATTGCAGCTCGGATGACGCACGGGAAGATAATAGGGAAGCACAAATCGTGCCACAACCTATCATTAGCTCTCTTCCCTAGTATCTTCGTGCGGATCTAACTCTTCATGTAGCTTTAAGAATGCTCCATCCAAGTCGGCCACAGGTGGTACTGGTAGAACCCTAAGTCATCTCTCCATGGACGCAATCTCATCCCTTGAGTGTTCGACCGACCTATCCCAATCTACCTTGTATGCCACATGTTTATCAATAGCTACGAGGTAGGTGGCCGCGTCATCCAGTTGGTGCTCAGAAATAAAACCACCATCAAGTGGTGCATACACATCATGCCACCATTCTCTCAACTGTTCCAAGCTCAAGTACTCAGGTGTGATCTTTCTTCTTCCCGTCATAATTTTGAAGAAGGCAATGGAACCATTGTAAATCTCAGTCAAGGTGTCATCAATCTATTTCCCTCATTTGTGAATCTTTTTCAACACCTTCTGCCTGATTTGCAATGCCTCGAACCATTCCCAAGGTTCAGCAGCCCTAGCAGAAGAAATAATCATGTCACTTACCAACCTGTCACAGGTGTACTCCATTAGAGTTCTAGTTTTTTGTAGAAGGAGCTTCGTATCCTCCTTATCTTGGGCCAACACTTGTTTCAACCACTCAGTTGCCATAATAGCATCTCTCCCCATTGACAAGATCTCCTTAATAGCTTCATCGCCCTTCTCTTGCACTCCTTTCAACCAATTCATAGTGGCAAGGGTGGAAGCTTTCATCTTTTCGAGCTCAGTTATGGTCTCCTGAGGTAGAGGATTGGTAGTAGAGGCGGAGGGATTAATGGACTGTAGAGGCTTTATTAATTCCTTCAAGCACTTCCTGAGATTTTCATTTTCCCTCTTTAGCTTCTGCTTGGCCTTCATTTCCTTCCTCAATCGATCCACCATAATTTCACTGCAGACCTCATAATCCTCAATATCCTACTCAACTGATGTAGGCCCAAGATTAAAAGTCTGTATATCATAATCACTTCCAGCCACATCATCTCTGTTTTTGTCTGGAACAGGGGTAGCAATGTGAACTACCTTGTTATGTGCCTCATCCCTCTCGACTCATGAGATCACGCTAGCCTTCTTTTTTCCTTTATCCTTTCCAATCTTGGCTAGTAGTACGTCCTAGTTTAGTGGACTATCTTCCATTACCACTTGTTTTCTCTTTATTTCTTTCTCCAGCTAATTAGGGACAGTGGACTCTAATTGCACCCTGCTCTGTCCCATTTCTTCTTCATGTTGATCTCTAGGTGCTTTCTCGCTCAAATTCTGTCTCTCAAGGGTCTCATCCATTTTACTTTCTTCCTCTGCAACATGCTCCTCTTCATGTGTAGGTGATGGATCCCTCATTGCTTCCACCTCCCTTGGAGGAGATTCAATTGCTTCAGTTTTGATAGGAGAGTCTACATGTGCAACCCTAGGGGATTGTATTATCTTTTCAATTTCTACCTCTACACTATGGAGTTCCCCTTCATGAAATTCTTCCTCTCCTATATTTGGATCCTCATCAATCTCCTTTGTCTCACCTGGTTCACTTTGGGTTTCATGAGTGGGAGGGAGGTCATCATGCTGCTTCACATGAGAAGCCATCGAAGGTAGGTTAGCCTTAGGCACACCATCCCTGGGAGAGGGAGTCTTAGACCTCCTTGCATATAGTTTGGACTTCTCCTCCGAGCTTTCAAGATTTATTACTGGTGGGGAAACTTCTTCCCCAACCTTGGAGCTAGCCTTCTTTGATAATTAAACAATTCTTCTCCTCTTAGACACAGTAGCACCAGCCTCAGGACTCTGCTCAGACTTCTTAGTCCTTGTCCTTTTCTTAGCCTTTGGCTTCCTCTATTTCACTGTTTCCTGGTCCTCTTCTTCTTGAACGCTTTTAGATTTAACTTTGATAGGGGAATCTAGCTTGCCTTTGCCCTTCAAATCCTGCTCGGTGGACTCCTCAGAAGTAGAATGAGAATCTAAGTCCCCCATCAGGGCATAGGTGCATTGTACTCCTTTGTTTTCCAACTCACATACTGTGTGTTTGAGCCACATCTTGGTAACTTTGAGAACTAGATCCATCAGTTGCTTCAGCTCTATTTTTTCCTCCTCTGACCAATCCACATCACCAATAGGCCTATCCTTTACTACCTCATAGGCATGGTCCTGAATTATGTTCCCATCATCTTCTAATTGATCAGGCAGTGCCCTTACATTATATAATTAAACTGCATCAACTGGAAGCCAGGAGAATTTCTTCCTTCTGACCTTGTATTCATCACTGCAGTTGGCCTAATAGTCCTCTAAATTAACCTTATGGTTGTACTCTCTACTGGCCTTCTTTTGAGCCTCCCCTGTGATGTCAAACCTAGATCTCTTGGAGTGGAGAGACAAACCAAGATCACTCAATTCTTCTTCTGAAGCTTGGATAGAACCAATGGAAGGACATACCTCTCCAGTGCCAATCCTTAGGGGAAAATCCCCACCAAATCCTATCTTATGTTTGTCCTTCTTGACAATGGCATCAAAATCACAAATCTGCCTGGTGACTTCCAACAATATGATGTGATCAGTGGGATACCTTGGAATTCTGTATGGGGCTTTTTGGCAGCCATCAATCCGAATGTAGGAGAAGGTTGGAAACTGAACAAACCAGGCTCCATACTTCTTGATGGGCTCCTTAGCCAGATTTGAAATCTTGACATGCTCTACCTCCTGAAGCATTCTGGTGATATGCGTGGTGAATGCATCATTTTCCCTCCTATAGTTTGAACCTCCCCAATGTAACTGAGGGAAAACTTCATAAATAATATCCTGCCCAAAAATCCCTTTTGTATCCAAACCTTTGTAGGGATGGAACCTAGCAAGTGCAGAGACCAAATATGAGGTCATTGTGAAGGTCTTTGTCTGTAACACGTTGGACAATTTCTTATGAATGACTTTTCTGATGACCCTTGCCCAATGGTAGTCAATTTTATCTTGTTCCATCCTTACAATAGCATGGCACATCCAATTCTCGAATGTACCAATACTCTTCAATCTGACCACCCTGCTCAGAAAGGTGATGGCATCATAGTACTCCTTCTTGAATTTTGCTCTAAACAGCTGCTTAGGCAATTTGGAGTAGTGGGACTTGGGCTTCTCTAGCTAGGAATTAATTAGCTGCTGTGATTTCATAGTTTGGTCATCGTAGAATTCATGGGCTGCCTCAATGGTGAATCCCACCACATGAGATCTATCTAGCATGTCGAAGGTTTGGGCAATGGAGACCGGGTTGAGATTAGCAACAACTCTCCCCTGAGGCCCAATAATCCTCTGTGTATCCTGATCATAGTGCCTGGCACACTCAAGGACCAGCTCGTAACATTTTACTGTAGAAGGGAAATCGGCTACATGGGACAAGCTTGATTCTTTCATTCTCCTGGCCACCAGAGGAAGATCCTCGGTTGCCATTATTTCTTTAAATTCCTCATAGCCCTAGAGGCCAACATTTGTATCGATCACTTCTGACCAGACAGAAGTGATCTTACTCTCAGGGACCTTGCTCTTAATGTCCAGCTTGATCCTCTTTGCATCAGACAATGAGGAACCAGCCGCTACCTTTCCTGACTCAGCCTACATTCAACATGAAAACATAGTAAAAATCGTAGGAAAGCAAGGTTAATTCTTCAAAACACCATTAGAAAGCATCCCACAAAGTCAAGGCGTCACTAAAATCCATATAAAATGATCACAACAACTTTCGGGTTTCAAGATTGTCCGCGGAATCTGAGCCAAAGAGGAATTTAGGGAAATTCCAGACCAACCAGATTCCAACGGAGAAGTCAAGAGACACCTACTTAATCATCGACTTGATCATTTTCATCAATAATTCACATGGGAAAGATCCAATTATGTCATGAAATAATCATTAAATGCATCACAAATTATAATCGAGTCCAATTATTTCATGTTCCCTTATGTTTCTTCAATTTCTGGGGAATTCTGTGAGGGACGAATTTCCACGAGAAACGAGTCAGATGGGAGTCTTCAGAAAATAAAGGTAACAATGGATTTTGGAGAAATCTGGTACTGGCGGACATCTACGATCAAGGCAAAGTTCCGGACCAATGGGAATTTTGGAACGAAGGTTTTGACAAAAGTTATGAGTTCGCCAAGAAGTCTCGATGACTTCTGGGAGTCTCACCAAAAGAAGTCACTAGAGTAGGCTTCCCTAAGACTTAGTGGTTTCGGTGTAACATCCTAGTGACTAGGGCAAAGCCTCAGTGATATAGCAAATAACATCGATGTGATCAAAGGATAGTCGGGGTAGGGTCTTGGCGAATGTTGCATGTCTCACCAACTGGTGGGTTTAAACAATCACTCCGGCAAGACTCAAGTTTATTGATGTGATGTCTCAGTGAAGGTGAAGTGTCCCATCGAAAGTGATGTGTATCAAACATCCCAATGTGACCAGTGGGTAGTCGTGGTAAGGTCTCGGCGACAAAGGGGAGTCATAGCAAATTAGGTGAATATCGATATAAGTTATAAGTTCGGCTGGAGGTCCCAGCGACTACACAAAGCTTCGTCGACAAAGGAATCTCGTCGGAATAACGTCTGGCTGACACACTGCGGTCCTAGCAAAGGAAGATCCGAGCTTGGTGAGAAAGGAAGGGGTCACCGAAAGGTCTTGGCGACAGTCAGGAGTCTCACCGAAAGCGAAGGTCTCGGCAGGAACAGGGATCTCGTGGAGAAGTCTTAGCGAAAGATGGATGTCTCCCTGACAGAAAGACTTCGGCAAAGGCGTGACATTGTGTGGGTGACTAAATACAAACCTAAGAAGGCTTTTTTGGTGAAACGCAGGGCGATCAAAGTGACATCTCCCTGAACTTGAAGGGTTATGGCGACCAGAAAGAACACAGCCCAATGAAAGTAAAAGTGTTCGGTAAAAGGTCTTGCCAAAGGACGAATGTCACAGCGACACAAATGAATCAGTAAAGAAACTAGATCCCGCCAAGACTTCTTGGAAACTTGGACTTGTCTTGCCAAAAGCGAGTATGAGCGAGCACATCGATGAGACATCTCCTCGTGGGGTGAGGTCTCAACGAAAGCGAAAGGTCTTGCCGACTGATATGCATGAAGGATTTCATCGGTGTTAAAGCGATAGTGTTATGGCGATCTAACATGAACCTAGGAGGACCATCTTGGCAAACCTCAAGGTAGTCGATATGATATCTTAGTGATCTCAAATGGTCACAGTGAAGGGAATCTGAAAGGGATGGAGAGTCCTGATTTCATCCAGACACTGAACCGACTATGGATTTTGACAAGTTTAACCTAGGGCAAGTCAGGGACGAACCTCTCATGAACCTTCTTTGTATTCTAGGCCAACCATAAAATGAAATAACTAGACATGGCACTGCCCCAGGCCTGAACCTTATTCATCCACCATTAGCACACATACAAGCTCAGAATTTAGTTGTTTCAATTGCTAAGTCACCACTAGGGTTTATTGATTACTCTTAGGCAAGACTCATTAAAATGCAAACAGACACATGAACTCAAAACTCACCTGGGAGATGACAAAGGATCCAATACGGAACAACCCTAGTGCGAAATAAACAACTAAACAAGAACTCAAATCCCACAAGCCCTCACAAAACAAACGTGTTGTTCATAATTCAATTCAAATCAGGGCAATTAGACACATACCATTAAAAAGTGGGAACTGGTCTTAGAAGTAGCAAACGTGAAGCTCAATGGTGTCCACAACAAACACAGGCAATAACACATAAGAGATAGCCACCAAATCAATAAAGTCAAGCCCAAACACCTCCAAACTAAGTCAATCAATTGCAGGAAAGCACCTCTTAGCTCAAATGATGGCAAATAGTGAACATAATGGCGCAAAAGATCTCAAAAACAAGTAGGATCTAGCCTTCAAAGCGCGTACAAAGCCATTAATGCACTCGATAAGACAGTCATGAAACCCAAGGAGCTGATGATAGGGCAGAGTCTGGGAAAATCCGGACCACACGGAAATCCACGAAGACCCAAAAGTCCCAAGCAACAAGGTTCAACCGGAATCCAAGCAAGACTCGGGAAAATCAGACCAGGGCAGAAAATCCCGAATCAGGGCAAAAGCCCGAAATTCATCCAGAACTTAAGATTTTCAATAAACAACCTAGGGGAACACTTGGGCATTCAAAATAAACATTTAAACACATACCCAAGTAAGACAAAAACATAAAAAAGAAAGGGTCCGAACACCAAAATCGAAGCAAAAGAGGGTCCCTACTTATAGCGGGGTGTGTGTGTGAAAAATTGCACAACAAAAGGAAGTTAAAGAAGTTGTGTTTTCATTGCCACCTAGAAAAGCACTAGGTCCTAATGGATTTATGATAATATTTCATCAAAAATGTTTGGATTTCATTGGAATAGATATTTTAAATTCTTTAGAGGAGTCAAGAAAATCAGGTGGAATGTTAAATAAGTTCAATGTAACACATATTGTTATCATTCCAAAGATAAATTCTCTAATTACTTTTTCAAATTTCTGGCCTATTTCACTTTGTAACACTATATATATATATAATTTTCATAAAGGCTATATATCTACAGTTACACCTTTTTGTATCTAAAATTATATCAGAAGAGTAGGGTGGTTTTTTACCTAGTAGAGAGATGGCAGAAAGTGCCATTCTTGCACATGAAGTCCTTCACTTTATTCTTGCAAATATTTTGTCTTCCATGATTATAAAACTGGATATGTAGAAAGCATATGATATGGTAGATTGGGAATTCTAGAAGCAGGTTTTACTAAGTTTTGGATTTTCTCACAAGTGGTGTAAATGGATCATGTCTTGTTTGTCAAGTGCTAAGTTTTCAATGTTACTAAATGGGTCTCCAGTTGGTTTTTTTGGGTCAAATCAAGGGGTATGCCAACATGATCCACTTTCACCTTTTCTCTTCATTATTTTAGCTAAGGCTTTGAGTAGATCAATTCATAAGGCACATTATTAGAGATCCATTCATGGAATATGTATTCCAAATACAAATATAACAATAACACATTCTTTGTTTGTTTATGATACACTACTTTTTGGCAAGGCTATTGTCATAGAAGCAGAGCATATTAAAGCAGTATTAAATAAATATACTTTTGCTTCTAGTCAAAAAATAAATGAGAGAAATTTGAAGGTGTATCTGTTCAATATAAAAGCTTCAGTTGAGAAGTGGATTGTGAAGTTTCTAGGTTTCCAACAAAAACTTCCTTGCAAATATCTTGGTATTCCTTTTTTGTAGGTCAAAATAAGATCTCTTATTGGAAAAAAATTATCCTAAGTATACAAGAAAAAATATTATCATGGAAAGGGAGATGGTTGTCTTTATCAGGAAGAATTTTTATGGTGAAAACTATGCTTTCTACAATACCAAATTATTATATGTCAGTTCTAAAAGCACCTAAATCCATTATAGTTCAAATACAAAAGATGATTAGAAATTTTCTATGGAATGGTAATATGGATATCAGAAAAAAATACCTTTAATTTCTCTGGAAACCATATGTTTGGATAAATTAAAAGGGGGTGTAGGTATTCCCAATATGGTGGAAAGAAATATGGCATTAGGTGCTAAAATGGTATGGTGTATGTATACAAAGCCTGAGTTGAAATGGTGCAAGTTCATGAAACGTAAGTATTTGGATAATACTAATACATCAAGAATTCTTATAGTTTCAAATCTTCCTTCATGTTCTACAATGTGGAACTTCTTAGTCTCTTGTAGAAAAATGATTGTCCTACACTTAACTTAGGAGGTAAATAATGGTAATGAGGCATTTGTCTAGAAGGATTCCTAGAATGGATATCCAATTCTAAATGCATTACACAATTTTGAAAGTATAGAAAACTTCTTGTCAAATAGCTGGGATTCAAGAGTCAAATATTACGTTCATCATGTAGATACTTTGATGGGTAGAGTAAAATGGAAGGACTTTTCAAATTATCCAATCAATAATGAGCACAAGAGACTAATACAATCTATCCTTCAGGATCGGTCTATTTCCCAATCAGCAGGTGCTAATAGGTTAGTATGGGGAAAATAAAAAACAAGTTGTTATACAGTGAAGGAGGGTTATAAGTCAATTTCGCAAGTTGGGTCACACGTAGTTGTTGGAGTTAAAATGACACTGAGAGGGGGGGGGTGAATCAGTGTTATAACAGATTTGACCAATTTTCAAAAATTCAAAAACATAGCTCAGATTTTATCTTAATATTACTCTGATTAAAGCATTCATCAGTTGAATGTAATCATTCATAAACAAAATTAAGAAAAGTAATAATCAGTGAACAAAAACAACAACACTGTAAAGCAGAGAGCACATAGAAGAACAAAGAGACAAAAGCTTTTTCCAAGTGGAAAACCCTCCTGGGGTATAAAAACCACTCCTAAACTACCTTACTGGCTTAATCTTCAAAACCACTATTAACAATGCCTTATAGGCTAATTTCTGAGCACCAGCTCAAGGAGCACCAACCCCTCATATAGAGACACCAATCTCAAGGAGCACCAACCCCTTACTCAGATTTCAGAATTACACTCATAATATCAGAGGATCTCTATGTTTTCAGTTAAGCACATCTTTCTCTGTTTTCTCATCTACAAAATACCCTAAGGATTACAACCAGAGTTACAATCACCAACCTTCACTATTTTCAACACAAGTTTATATATACATTTCAAGTATGTCAATTACGAAGAAATCTTCAAAAAGCATTTTTCACCAGATTTAGAAATTCTCTTGCTGATTTTTGAATATGAAGTTGAATAATGACAGACTGTAGATGATGGTAAAAATCAATAGTAACGCTTATCTAGAGAACTGCAAATCATCCATTCTTTCAAAAACGCAACTACTCAAAAAGGAAACTCAATGAATATTCTACCACGTAACGGTTATGAGATTCGATGCCAATCCATGATGTCGACCACAGTGTTTTGAGTCTTCATTAACCATTCGTTGAGACATCCAGACAAGTATGCCGAAGGAAATTATAATGTTGATCGTTCCTTTGGTCCCTGTGCGTCGCCATGACCTTCTGCCATCAGGGAGAAACCATATCGAAGATCTTTATGTTTCCCCGAGATCACATTTCTGTTAAATTTGTTTCAGTCGCTGAGACACAAGAGTCTTTCTCACCGAGATGCCCTTTTGTTCCATTCACTATCGCTATAGCCTTTTGATATCGGAGATACATCTTGTAGACAGGTCTTTGTTTTACCGAAAGTCATTCTGAGTCGCTATGACATGCTGCTGTCGGGGAGACATTATGTAGATTGCCCCACGTTTCACCGAAAGTCCACATGTTACACATTGGTCACCGTGACACATGGTTTTTCTTGCCAATGAGTTCATCCATCCTATATATGTCGCTGTAACTCCAAACTATAGGGGAGACATCTTGTAGATCATTTTAGTCATACCAAAACACCCCTAATTCACCTCAGATCGCCAAGAGAGAACAAATCTCACACCGATAAAGTCCTTTTGAATTCCATTAGCTAGACATATCAAAGTCGGGGAGACCTCTTGTAGAGCACACCATGTCTTTCCAAAAGTCTTCATCGACTTGTGTGTCACTGAGACAAGTCAAATCCAATATCGACAAAATCCCCCATTGTGCTCCATCGGCGAGACCGAAGGTCACTCGCCGAGACCTCATGCCGAAAACCCCAACTCTTACTAAGATGCACACCTTTACGTTGTCAATCGGCCAGACAAGAAAACCTTGCCAAGATATTATATCAAATGAAATCTCTCACCGAAAATCACCCATTTGTTGCTGATCGGTAAGACAACAAGGTCTCACCAAGACATTATATCGATAGCCATTAGTTTTACCGATAAGACTCCATATGCATACAGTCGGTGAGACACACTTGAATTCGCTGAGATACTAAACCGAATACACCAAGTCTGGCCAAAGTGAAACCCCAGATGTGATGTTCGGTAAGAGACTCCACAAAAACCTATTGATGAAGAGCCCCTATCGGCAAGACAAAACCACTTCGCCGAGACCTATTTTTATACCACCCAGCTCTTTCCGATAGACTTTCACATGCATTAGTCGGTGAGACATAACCCTTTTCGCTATGACCCTTCACCAAAGCCTTAAACTCTTGTTGATATGTTCCCATTCAACCTCCGATCGGTGAGACAAAGCAATTTCGCTGTGACCACATACCGAAGCCTTAAACTCATGCTGATATATCCTCTGTCACTGAGACAATACTATCTTCTCGCCGAGAGTCCCTCATAATACTTATTCACCAAGACTTGACGGGTTCGCTAAGACATCATATCGATGCTGCAACTCTTGTCGATATGTACTTTCTTGTGCCAGTTTCCAAGACACAAAGTGCTCGATGAAACAACATGCCGATAGGGATTACTTACGCTGATGCACCACCTCATGTATTAGTCAGCGAGACCCCACTCATTCAGTAAGACCTCTCAGCGGTGAAAGATACTCATGCCGATAGACTTTTCTTCTGACGCCAAGACCATGATCAATGTCATGCCAAAAGCTGCCTGTATGTAAAATCAAATCATTATGACATCAGAAATGTCTTGCTGATAGGCAACACAAACATTTCAAAATGGATTGGGGAGACCCTTCCATTCTCACGTCGATAAATGTAAGCCCAAATGAGAAACAACCAAAAACATTAGAAAAATGAGATATCAGAACCAAGGTAACTGTAATGCCTTTAAAAATGTGAGTTCAAGGAATGTAATCAAATGGCTTGTAATCATGTGAAATACACCTGTGGTATGCAAGGAGAACCATCCTGACAAAGAAACCATCTATCAAGCTCTGTCAGTCAAAGAAATAGCATTCATAACATGAACCAGAGATCTCATCACCATGAAGTTGAATCATAACAAGTAACTGTCTGTAATAGCCAAGAGACTTTAAAGAAGTGCCATAATAAAGCATAAAGATCCAAACTGAGATTGATCATCAAAGAGAACCAACTGAAAGGGATTTTGACATCAAGGACAAATCATATGATCACAACTGAGATCCAACAAACTCCCCCTTTGTCCTTGATGGAAAAACACAAATGACTCTCCCCCTTTTTGCCTCAATGACAAAGGATAGAAGATAAGAATGTGCAATTCCAGGAAACACAACTGAGAAGCCAACCAAATACCATAAGAACTGGCTGCAAGTAGAGCAATAGTGCAGCAGACATATTGAATAACTTCACATCACCAATGCAAGATAGAGCATCATACTGTAACAATACAACTTCACTCACTTCAAATGCACATAAATTATCAGAGAAATCAGCAGTAACAACCCATGCAATAACTCCCACTTTGAAACCAGAAACTTAATAACATCATGCAGATAATATATCTTCAAGGCAACACACCAAAGCTCTTCTCCTTTTGTTTCTATCAAAACATGAATTCAAGCAGCTTTCATATATATAACTTGCAATCACTTTCACACACAACACTCAATTTCAAAGTTCAAAAATAAGTCCCAGCCATACAGGATGAGGTTAATACTAACAGTCACCTTCCTTCATCGAAACACAAACATCAGAGCATGTCCCATGAACATACACAGTTCTCAAGACTATTGTAGCAACCTACTTAGATCACTGTACCATACTCAGAAGACCAAAACACTCAATTCCTTCATAAAAACTTGCAAAAGACATTGTAACTATCTTCATTCAGCACACAATCTTAACTCAGCTTCTTCATGCAATACCGAATAATATCATCACAAAAATAATTCATAACATCAAACATGTTTTTCAATCATTGTTCTCCAAAGATAAATCCATTGACATACCTTCAAAAACAAAGGCTTTCTTATCTTTAATATGTTGAGGAACTCACCTATATGTCTCCACACCGCTCAAAGATGTCATAAGGACATACCATTATTTCCAAAACCCAAGCATCCAAAAGGTTCATTTAAAAACAATGTGCACTGTCATTTCAAAAACTTCTAAAAACTGTCAACCATTAGACCAAGCAAAACATTCCTTAACATCTTATACCACCAAAAACAAATGCAAGATGTCATACCTCATTCTAGACTCCATAGGGGTAAAATATATTACCATAATAGACTCCCCTAGATTCTTTACATCTTCTCAAGACCTGGAAGGCAACACTTGTGCAAGGAGTGCACAAGGAGTTTTCTCAGAAGCATCTTTATTGCTCTTCTTGTCATCTTGATTGCTCTTTTTTCTCCACTCCAATGAGGACTTTTTCACTTGTTTGCTTAAAGTACCTGTCTTTCTGTTGAATCTGCATTGCTGTACTTTATGTCCAATGTTTTTACATTTGAAACAAATGACTTTGTGATTGTTCTAAGAAATAGAGGACTTCCTACAAACATTTCCAGCATTGTTCCCTACATTATTATCAGTTGTATTTATTCTACAGTCTCTTCTCAAGTGACCAAAATTGTTACAGTTGTAACACACCACATCCTCATTTCTAGGGACATTAGAATGATTCTTATTTGACCATCTTATGCAATCAATTTCCTTATGACCATAGTCATTACAAACATAACAATATCCTTGGAAAGAATGATTATACCTGAATGAGTGATCATGCCAAGGATGTGAAGATCTGAAGACATTTTTCCTTTCTCTATGAATACCTCTAGATTGTCTTCTAGTGTGAATGTTATCCTTTGATGCAGCAATACAGTAACCAAGATCAACCTTCATTCTTAGTGTTTGCTTGGCTTAAACTTCTTTCCATCTGAAGTAGTAAACACTGTTTCATGTTTAGATTTGTCTGCAGAGCTTTGTCCAACCTCATATCCCACTCCTGTAGGATCTTTAGAATGCTTTTTCCTACCCAACATCTCATTCAATATATTAGTACTATGATCAAACTTCTGAATTTTACCAGATTAAGCCTTGATACTTTCAAGCTCTTTTCTTAAAGTAACTACTTCTTCAAGTTTTAGAATTTCTTGATCTTTGCGGCTTACAGTCTCTCGAAGACAGTCTTCAATTCTTTTAGCTTCTTCAAGCTGAGTTTTCAGATAGACCATTTCTTGATTTGGTTTATGTTCTTGAGCAAGAACTTGTTTTTTGAGTTTTTTGACCTCTTGTAAAGCACATTTCAGCTCACTTTCAAGATCTACTTCACCTTCTTCAACATCAATAGTGTTTGAATCATTTGCTAAGTAATTTCAGCCATGAACAAAGTTTCATCTTCTTCAACTGATGAATCTTCAGACTCAATATCAGATTCATCCTTACTAAATAAACTCTTCTTCTTTATGAAGTTGAAATTTCGTTTAGGTTTAAAGACCTTCTTCTTAGGTTGTTTTCCAGATTTCTCATTGTCACTGATTTGATCATCATAGGGACACTTTGCAGCAAAGTGGCCTATTTTTCCATAGTTAAAACATTTAAAGGGAATTTTTCCCTTATATTTTCCTGATCCCTTTTTAAATCTTCTAACAAAATGGGATTCATTAGAATCAGACAACTCTGATTCACTGACTTCGACTTTTTCTTTCTTTTCAGTGTTAAAGGTAATTTCTTTTCCTGTTGAATTGTTTTTGCTAGTTCTCATTTCATAGGCAGTAAGTATTCCTTGTAGGTTGTCTAAGGTAAGCTTATCAAAGTGTTTCTTTTCTTCTAGGGCTGAAACCTTAGATTCAAATTTGGATGGTAAGGTTCTAACAACCTTTGTGACCACATCAAATTCATTAACCTCTTGACCTAGACCTTTCATTGCATTGACAACTTCATCAACTCTTAGGAAATATTCAGCCACTTTTTCATCATCCTTCATTTTCAACTCCTCAAATTGATGTTTGAGTGTAATGATTTTTGACAGTTTGACTTTCTCATTCCCTTGATATATAGTTTCAAGTTTTTCCCAGATTTCATGAGCAGATTTGCAATGCATGACTTTAATGAACACATCTTTAGTTAACCCACACAAGATGGCATGCTTAGCTCTGGCATTTGTTTCATACCTCTTTTTTTCAGCAAGATCTATGGGAATAGTGGTTGGTACATTATAATCATTTAAAACAATGCTCCAAACATCAACATCAAAAGAAACAAGAAAAGCTTCCATTCTAATTTTCCAGAACACATAATCTGTTCCATCAAATAATGGAGCTCTGGTTACAGAGGCACCCTCTTGAGAATGTTCCATTTAAAACAAACTCCAAGACCAAGATCAATCCAAGGTGATTAAAACCTTTCAAAGGACCCTACGCTCTAATACCAATTGTTGGAGTCAAAATGACACTGAGAGGGGGGGGTGAATCAGTGTTATAACAGATTTGACCAATTTTCAAAAATTCAAAAACATAGCTCAGATTTGATCTCAATATTACTCTGATTAAAGCATTCATCAGTTGAATGTAATCATTCATAAACAAAATTGAGAAAAGTAATAATCAGTGAACAGAAACAACAACAACACTGTAAAGCAGAGAGCACATAGAAGAACAAAGAGACAAAAGCTTTTGCCGAGTGGAAAACCCTCCTGGGGTATAAAAACCACTCCTAAACTACCTTACTGGCTTAATCTTCAAAACCACTATTAACAATGCCTTATAGGCTAATTTTTGAGCACCAGCTCAAGGAGCACCAACCCCTCATATAGAGACACCAATCTCAAGGAGCACCAACCCCTTACTCAGATTTCAGAATTACACTCATAATATCAGAGGATCTCTATGTTTTCAGTTAAGCACATATTTCTATGTTTTCTCATCTACAGAATACCCTAAGGATTACAACCAGAGTTATAATCAGCAACCTTCATTGTTTTCAACACAAGTTTATATATACATTTCAAGTATGTCAGTTACGAAGAAATCTTCAAAAAGCCTTTTTCACCAGATTCAGAAATTATCTTGCTGATTTTTGAATATGAAGTTGAATAATGACAGATTGTAGATGATGGTAAAAATCAATAGTAACGCTTATCCAGAGAACTACAAATCATCCATTATTTCAAAAATGCAACTGCTCAAAAAGGAAACTCAATGAATATTCTGCCATGTAACAGTTTTGAGATTCGATGCCAATCCATGATGTCGACCACAGTGTTTTGAGTCTTTGTTAACCATTCGATGAGACATCCAGACAAGTATGTCGAAGGCAATTATAACGTTGATCATTCCTTTGGTACCTGTGCTTCGCCATGACCTTCTGCCGTCGGGGAGAAACCATATCGAAGATCTTTATGTTTCCACGAGATCACATTTCTATTAAATTTGTTTCAGTCGCTGAGACACAAGTCTTTCTCACCGAGATGCCCTTTTGTTCCATTCACTATCGCTATAGCCTTTTAATATCGGAGAGACATCTTGTAGACAGGTCTTTGTTTTACCGAAAGTCATTCTGAGTCACTGTGACATGCTGTTGTCAGGGAGACATTATGTAGATTGCCCCACGTTTCACCGAAAGTCCAAATGATACACATTGGTTGCCATGACACATGGTTTTTCTTGCCGACGAGTTCATCCATCCTATAAATGTCGCTGTAACTCCAAACTATTAGGGAGACATCTTGTAGATCATTTCAATCGTACTGAAACACCTCGAATTCACCTTAGATTGCCAAGAGAGAACAAATCTCACACCGATAAAGTCCTTTTGAATTCCATTGGCTAGACATATCAAAGTCAAGGAGACCTCTTGTAAAGCACACCATGTCTTTCCGAAAGTCTTCATCCACTTGTATGTCGCTGAGACAAGTCAAATCCAATATCAACAAAATCCCCCATTGTGCTCCATCGGCGAGACCGAAGGTCACTCACCGAGACCTCACGCTGAAAACCCCAACTCTTACCGAGATGCACACCTTTACATTGTCAGTTGGCAAGACAAGAAAACCTCACCAAGATATTATATCGAATGAAATCTCTCACTGAAAAGCACCCATTTTTTGTTGATTAGTAAGACAACAAGGTCTCACCAAGACATTATATCGATAGCCATTAGTTTTACTGATAAAACTCCATATGCATATAGTCAGTGAGACACACTTGAATTCACTGAGATACTAAACCCAATACACCAAGTCTGGCTGAAGTGAAACCCCAGATGTGATGTTCGGTAAGACACTCCCCGAGAACCTATTGATGAAGAGCCCTTGTTGACAAGACAAAACCACTTCACTGAGACCTATTCTGATACCCCCTAGCTCTTGTTGATAGACTTTCACATGCATTAGTCGGTGAGACATAACCCTTTTCACTATGACCCTTCACCGAAGCCTTAAACTCTTGTTGATATGTTCCCATTCAACCTCCGATCGGTGAGACAAAGCAATTTTACTATGACCACATACCGAAGCCTTAAACTCATGCTGATATATCCTATGTCACTGAGACAATACCATCTTCTTGCCGAGAGTCCCTCATAAGACTTAGTCACCAAGACTTGACGAGTTCGCTAAGACATCATATCGATGCTGCAACTCTTGCCGATATGTACTTTCTTGTGCCAGTCGCCAAGACACAAAGTGCTTGATGAAACATGTTGATAGGGATTACTTATGTTGATGCACCACCTCATGTACTAGTCGGTGAGACCCGACTCATTTGGTAAGACCTCTCAGCGGTGAAAGATACTCATGCCGATAGACTTTTCTTCTGATGCCAAGACCACGATCAATGTCACACCAAAAGCTTCCTTAATCGTTATGACATTAGAAATGTCTTGTCAATAGGCAACACAGACATTTCAAAATGGATCGGGGAGACCCTTCCATTCTCACGTCGATAAGTGTAAGCTCGAATGAGAAACAACCAAAAACATTAGACAAATGAGATGTCAGAACCAAGGTAACTGTAATGCCTTAAAAATGTGAGTTCAAGGAATGTAATCAAATGGCTTGTAATGATGTGAAATACACCTGTCGTATGCAAGGAGAACCATCCTGACAAAGAAACCATCTATCAAACTCTATCAGTCAAAGAAATAGCATTCATAACATGAACTAGAGATCTCATCACCATGAATTTGAATCATAACAAGTAACTGTCTGTAATAGCCAAGAGACATTAAAGAAGTGCCATAATAAATCATAAAGATCCAAACTAAGACTGATCATCAAAGAGAACCAACTAAAAGGGATTTTGACATCAAGGACAAATCATATGATCACAACTGAGATCCAACAGTAGTGGTACAAAGAGTATATAATTTTTGTTGGAATTCAAAGGTTTTTCCTAAAGTAGGTTATTTTTCATGGTTATCCATCAAAAACAAAATATTGTCAAGTGATAGGCTTGCAAAATTAGGGCTAGCAGAGCCTTTTAAATGTGCTCTTTGTTAACAAGAATTTGAAGATGTCAATAATTTATTTTTGTTATGTCCAGTAGCACACACATGTTGGATGTTTATAGCAAGTAAAATTAATTGGCAATCATCATTTTAGATAGTCTTTGGAAACTATTTTCAAGTTGGTCGTAGCTTTATAAAAACTCATTTTTTGCAAGCATTTGGAGTGTAATACCAACATCAGTTGTTTGGCTATATGGTGGGAAAGAAACAAATGTATCTTTAGAAAAGAAAAACTTTCTCTCAATCAGGCCTCAATTTCTTTAGAGCAATCTATTTCAAAAACAATAAATGGTTATGTGCAAAAAGTAAAACAAATTGGATCAATTTTCACTGATTGGGATTCAAAGTTAATGTTGTCATGTCCACTTCTCACATTTCCATTCAAAGGGATTTTACATCAACTAGTTCAAAAAGTAGACAAAGAAAACATAAGTTGGAAGCCTCCCCCAGTTGGAATTTTTATATTGAATATTGATGGAGCTGCTAGGGGAAATCTAGGCTCATCTAGAGCAGGGGTTATCATTAGATATTATAAAGGTATGGTGTTGTGCGCTAAGTCATTTAAGTTGCAAATTGGATCTAACAATGCATCAGAGGCACAAGCTTTATTACAAGGCTTAAAATTAGCACTCATATTTAAGCTCTCCAAGATTCAAATAGAAGGAGATTCTTTGATTATTTTAAACACGTGTAGAGAGCATAAGATTTCCAATTGGAAACTAGGGTACATTGTAAAATAGATTTGGGAATTATTGGATAAGATAGGTCATTATCAAATTCTTCACACCTATAGAGAAGGCAACACCATGGTAGATTTTTTGGCTAATCTAGGATGTGATCAAACAGAAAATGAAATTACACATATTGCTATCCTAGGGAAGCTTCATCCTAAACTAGTAGAAATATTGCAAAGTGAAGGAGGTATACTAAGTGAATAATTTTTTATAAAATTTCTTATCATCTTTTTATATTTTTTATAAAAAAATTATGTGTGAGTAATAAAGGGTTGGTTGCCACGGAGGTGTATGTGGGGATCTATGTGGAGGGATAAGTATGTTGTTTATGATAAACATGATTTTGTGGAAACACTTCACACAAGGTTACAGGTTCTTTCTACAAGTGTGCAGGATCATCCTTACAGTTCGTAAAACACATGTGATAGGGAATGTGTGAATTTCATAAAATTTGTTGTAGCCAATTTTAAATCTAAGTTGTTTCATATGCTTAGGGATGATTATGATGGGACAATTCTTTAAAACTAAGTGATCATATGATTAAAATGTGTTTTCAATCAGGCTTATCTAAATTTGGAAAGCTGCTTAGCCACTCAATTTAGTAGAGAGGATGTTGTATGGTATGTGGATAGAGGTTGGATATTGTAAAGTATCTAAAAAGTAATTATTTGGCTTATTTTCTATGAGATTGTCACATAAGCATATGTTAGGCTTCATGTGCTCTAAGAGAACAAGGTATAGGGTTGCAATTTGGTGCATGAGAAGAATTATATCAAGCGAGCAATGGATTGTAATCTTTCAAAAGCTAATGTGTGTTTGTATTGTTGCAGGGTGTAGGTACGAAGATTGAAATTCTATAATTTTGAGTTAATATTTTAAGCATGAGGTGTCAACCTTAAGCATGCCCTATACTGGTTGTATTATCATGACATGACAATTCCATCCTTGCATTAGCAATCTAAGTTTTCATCTTTTTATAAGGGATGGTTTATCACCATTTTCACTTGTAATTTCATCATCTTGTTTCTATTGAATGCGCAATTTCATTAGCTTGTTTCTATCAAAGGGTTTATTTCTATGGTTTTTCTTACTTTCTAAATGTGTCATCACCTATTGTGGCATACCAATTTTTTGTTTATTAAGGTGTGCTCAGTGTGGTTACGTCTTCATTTTCATTAGAGTGCAAGGTGTTTGGTTGCTTCATTTTTGGGTTCTTGTTTTTTCATTTGCTATGGAGTATCTACCAAGGAACTACAAGGAAAAATTCTAGGTTCATCCATGGGAGCTGCCATTTTTTGGTACCATAGAAAAAGAGTAGCTACAATAGTCATTCAAGGTAAACTGCCCATCTCTTTGTAGTTGTATTAAGTCTGTAATTGGAGATGAAGTAATATGCCCACAGACTTAGAGAATTATATTCTCTTTGAATCTCATTTCAATTTTCATCTCCAACATTCTTGATTTGGTAAATTATTATCAAATGGTACAAAGCATAGCAATAAAGACAATCAAGGAGGTGTTTCTAGAGAATAATGCATTACTCCAAAGTGTCCAAGCCTATTATATGTGGAATGATGAAGCCTATGTAGGAGGAACCTTTCCAAGGAATTACTTGGTGCATAAGCATAAATATGTAGAAATTCTTGAAGCAATGAATATTTCAATCAAGCTGGATTGTTTTGGGAACTTGTATAAAGCGCTTGCCAAGTTCCATTTTGATTTGGGTAATGAAAAAGTTAGTAAGTTCAAAAGGAAATATCATGCAATTTCAATCCTCCAGTCTCATAAGTATGTTGCAGATAAGCAACAAAAATTTCCTCAACATGTGTCTGACATTAATATCATGGTGCATTCATTGTCAGACAATTAGGCTCATGATGGTGCTCAGGAAGAAGTTGGAGAAAATTAAGTGCAATGCCCTGTTGTTGGGGGTGAAGATCGCTAAAAGGCCTTTGTTAAAATTTCCTTCGGTATCTATCATGCATTACATTTTTTTTTCAGGCCTCTATAATAGGTAGTATAATATATATATTTGGCTAGGTTGATGGGGAAAAATGTAATACTCTAAAGATTTCCAACCATCTTTAGTACAAATTTTGGTGGTTATCATATGTATTAGAAATTTTGGCATCTCTGGCAGGGGCATGTAGTAGGAAATCAAGAACATTACCAGCCATCTTTGATATTATGTCAAAATTATTTGGCATCTTTGTATTTAAAACTCCATATATATTAATATACTATATAGCCTTATAGCCTTTTGATTAAAAAAATAAACTTATCAAGACCTAAATCCTTATGCTTTGGGTTGGATCAAAGAAGGCATTTTTTTGTGAGTAAATAATAAGAAATGAAGTTTATTGTTAATTCCAATTTATTTAATGAACTGGTTGTAGATGGTATTTTACATTTGTGTGGAAATTTTTTTTCTGATGACCACTACATGTGTGACTAGAAAATAGTGTATTATTGAAGAGAAACAAGTACCACCTCATCACTAGGGGAAAGAGTTTAATGTTGCTTGATTAAAAATATGAGTATCTAAGAAAGATCTTAAATATTTATTCATGGGAGAATATTGATTTGAATTACAAGGATTTTCACTTGGAGAAAGATAATGTTTATCAAGTTCATCCATCAATTCAAGCACTTTATCATCATTCTATATGAAAAATTAGAGAAAAATGTGTTATACATTTTGGATAGTATTTATTTTTTGGTGCAAGTTAAGATTGCATATATTTCATCATTTGAGGGATCCATCAACTCTTTCTTATTGAATCTCTATAGATTCAAGGGACCAAAATGATTTTTATTATGGAAGCATGAAACTAAAAAATGGGTGTAGTTTCTCACCTTTTCAAAAAAGTGAGAAATTATGTTGTAGGTATAAATATTATTCCATATTTGGGTTTTTCTAAAAATATTGTACAATTTACAAATAAACAAAACCTCATTTTGATTTCATATGCATAAGTAATAGCTTCTAGAAGAAGGTCAAAAAACATAAAAATAGAAACCTATAACAAGTGGTTATTTTGAAATTTATAGGGTTATGACATAGTTGGTGTTGGAACATGTTTACCATTGCACCAAAAGATTGACCTGTTAACATTCAATAAAAATTCCAAAGATAAACGGATCCATGGGAGACGGTTAGTCCATGTCATGAATCTAAAGGGAGACACTGGTAATTAGTCCAACAATCCCCCCTTAGTGTCACCCAAGAGGATTCAAACCCATAACCATGGATTTGATACCATTTATTGGAACATGTTTGTCATTGTGCCAAAAGATCAACATGTTAACACCTGATACAAACACCAAAGATAAATAGATCCATAGGAGGCGGTTATTCCATGTCATGAATCTGAAGGGAGACATTGTTGATTAATCTAGCATTTGGGGAATTTTCTAAATCTCAACCTAGGGAAAATGGTGCTTTTATCACATGCTTAGAAATGTGTCATGGTATTCTAGTTTCTTCAATATCTATTTATCTTTGTGTTTTTAGTTTCCTAATGTAATGGAAATATATATTAAGTCATTTCAAGCCTAGATTAGGAAATTTTATATTCATTTATGTGAATTAAAGATGTGTAATTGGGATTTAGAGTAGCTTAGGTGTATTTTATAAATTCATTGTGAATATTCCAAACAAGTAGAAAAACATTTAGTTGGGAGAGTAAAATCGGAGCCTTAGAGGTCTTAATTTGAGTAGATTCATGATTTTATACAATCCCAAGATCTATGCATATGAATTTCTATTTTAATGAAGATTCGAGTATTTTCTCACATATATTATACTTTTTCCCTTACATGGGTTTCTCTAGGGTAAACCTTGTGTTTAACTTCTATGTTGATGCTTCTTCTCTCCTTTGTTGTTAATTCTTGTTATAGTGGTTATAAGTTCATTTTTATTCTTTGTTATCCCCCAAATTAATATGCAAATTAATGAGTTTATGGAGTATCCATCCTAGTTTACAAATCAATATCACTTTTTAAATTGCATTAAATTTATTTTATATAGATTGAGTGGGCCAACCTAATTACTACTCATTGATAACCCTATCAACATTTTTCATCTTATTTTATCCTCAAATTATATAGATCAATGAGGAGAACTCAATTACTAGTCCTTGAAAACCCTATCAATTTGATATCCTTTTACTTCATATATTTTCACATATATGGTTTCATGGGGGGAAATTAGTTACAATTCCATGATTCCACTCTCTTCTATTTTCATAATGTGATGACAATAATTTTGTGTTCATGTAAATACAAGATGTTTTAATTTTTTACTTTTTTATTATGTTAGTTTCAATGATACTAAAGCCTTTTGGTTCTCATGTGTACATTTAAAGATGCAATTTCATGAAGGAAATAAAGAAAAGAGAGGATCATCCTCTAAATTATATCATTTTGAAAAATGTGTATCCTTGAAATGTCCTTATTACTTTACTTATTTGTATATTTTACTTTATAATTGTTAGTTTTATGAAAAACATGAGACACGAGATCAAACAAAAAAACAAAAACAACTTCCACACAAGAGAGATGCAAACAATAATTTTCTATATCTCAACAATAAAAAATTATAGAATGAATGAATACAATGAAGGATAGTTCTTATAAGAGAAAGCCCTAAATGATAAAAGCATTAGATCATGACAAGTTTCATCATCCTATGTGATGAGATAGAATGATCTAATAATAGCTCACTCTAGTTAATAGAGAAAAACACTCATAAGTTTAGCTTAAGTGCATGAAGTGAAATTAGCTTAATAATTAATTAATTATTAGCTAATTCACGATTAGTTTAACACCCCCCTTAAGTGTAAATTAGCGAGTAGATAAAAAAATCCAAAAATAAAATGCATAAAAATAAAATAAAATATGAGTGGATCTTGACAACAAGGCCTAATGAGGTAGCCATGTGCAATCAAATAAATTTCTCATAACTAGAGAAAAGGAGAAAAACTCATGGGAAAAATCCTCTCCTAAAGAGAGATGAAAGCATGTATAAAAACATGAAGGAAGGAGGCCTCGTGAAGACCCTCCAAGGACAAATTCCTTCACCCAAAGAATCAATCATTACTAGAGGTGACAAGATGATGCTAAAGGTTTTGTAAATATGTCTACAACATGCTTCTCTCTAGGCATGTACTCTAAGATGAGAAAATCATCATGAATTAACTATCTTATGAAGTGCATGTGGATCTCTATGTGCTTAGTACATTGATGCTCTACTGGGTTGCAAGAAATGTGAATGGCACTCTAATTGTCACACCAAAGGGTAGTGGGACTATCAAGAGGAAAAATAAACTCAATTAATGACTAACAAAGCCACGAAACCTCCTATCTGGCCAAAATCACTACACAATACTTAGCCTCTATGGATGATAATGCAATAATAGATTGCTTCTTGCAATACCATGCAATATGGTAAGAACTAAGGTAAACCAAAGCTAGAAGTGGACTTCCTATCATTGACATCACCAACCCAATCTAAGTTAGTGAAGCCAACTATCAAGCAATCTCCTAATGTATAGTTAATATCATAATGTGATATTCCTTGAATATATCTCAAAAGATATTTGGAATCTTGTCAATGACTCTCATGTGGATCATGTGAGAATTGAGAGACAATACTAACCATAAATAAATATCAAGACATGAATGTGTCAGGTACAAAAGACTTCCAACCAACTACTCATATAGTATAGCATCTACTGAAGGAGTAGTAAAAGTGGAAGTTAATACAACACCTGACTAAACTGGTGTGGAGTAAATATTGCAATAAAGAATGCTAAATATCTATAGCATGTCAAGATCATACTTCTTCTGAAATATGGAAATCTCATCTGAATATCTAATAAGTTGTAAGCTAATAAATTAGTATAGAAGGTCAAGATCTATCATCTCAAATTGGTCCATCAAATATCACTAAACACTTAGGATCATGGAGGATGAAGCATCGATAAGGATCAAATCATCCATATACAACATGAGGATCAAAATATCACCCTCCTATCATTTAATGTACACTATGGGATTGGAATGACATCATGTGAAGCTAGAAGAAAGAAGAAAAGTTTCCATCTTCTCATACCAAGCTTGAGGGGTCTGTTTATGACCATATAATGAACTATGAAGCTTGCAAACCAATGAAGAGTCTTGAACAAAACTATGTTGTTGATCCATATAAATCTCTTCATGAAGATCAACATGAAGGAAAGAACTCTTCACATCAATCTGGTATAATGTCCATCCCTATGAAGCTACAAGTGAAAGTACAAGGTACATAGAATTAATCTTGGCAATAGGGGAAAAGGTCTCAAAATAATCAATTCTTTTGACCTAAGAAAACCCCTTTGTAACAAGATGAGCCTTGAACTTATCAATGGAATCATCTACAACATATTTGTTACAATACACCCACTTGCACCAAACCAAATTTCTTTCCTTAGGAAGAGGCACAAGATCCCAAGTATTATTCTTCATCAATGAAGAATACACATCCTCTATAGCACTATCCCACTAAGGAATACCAACCACCTCTGAAAAACTTTTGAGTATCATCTAAAATGGTATGACTCAAAATACTAACACCTAATGTATGTGGACAAGTATAATGGGAGTTTTAAGGACCAACTGCCAAAGATTTAACTACATCAATAGTATTGTAGGCCCACTTGGGTCAAGGCTAAATAGTTGGAGGTGGAGGGATAGTTGGATCATCATCCACATCCTCAAGATATTAAGAGAGAGTAATAGGTAACAAGGGAGAAGCTGATGATGAAGAACCCATCTGAGGAAAATACTCATCAAACTAGGCATCCCACCAAAACAAGACATCTATGGAATCAAGATCAACAACTTATGTGTCTTAACATCCTCACAGTAGCCAACATTTATGAGTGGTTGGATTTTCCTCCATGTATTTTCATTGACCTTAAGGAATGAATTCTCTAGCCTCACTACCAAAGACTTTGAATGAAGATACATCAAGCTTGATATGGGACCAAGCATACTCAAGAGTCATATGTTGCAATAGCTTGTGAGGTATACGATTTTGAATATAATTGGAAAAATTAACTACCTTGGCCCAAAAAAATAATGCATATCTCATGAATGACTCATATAATTCACCATCTATCATAAAGTTCTATTATCTCACTCATCAACACCATTCTACTGAGGGATGTATGGAACTATAAGCTAATTTTTTAGACCATGCTCAATGAAAAATTCCTTGAAATTTTTATTGACATACTCCCCCCATTATCTGTGTGTATCTGCTTGATAAAAAGATTGGATTTATTCTCCATGAATACCTTAAAGATCCTAAAACAATCAAAAACATCACTCTTGTACTTAAGAAAGTAGACCCATGTATGCCTGGAGAAGTAGTCATCAATAAATGTGAGCACATATTTGGCCCCTGAAAAATGAAGTAGTTAAAAATCGCATAAGGTCACTATGTCAACTCCAAGGGTGCGTTAACACATGTGGATCTACCCATAGGAAAAGAATCCTATTGATTCTTTCTAAGAGCACATCCTTGACAAACACCATTAGTACAAGAAATATTATGGATCCCTAATACCAATGCCTTTGTACTCATATATTGGAGATATCTATAATTGACATGACCAAAATGTTCATTCCTATGATTTTAGAAAAAGTGATATAGGGCTTAAACCATGCTCTTTCAAGCATCACAAGGGAAATGGGACTAAAAGTGATCTCAAACACCCAATTGGCTACTAACCTCAATGGAAAAGCTAGAATGGTGGATTAGGATTTTAGTCCTTTCTTTTCTTGAGGGTGGTTGTGTATGATTTGATGTTGATTATTTGATTAATTTGATAATATAAATATGTTCCTAGGTTAACTATGAAAATACAGTAAGATGATATGATTTCTAGAAAATACAGAACTGATAAACAAAAATAGAGTTCAGAATAGTAGAGGGCAGACACAAAAAAACTTGGCATAAAAATTTGGGCTTGAAATAGTTAGACAAGGTGTTGAGAACTCTAGATTTGGAAACATATACTCAACATTAGACTTGAATATCCTATTTATCTTAATCTATAGGTTCTTCTCTTTTGGATTTAGAGTCGAAACTTCTCCTGTTGCTAACAAAATCAATTTTCCCTAATTTTTTGAATTGTAGGACTTGAATTCTTGAATGAACCATTAGGTCTTCAATCCTCTAATTCACTTCATATAGATAAACTACATAGATGAAAGAGGGGAAAGGGTTACACTGTATAGGGGATTTCCTAATTCAAACCCTATTTTGGCATTTCTACCTCTACAATGGCTATGATGATGTAAAAGGATAGCTTACCCTCAGTCAAGCAAAGGCTAAATGATAAACAAGTGATATATTGGCAATTATTGCAACTCACCACTCAAATCTACATTCCTTGATGGACTAAATTCACTATACTCATCACCTTCAAGGAGAAATTGATACTTGATTTGAAGTCCTAAAATTGTTAGTACTCACAAAACAAATAAACATGAAACATAAAAAAACTTCACATACAAATATGTTACATGGCTAATATGATTCTTGACTAAAATATTATTGCTACTATAATTTTGATCTTAACTTCTCTTAAGATGCTTAATTATGATCTCAATTGGCTTATGATTTCTCTCAAAGTTGCTAGGATTGAAATGGTGAAAATGACTTGTATTAATATGCAATTCTTTAATTTCTTAAAAATCAAATATCGATAGTTGACAAATGATTTTGAATTTTTAAATGTTAAAGTGTCGACACCGAAATATCTTGAATTTATCCAAAATAGGCTAGATAGAGGTATTGGACACCATAGTCCAAATGTATCATTTCGGGGCCTTAAACATTGGTATTAAATATTAAAATTTTATTTTCAATTCCACGTTTTATTTTTTGAATATTATTACAAAATGAGAAAATTGAATGCATAATTAGGTCCAAGCACATAGGGGGGAGCTAAACCTAGTGTAGAATTGTCAAGAGTGATTATTTGTGACACCACAATGCTAAAGCTTACTCATAGTGTCTTGGGACTAGAATTGTCTTGAGCTAAGATGGTTTGGAGGAACACTGACTACTGAATGAAGTCTTTTTCTTGGTATTTTGTTTCTTCTTGTCTTTCCCTTTGGATTCCTAGGTTTTAGAACTGGAAAGAGAATCAAACAAATTCAATTTTTCCTATTCATAATTCAAACACTCACAAAAAAACTTGAAAGTTTGCATGGTAAATTTAGTGCCCAATGCATCTATAGAAGAGTATAAATTAGAAGAGAAGACCCAAATTTTCCCTCAGCTTAGAAAATATTAGGAAAACACATTCTTTGTTAGTTTTATTCTTCCCACAACCCTACAAGAGAGATCTGAGTGACTAGAAATTCTTCAAGAAGTTGTCAATGGAGGGAAAAGAATTAGGTATAATTGATGTCAATTTTTCTTTGATCTATAGATCTTGGAACTCATTGATGGTGCCAAGAATATATTTAAACTTCTCCCACATATCCCTAGGAGAGGTGAAATACTCAATATGAAACAAGAGATTGTTTGAAACCTATAGTGAAACTGGTCTCATAGCCTCATTCATCTTATTCCTCTATTGAAGTATCTTAAATTGATGAGGAAATATTGGTTCTTCTTAATCCAAAGTGGACCATAAACCCTTTGGCATGAGCAATGTGGTCATATGAGCTTTATAAATATGATAATTATGTGGAAGATGTTCAACTGAATAATCCACCATGATGGTTGAGGTTTTCAAAAAAATGTGTGAAAAATATTTGTTGTTCTCTAATGTATATAGATATTGAAAGAAATAAATATACCCCCACAATTAGAAAAACTAAACCATAATACAACTTTGAGAGCAGCAATGCTTAAAAAATAAAATATTACATCAGATAAATCTTTATGTACCTAGTGAAATTTCTATAAAAATGGACTAAATTTCTATGTAGAGCACTGAAACACCTTTCCAACGCCTATTCATTCACAAAAAATGGAGTTTGAATGCCCAAGTTATGACCCCAAAAGCATTAAAAATAAGATCTAACTTCAACGGCCTATAGAAATTTCTTAGAGAAAAAAATGGAAAAATGGATTACACCATGGGAATAGACTAGGAACTCAATTTCGTATAGTATTTTGTTTGCAAAAAACAAACAACTGAGGAAAAATTTATTCCCAATTTCATAAAATCTATCCAATCTTCCCCACAAGGCACACATGAGGCTAAAAAAGTTAAGCCCTTGGTCGCATGGGTGACTTGTTCTTGGAGCAAGGGTTAAATTTAGGGGCATGATCACTCACATAACTAGTGCTTGGTGTAAAAGGCCCACAAGGACTTAAATCAGGTGAAAGGGCTTGGTCATTGATGTGACCCTTGGCTTGCAAAAAAGGGGGCTCATGGAGGATTGGTGAAACAACCTAGTGGGCATTGCTAGGTGATGGCTAGGGGCTACACTTTGGTGGGTTGTTGGAAGATACTCAATGAAGCACTTTTTTAAGAGTTATATATATCTATTAATTTTTTTATAAAAAAAGTCATATGGGACGACTTCTAGGGGGTCATACAACCTCCCATATTAAAAATATTTTTCCTCAGAGGCTATTGTAGAAAATTTGGACAAATTTTATATCAAAATTCATTTGTTCAACCTCTTAAGTGTAATGGTGAGGTCCTTCTCACTTCAAAATACACCGCAAATTTTCTCAACTCTAAAAATCTACCAAAAATGATGAAGATGCCTGATTTTGCTTTTATAACCCTAGTTGAGAAAAAACCCCTCAAAATGGAGAAGGGGTTTGTTGAATCCATGGTCTGATACCATGTTAGTTTTTTAAAAAACATAAGATGTAGGATCAAACAATGAACAAAAAAAACTTCCACGCAAGAGAGCTACAAACAATGATTTGTTATATCTCAACAAGAAAAACTTACAAAATGAATGAATACAATGAAGCAGAGTGCTTATAAGAGAAAACCCTAAATGATAAAGGGATTAGATCATGACAAGTTTCGTCAACCTATGTGATGAAATAGAATGATATAATAATAGCTCACTCTAGTTAATAGAAAAAATCACTCCTAATTTTAGCTTAAGTGCATGAAGTGAAATTAGCTTAATAATTATTTAAAGATTAGTTAATTATTAACTAATGCATGATTAATCTAACAATAATCAATGATTAATTATATATTTGTGCATTGTGGGCTACCTCGACCTCTGGGTAGTATAGTGAAAAAGAAGGGTATGCCACTTTGTGCTTGAAAGAAGATAAATTTTATTTTCCCTTGCACTTATGCTAGAGCAACCAATGTCTACCTAAAGATGGAACCTTTGCATGGGAAGTATTACAAAATAGGGTTCTTACAACAGACAAGTTCAAGAGAATGGGGTTTGTTGGTCCCTCTAGATGTGTCTTGTGCAAGAAATATGAGGAATATGTGAATCATCTGTTCTTGGGCTGCCCTTTCTCACAAGAATGTTGGAAGTGGTTGTGTGCTAGGTTGGGCTAGAAGGGTGCATGCCCAAATTATATCCTTTCCCTCTTCTCCTCCTGACTAATTCTCAAAAGGAACTCTCTATATAAAGGAATTTGGATTTCTATCCCTTCACTTGTAGTGTGGGAGATTTAGAAAGAAAGAAACAAAATAGTATTTCAAAAAGTTGAGAGAGCCTTCTCATCATTTATAAATAAGGTAGAAGTAGCATTGGTTGAATTTGCAAACAATAGAATTTCTCAAAGGAACCCGAACAAAGTGGTTTTTTCTTATTGGGATGGAAGATGAGGCAAGCTTGGTATGGCTTGTTGATCTCAAACCCTAGATCGAAGAGAAATGAGGGTACAAGGAGCAAGAGAGAGGTGGTTTTATGGGTTCCCCCACCATAAGGTTGGTTCAGATTAAACTTTGATGGGGCCTTGAATGGTAACCCAAGGGTCTCTGGTGTAGGATGTATAATAAAAAAATTGGGAGGGGAGGGTGGTGATTAAGTTGTCTCAACCTCTGCCAGTTGGTACTAATACAAAGGTAGAATTGTAGGAATTTCTCCTTGGGTTGTAGTTATTCAAGGATCTATAGTTGGAGAAGGTGGAGATTGAGGGTGACTCTTCGGTGGTGATTCAAGCATTGAAGTCTAGAAGACTACTAAATTGGAAGCTATAGCCACTGGTTGAGTGTGCGGTTCAATTTTATAGTGCTCTAAGCAGCTTCACACTCAAGCACATCTTTAGCGAGGAAAATTTTGAGGCTAACAGATTGGCCAATCTTGGGGCAAATAGTTTCAAATTCATTCGTATGCTTTGAATTTTCAAAGATTGGATGATCTCTATTGGAGTTAGGAATAGACTTTTGGTGCTTCTAGGAAAAAAAAATTATGTCACTTTTTGGCATTATGGTTTTTAAGTATTGAACATGCTAGGAGAGTTTTATCATTGCTTGGATGTTCGAACTTACTAGATCGCCTTAAAGCATGTGGGCTTAGGCCTTATCAATGTGTAATTTTCTCAGTTAGAGGCATTAATATCTTGGTTTTAAAATTGGCACAACAAAATAAAACACCCTCAAGTAAATTGTAAGGCATCCTCTTTCTCCCACATGGGCATGCTTCATCATCCTGCTAATTTCCTTCACGGTGGTACCTCCCTTTGGTGACAACATATTTATTAATCACTGGCACA